>CM035126.1:15672154-15887852 GCA_020205555.1 Panax stipuleanatus | reverse complement strand
ATTATTATGAGGTGCATAAATTATTAAGGGTATTTCTGAAATTCAGTGATAAGTTAATTGGGTTTTTAGTAACTTTAATATGAATGTGATGTATCATGAGGTGTATTAATTAGACGAAACGGTTACATGAACCATTACTCTTTAATAATTAAGCATATGGACTTGAGCTTGACCAAAGTAAGATAGGGAAAAGTTGTTTATGTTGGTTGTCGTAGTTGAGAAAAAGATACATTGGTTTAGACAGTTTATCAACCATAAAATGATAGAGATGTAGCATTCAGTGTGTTTTTCTCACGAATCATAGTATGATGTTTCTAATTGCAGGTGGTTCCCTTTTTCTAGTAAATTTTATGAACTATATGTTGATTAGTTACTTACATGCATTCTTGAAATCTTCATTTATTGTTTGCATGATGCTCCACCCTAGAGCTTTCCGTGATCACTGGGTCTGTCTGAGGTGAACTGAATGGACCAGGTAAATATAATTCCTCTTATTGTACAGGCAGTTCTCCTTTATATTGTTTTCCAATGAACTCTGACATTTGAAAAAAATTGTAGTATGAAAAAGTAGAGAAGATTGGTGAAGGAACATATGGAGTGGTTTACAAGGCTCGTGACCGTGTCACAAATGAAACTATTGCTTTGAAGAAGATCCGACTGGAGCAGGAAGATGAAGGAGTGCCAAGCACAGCTATTAGGGAAATTTCTCTATTGAAGGAGATGCAGCACGGAAACATTGTCAGGTATATTGAGCATTTGTGCCTTTCAGATTTCCTTCTCATTGACTGATGCAACTGAAAGTAAACTGGGGAACGGGACTTACTCAAGAAGCTGGAATAGTGATTTTTTCAGATTAGCCTTCCTTATATAATTTTTTATGAAAAAAAAACTGTGGACAAAAAGAATATATTTGACCACTTATTAGCCAATCTTTCCTTACCAAGTAAATAGTTCAGTCTTTTCCATGATAAGCCAGTAGGAAAAATTAGAGAAGCATCAATTTTTTGAACTCTTTGTTTTTTTTTTGCTTCTTTTCAAACAATTGAAAATCTCAAAAATTGACATTTGCATTGTCTAAAACGTTCTTAAAAGGATGTGTTTTTGACTTCTGCATGATAGTACTCCTTTTGATTTTATTTATTATCTGTGTGTGCACAATAGGCCCATAGGTTACGGAGGTTAACATGCGTTATGAAGGTAAGATCACTGGCTCCTGAAAATTTATTGTTTGCATTGTTTATAGAGTGCAGAATAATTTTTGGTCATCATTCAAACTTTTGTATCATTCTAGGACTTGTGCATCTTTGCTTTTGAACCACCTTCTTGGATTCTGTAAAATATCAGTTGATTTTTGGAACACGCCCCTATATGAGTGATTTTAAGTTATAGGCGAATCATTGACCTACAGGCGCACTGTGTAAACTTTTAGCTGGCTCAGGCTACTATCCTGTCACATAGGCCGAGTTAGGGAGCTTGCATTAGCTTATCATTTCAAGGTATTTACTTGAGAATTTGACAAATTTGAAGGGATTTTTCTCTTCTTTCTTCTGCTTGTATGGTTTTACCAAACTTTTTGAAGCTAGTCAAGAGTTTGGGTGTTTTCTAATTTGCATGAATGTAATATCTTTGCTCATATTATTTAAATTTATGTTTGAGAAAGAATTCACTTGAAGAGAATTGCTTTCTTGTGACAAAGTGCACACATAAGGCAAGGGAGTGACATTCTTGACCTTTTTGATTCTTAAATACTGTATTCTACTCATTTAAGTGGAAGTTGTATGAAAATCAACTGAAATCGTTTTGTCATTCCTTTCCACTCAGCCACACACAAGGAGTAGAAAATAGCTTCATTTCCTACAGATATCTATTCGGCTATTCCTCGTCTACCTTTTCTTCATTCCATGTCTCCATCGTTTAGTTCCCAACCAACTTTGTTCTACTCAAATCACTCTTTGCTAGTTTCTTTGTTTAAATTGCAAAGTAAGAGATAATCATGAAACACTTCAAAGAGATGAACGAATATACCTTTTTCTTGGTTTTGGCTTTTTGCATACATATATGGTTTTCTTATTAAGATTCATGAAGCCATTTGTTTAGTGATTAAACTAACATGCTCAAAGTTCTGGGGATTTATGAGACATAATAATGTGCTTAGGCTTCCATCTACATGAATATTGGGGAATATGGATTAGTTGAGTATATGTTTAAGTCTCTATTGCATTAATCAAATCGATTCATAGTACTTTCCTGCAACCAATGTCATATTATTGCATTGGAATTGTAGCATCTTAGGACTGTACCATCTGTTCCATGTTATTTCATCAACTCGCTGTGTTATGCGAACATGTTAGGATCTTCACGCCATGTATTTTTCAAACTTTCGAATGTGATGTCACAGCTCAATGGGGATTTGATATACCATTTTATCATTTGGTCTTCCAACACTAGTGTGAGATATGACAGTCCTAATGCCCTCTTTTTTGGGTTTTTTTTGTTTGGGGGGGGGGGGGGGGTTAAATTTATGGCTAAGATGTGTGCTTGATAGAATGTTTAGGTAATAGCAACACAATTTACTACTTACTAGTAATGTTTGGTTGCATAACCATCGAAAGTGAACGTGAAAACATTTCACAGATATATTAGTGACTGGTTATACACAGTACACAAGTAGAAGTGATAGTTAATGGTGTTTAATGTGAATGTACTTAATTTTTTGATGAATATTTGAATGACAGGTTACAGGATGTTGTGCATAGTGAGAAGCGATTGTATCTGGTATTTGAATATCTGGACTTGGATTTGAAGAAACATATGGATTCATGTCCAGAATTTGCAAAGGATCCACGTCTGATAAAAGTGAGTGAGCTTTTTTGCCCCTTAGAGGTCGGTGCACATTGTGCTCAAGCCTAGAGCTACTGTTAAAATTATAACTATTGATTGTTGATTCTTTCCTTTTAGAGATTTACACTAATACTAATGCTTACAAAAAATAAAATAAAATTCATATAAAAAATCTCAGATTGCAAATAGCTTTACTTTAGTTTGTTTACTAGAAATCATAATAGTGTACGGTTATATCATGCATGGGTGGAAACTGGAAAGATTCCATTCCACTCCCTAGTTATGCAAGTTGTTTCTTTTTCAGTGAAATCTTTAGTTAGAAAAATTGAAATGAAATTACTACTAAGTAAAAGGATTTTCTGGTTTCTGGTTATCGTTATATTTAGAAAACTCATTGTCCACCCCTTCTTCCTCTCTGAGGTGTTAGCATGTTTGTTGAATGCATTGTTTCTTTGTCACTCTCTTAATCTCTGGTTTCTAATTGTGTATATTCTTGTTAACTAATACTTTGGCTTCAATGTCAGATGTTTCTGTATCAAATACTTCGCGGTATTGCTTATTGTCATTCTCATAGAGTTTTGCATCGAGATTTGAAGCCTCAGAACTTGCTAATAGATCGTCGTACCAATGCACTAAAGCTTGCAGACTTTGGGCTGGCCAGAGCATTTGGTATTCCTGTCAGGACATTTACACACGAGGTAATAATGTGCATGAGTCTGCTTGGGTGTTGTTAATTTACCATGTTGTCTGTGTATTTGTGCCTCTCTAGGAATATGCAATTTTGTTTGCATTTCCCTGTTAATCTATTTGTTTTATATATGCTTTTGCTAAACAATGAATTATGCATCAAACTGCACAGACTACATCAAATATTTATGTTTTTCATTCAAAGAGGAGTGGAAAGTTGAAACACTTTGAAGAAACAGAAAATGCAAATGAAAAGCTTTATGTGGCATTCTTTTGGTTGCACTTCAGCCAAAGACTTCTTGATGTAGGACTATAATGGAAGAAGGAACAGTAGTATAACTAGAAAGTCACCAAAGCACAAGGCGATTAATATTACCAATTCATTCTATCAAAACGATAGGTTACATTAGTTTATGATAATAAGAAAACACTAAACTTGACTTCCAAGTAAAAACCTAGGTTATCTACTTTAAAAAGAAACAAATCCTCCCTAATAATCTAATACTATAAATAAAACCTCTATCATAATCTACCTAATATAGTAAAAGATAATTTAAAATTACAATTACTTATAATAATAACATAAAGTATTTAGTAATAATTGTATTATTTGCTTGGTATTTGGCTTCATCTGGACCAGTTCTTTCAATTGTACAGTTATGAGATAGATTCTCTCAAATGAGTAGGGGTTTCAACCAAATTCAGGTCATGAACGTGCTTGAAGTAGCCCTAATATTTATTCAGTGTTCAGGATTCTCCAAAAATTAACAGCATATTTGTTCGAGGCTTAGATTTGTTACACCCGTGTCAAGCTGTACTGAAGTTTAGAGGTCGAATAAATATTTTAGGTTTATGATTTTGTATTCTTTCCTGTTATTCAATCGTGTTGCAAAGATGGCTGACAAATCACGTGTGACTCCATGTCCAGAATCTCCTAACTATAGCAAAAACCTTTTCATTTGATCTATTACTGCTATCTTTGGTTCCTAATTTTCATCGATTCTTTCCAGGTGGTGACACTCTGGTACAGGGCACCAGAGATACTCCTTGGATCCCGCCACTATTCTACACCTGTTGATGTGTGGTCAGTTGGCTGTATCTTTGCTGAGATGGTGAACCAGCAGCCATTGTTCCCTGGGGATTCTGAGATTGATGAATTATTCAAGATTTTCAGGTCCCACATTTTTCCGACCCTTATATTTTATTTCTTTTTCTGCAAAGCTTTTACGCATTCCATACTTGATAGTTCTTTCAAAATTGAGTGTGGTAGATGCCAGTAATCTTCATTCAGGAATCCAAATGAAGCAGTTGTTCTAGATACTACATTGTATTTCTCTGACTCTGTTCCTAAATGTTTTTTTTAATTAATGAAGAATCACAGGCACTCCAAATGAGGATACATGGCCTGGAGTTATGTCTCTGCCTGATTTTAAGTCTTCCTTCCCAAAGTGGCCATCTAAGGTGATCTTTTTTGTACATATGGTGTTTAGTACTTTGATCGCCTTCTATGAAAGGTCCAGCATATATGTTGGATAATAATCTATGGCATACCTACCTTGCAGGAACTGGCAACTGTGGTCCCAAATCTTGATTTGGCTGGTCTCGATCTCCTTACTGTGAGTTTAAATGTTATATGTTTAATAAAATCCTCATCTAGAGACAAGTTAATGATACCAGAGTATCGTGCTTTTGGTTTACTCTCGAGAAAGTTGTTTATAGTAAAGCATCGATATAGAAGCTCAATAAATTTCTTGGATGGATCATGTTCAAGCTGTAGAAATTTCCTCAACACTAGAAGGACAATGACTTAACCTGCCTAGTGCTGGGGAAAAAAATCATTAATCATATTAATGTACATTAAATAATCTAAAAAAATTACCAGTTTATTACTTTATTATTTCTTCAGGCTTCCACTCTGCCTAATTATTTTGTTGGTGTCTTTGTTGTTCGTGTATTTTTTTTTGCTGGTAATACCATCGTCCTAACTGAGGGTTGTGCTCATGATGCTTTTTAAGACATCATTTATGGGGGTA
The DNA here is from genome assembly GCA_020205555.1 of Panax stipuleanatus. NCBI lineage: Eukaryota > Viridiplantae > Streptophyta > Magnoliopsida > Apiales > Araliaceae > Panax > Panax stipuleanatus. Next base: position 15,882,291 of record CM035126.1, on the reverse strand, counting down.
CATGTAACACACACATGCGCACACATAAAAATGCTCAAGGCAAGCATTTATTACTATGTAGCTCTCCAGAATTTTTATGCTTTTGTATCTTATATTCCAGAAAATGCTTTGCTTGGATCCCAGCAGAAGAATTACAGCCAGGAGTGCTCTCGAGCATGAATACTTCAAGGATATTGGCTTTGTACCTTAAGTCGCTGTGTACATCTTCCCGGCTGCAATGTATATTGATAGTAGCATTTGTGGGGTTTGATTTTTGTGAGATATGTGTGCTGTTTTAGGTGATTTTTTTCTTTCCATATCCTTGGATATAGTAGTTCATATTACATTAAAGTGGTTTTCGGCACAGCCATCATGCATTGGCTCGTGTCTGCTCTCTAAAATCCCCTTCTCATGTTCAAAGATATATTGGTGTCAATTTTTTTTTTGTATTTCCTTATCATGTCATGCTTGAGGGACATAAATTGGATGATCTCTTATTATTCAATGAGTTTGTTTAGTGTGCTTTTATTTGCTCTCTAGCTTCTTTTTTTCTTGTTAAAGATATATATGGGTAATGATTCAACAATGTATTTGTTATGAATCAAAAATAGGGAAACACCATTAGCGTTCAATACAAGAACCAACAGTTGAGATTAAAATTTAAAAAATTTACGTTTGCTACTATTAGTATCGGACGACGGATTATGTCTGCTATTAATAGTAGTGGACGACAGTATTATTTTTAGCTGCATATGTTATGGATGACACTCATCATCTCTTACTATTAATAGCAGACGTAACTCGTTGTCCGTTATTAATAGTTGTAGACATAAAATTTTTAATTCTAATATAGGTCGTTAGTTCTTGTATTAGACGCTAATGATGGTGTTTATTTATTTTTGATTCATAATAAATACTTCATATATATATATATATATATATATATTGGTGTCTTTCTTTTCTCCCCGAATCCAATAACAGAATAAGGCTATTCACTTTTTCCATGATCAAAATGGTTATTCAAATATTGTTGCACGGGCATAGTCACTACAATTTTACAATAAATTTGTCAATATTAAATATTGACTCATGTGGATATACGAAATCTGAATTAAAAAAAATTGCATTATTATTCTTATCTTATTATTTAGGGTTTTATGTTAATCGTAATCCAAATTTATCATAAAGTATCAAAATATTTTTTAATATTAAAGTTTGGAATTGATGCCATTGAAGACTATTATAGGCATTAGCTATTCATATTAACATTTTTATTTTTAGCATTCATTTTGTTTTTGATTCATAGGAAATACTTCATATATATATATATATATATATATATATATATATAGAGAGAGAGAATTGATATTTTTACAAGGTCTCACTCACATAAATGTGGGTCCCGTTTACTATTCATGTGAGAGGAGTCTTGTGGAAATATCAAATCCCTATATATATTCACGGAAAGGATAAAGGGCATACCCCTTGATCCTACATACCTTGCTCACAACCTTTAGTGACGGACCGGACGACGGTTCGGTCCGTTGCATATATCAGAGAACCGTCGTCTTAACTTTTAGCGACGTATCGAACCGTCGCCATTATAAACCGTTTATCTGTTCTATAGCGATTAATCGAACTGTCGCCCGATCTGTCGCTAAAGATGGTGAGCATGGTATGTAAAATAAAGAGGTATGCCCTTGAAATGAACTATATATATATATATATATATATATATATTGGTATCATTCTTTTCTCCCCAAATCCAATGACAAAATAACGCTGTGACGTCCCCAAAATAGGTTCAATACTCAACCCATTCTGAGTCGCCAAATACATGGTACAGAATTCAAATACAATCTTTTATAACATACGGTAGTGTAAAATACGACCACACAAACTATGAGCTTCAATACAAATCGTATATAATACGAAATATAAACACTCAAATTCATTTCTTATTCATTACAATTATTGTCTCACTATTTTATAGAATAGTGAGAACTTTTACAGATCTAACTCTGATCATCATACTGTTCTCCGACTAGTCCTAGCGATATTCTCATTTTCTGAAGAGAACAATGAAAGAAAAGGGAGAGCTCAACTAGCCCAGTAAAGAATATTATGACTAAGATAATAAAAAATAAATTATCGTTAGTGTTCAACAAATCAGATAAAATATTATGGACAACAAGTTTTAGATCAACAACTGTAGCGAAAATAATAATTCATTAGAAGAGTTAAGTTGAGAATGATGTATACTATCTTGTATGATTTAAAAGTCCATCATCAATATTTTATCCCTGCAACATCAATCAATATATGTCTCGAATCAAATATTCATCTTTGCACTACGGGCCAAAAATATTTATTTGTATCACCGGTGGTCATGTTTATCTCAACACCTATCCATCTTTGCACTACGGGCCAAAGATATTCATCAGGTAATCATCTTTGCACTACATGTCAAAGATATTCATCAAATAATCATTCATATTTGCACTACAGACCAAAGATATTCGTTTGTATCACCATTTAAGACTGAGGATGATAAAAAATAATATAAATAACGAATTCAATGAGATAAAGGACAAAGGTTAGGGATTCGTAAATTAGTTTATCCAAGTTCAAGAATACTCCATAATAATCAACTGTGGAGCAAAATTTAAGAATGAAGATCAAAACTTGGATACAATCAAAGATAATTTGGGATAAAAAAAATAAAATATTTTTTTTACCGTGAATAGTAACTCGTCATGAAAAGATGAAAATTTCATAAAAAGTTCAGACCAATATTCCGGTGAAATGATATTAGATGAAGCGCAAAACTCAAAGAAATTTTGATCATTTCAAGAATTATAGAAGCAATACTTACCGTGGTAAGTTCAAATTTAGGAATATGAAATGAAATATTATCTCTTTCATAATATGGAATATGAAAAAAAAATATTCATTACGAATATTGAAAGGAAATAACATCATTTACGAGAAAAATAACATCCTTTACCTTAACAGGAGAGTAGTTTTGACTGGAATATCGGATATTATGTGGACGAAAACTTGCACTGCTATCAACATTCAAAGTATCTAAATACTCACAAGAAATACGCTCGATATTATAGAGAGAAAATTTTCTGATTCTGATGTAATTTTCATTTCTAACTAAGCATCCTATTTATAGAAAATGCTTAGCACACCAAAGCTGAATTTATATAAATTTTGGATGAATTCTACATTTCACCACTCCCACCACTTTTGACCAAATTTTCTCTAGCAATAATTCATAAGCCAAAAGGACAAGTGGGGCCCATCATATGTTTTAATAAAAAATATTTATTCCGAAACTTCAATAATTCATAATAAATATCCTTTTATCAGAAAAATACGAACTTTATGTCCATTCCATATGAAAATTAATTTTCTACAACCTTGTAGAAGAAATTTTTTTCAAATTCCAAACGAAAAATTATCCGAATTTACATACGGATGATTTTTTCACACCTCCATTCTGACAAAATTCACCTACGGATGAATCAAGCACCACTCTTTTGAAAAATGCTCCAGCACTATTTTTGAAGTACACCACTTTTGAAAAATTCTAACCACGTGTTTTTATATATATATATTAAAACATTTATAATTATTAAAAGAATTCCAAATTCAATTTTTCTTTCTTCCATCTCATTTTATTCATATATCGTGAATTTGTTGTAAAAAATATCATCACTATTATATTATTATATTATCACATTAAACACTTATAATGTAATATTATAATAATATATTTGAATGAATTATTTTATTAAAAAAGATAAAATATCAATTTTCAACAATTGTCACTTTTTTAAAAATTCCTCCATTTATATCCCAATTGAATAAGTATTTTCTTATTATTTTTATCAATAATTAATTAATCACAAATAATATTACAGAACCACAATAATGACAATCAGGTCGTTCCTAGGAAAGAGGGGGCCTTCCGATAAGGATTTATCCTTACTGGCGCGCAATTACCTAACCCCTTTTCTAGACAGAACTTCCTAGACATTGCCAATAATGCTGTCTAATAATATTATTCAAATAATATGAATTATTGATTTTATAATATAAAATACTGTGCAGTGACAATTATTGAATCAATAATATAAAATATCAACGTAACAATTATTGATAGAAAATATTAACGTAGCAATTATTGAACCAATAAAATATTATGCAATTATTGAATCAATAATATAAAATATTGAACAGTAATTACTGTAACAATAATTGAGTAAGTGCCTTCTTATGTAAGAATCAATAATTAAAATTACTGTGCAATACCGTGTGCTACTGTGCAATAATGCGTATTACTGTATTTTTTATCACCGGGTATTTCAACAGTTTAACGGTAACAGTTTTGTCGTTATTTTTATAAAAATGTTACTTCTGTCGCTTTTTATATCAGACATTCATTCCGTTGTGGGGTCCACCAATGACTGCACCGTCATACAAATATTCTCCGACAAAAAAAATATTCCCCGACCAAACGAATATTTTCCGACACAACAAATATTTTATAACCACTTGCTTATTTTGTAAACTTTGCACATATCTTCCATAACTTATCACATTTATCAAATCAACACCTTATTATTTTAAAATAATATATAAAGAAAATTAAATCTTTATTCATAAAAGTTGGGGTCTTACAAAGGCTATTCACTTTTTTCATGATCAAAATAATTATTCAAATATCGTTGCACGGGCATAGCGTCATTACAATTTAACAATAAAATTGTCAATATTAAATATTGATGCATGTGGATATATAAAATCTGAATTTTTTAAAAAAATTGCATTATTATTCTATCTTATTATTTAAGGTTTTATGTTAGTCGTAATTCAAATTTGTCATAAAATATCAAAATATTTTTTAATATTAAATTTTGGAATTGATGCCATTGAAGACTGCTATAGACATTAGCTATATTCTTATTAACATTTTTATTTTTAGCATTCATTTTATTTTTGTTTTGTATATTTTTTTGTCCATTTTATTCATGGTCAGATCAGATGAATTTGTCATAAATGAATTTGCTTTTGCTATCTAGCATGCCACCCACTACTACTAACAATCAAATATGGACTTGAAATGCTTAAGAATCATTTTATTTATTCTTTCATTTAATACTTTGTGCACATGGCATTTTATAATATTAAAAAGTACTACTCTATGCATTACATATAATTGTTAGTATTTTTAGTCAAAAAAACTATTGCTAATTAAAAAAAACTTACAATATGCTCTCTTGTGATTTTCTACATATAAGGCTCAGTGTACAAACAGAATCACATGAAGACACCAATAAGGTAAATGTCTTTTTCACATAAGTTACAGTTTAGTGATTTTTTACATCACATTTGAATTAAAGCTTAAAAATTCTATAATTATTTAATAAAATAAGTTTCAAATCACTTTTATCTTACAACTACTATCACCAAAAAAAAATTAAATGATAAAAAATAATTAATTATATAACCACCTTGTCAAGAGAGCACTTAATATCGTAACGTATAATATGTGGTGTTAGGTTCATGACGTATTTCGTATAAGAGTGAGATCCATTTATTGCATAAAACTGACATTATTTATTGTACTAGACTTTTTCTATAGGTCCAAAAGACAAAAAGTAAAAGAGTTGATAGAACTTTGACTTTTGAAGTGTCGGGTGGGTCTTTGGTTTGGGTGTGAACCTGATAAAATTAACAAAATAATTAATTTAAATAAATAATATTTTTACTAAATTTATTTAATTTGAAAACAACTTTCTTAAATACTGATATTAACTTTTGTATATGTATAAATTTTAGAGTCAATTTTAACTACTAGTAGAATATAATTTACTATGAGTAATACTCTCTTCGTCGTATAAGTATATTTTTTGCACAAATTAGCAAAAGTAGATTAGAGGAAAAAGAAATTAAATATACACTTGAGACACTTAAAATCATTTTATTCGTTCTTCTATTTTATTGTATACCTTAAAATGGGGCTCTTCAAAAAAAAATTTAAATAAATAAATATTCACCTAAGATACTTAAAATCATTTTATTCATTATTCTGTTTCATTCTTTCAATTCAAACGTATCATAAAATAAATGACATTGCCCTTAAAAGTAAATTATGACGATTTTTACGTTTGCCTTTATAAAAAAAATATGCTTATGTATTTCCATTTATGAATATCTTAAAATTAATGAATTTGCTAAAAGTTATTACAATAATTGACAAAAAAAAATGAGAGGAGAAATATCAATTTTCCGTTCCGCACGTGTAATTTTTTTAAAAAAAACATTAATATGTATGGTTTTAAATACATATATTAATAATCGTACCGTCTAAATTAATAATTTAAGATAAATTATTATAATAAATTAGAAATTTCAAAAATAAAATAAAATACCTGGCAGCTAAGATTTTTTGAAACAAGAGAGAGCTCAATAATAGTCTTTAGTCTCTGGTTTGTAAAATTAAAAAGTAATTACTTTTTATGCATTACATAAAATAAGGGACAACAACACTACACTGGTGCTAAAAGAAAATTTTTCTATAAATATGTTACCTTGTGAATTTCTACACTAGACTATGTACAACACAATCACAAGATGTCACCAAAAAGGTGAATTATCTTCTTCGCACAAATTAAATTTTAGTGATTTTCACATATTAAATCTTAAAAATTCAAAAATTATTTAAGAAAATAAGTTTCAAATTATTTTTATCTTACAACAACTTTCACCTAAATTTTTTTGTATAATAAAAATAATTTATTATATAACAACGTTTCGTCAAACTGCACTTAATGTCGTAACATGTATAGCATGTGGCGTCATGTTCATAATACGTTACAGATAAGAGTGGAGTCCAGTTATTGCATACAACCGTCGTTAATTATTGTATAGACCTTTTCTATGGGTTCAAAAAAAAAAGTACGAATTAGTTAAGTTAAATTGTAGCGATTTTTTACATCACTTTTTAAATTAAAGCTTAAAGATTCTAAAATTATTTGAGAAAATAATTTTCAAATCACTTTTATCTTGCAACAACTTTCACCTAAAAAATTTGTATAATAAAAACAATTTATTATATAACTACGTTTCGTCAAAAGGGCACTTAATATCGTAACATATATAGTATGTGGTGTCAGGTTCATGATATATTACAGATAAGAGTGAGGTCTATTTATTGTGTACAAGTGCCAGTAACTATTGTATAGACCTTTTTTCTATGGATCCAAAAGACAAAAAAGTAAAAAAAAAGAAAAAGTACGAAGTAAGGTTAAATTTAATTGATTTTTACATCACTTTTGAATCAAAGCTTAAAAACTTTAAAATTATTTAAGAAAATAAGTTTGAAATCACTTTTATCTTACAACAACTTTAGTCTAAAATTTTGTATAATAAAAATAATTTATTATATAACAACGTTTCGTCAAAAGACACTTAATATCATAACATGTATAGTATGTGGGGTCATGTTCATTATATGTTACAGTAAGAGTGGGGTCCATTTATTGCATACAATTGTCATTATTTATTGTATAGGCATTTTCTATGAGCCCAAAAGGGCAAAAAAAAAAATAGAGAATTACGGAGTAGTTAAGTGAAATTTACATCACTTTTGAAATAAAGTTTAAAATTTTTAAAATTATTTAAGAAAATAAGTTTCAAATCAGAAAGATATCTTACAACAACTTTAACCTAAAATTTTGTAAAATAAACATAATTTATTATATAATAACGTTTCGTCAAAAGACACTTAATATGTCCAAAAATAGAAAAGAAAAAGTAGGGAGTAGTTAAGTTAATTTTAGTGATTTTTACATCGTTTTTGAATTAAAGCTTAAAAACTTTAAAATTATTCAAGAAAATAAGTTTCAAATCACTTTTATCTTACAACAACTCTAACCTAACATTTTGTAAAATAAAAATTATTTATTATATAATAACGTTTCATCAAAAGGCACTTAATATCGTAATACGTATAGTATGTGACGTCATGTTCATGATATGTTATAAATAAGAGCGGGGTCCATTTATTGCATACAACTCTCATTAATTATTGTATAAACCTTTTCTATGGGTCCAAAAAAAAAATAAAAAAAAATAAGTACGAAGTAGTTAAGTTCAATTTTAGTGATTTTTACATCACTTTTGAATTAAAGCTTAAAAACTTAAAAATTGTTTAAGAAAATAAGTTTCAAATCACTTTTATCTTGCAACAACTTTCACCTAAAATTTTGTATAATAAAAATAATTTATTACTATCTCCGTTCCACAATAAGTGATCTTTTAGGAATAATATTTTTTTTTCAAAATAAGTGATGTGTTAGAATTTCAATACAATTTTTATAATAATTTCCCATATGTGCCCTTATGCAACCAATGGTATTTATTGGGTATTTATTGAGAAGTTGAAAGGTTGAAGAAAGAGAAAGAGAGACCAAAAGACAATAAAAAAAGTCTTAAACAAAACAAAAAAAGTATATTAAGGGTATTTTTGTCATTTTTACTTGTGTATTGATATGTGTAATTTAAATTAAAAAAATACTTATTATAGGAGGGAGGTAGTAGGTTTAGTCAAGAGGGCACTTAATATAATATGTGGTGTCAAATTCATGATATGTTATGGGTAAGAGCAGGGTCCATTTATAACTATCATTAATTATTGTATATACATTTTCTATGGGTTCAAAAGACGATAAATAAAATAAAATACAGAATACAGAATAGTTAAGTTAAATTTTACTGATTTTTATATCACATTTGAACTAAAGTTTAAAATTTCTAAAATTGTTTAAGAAAATAAGTTTCAAATCACTTGTATCTTACAACAATTTTCACCTAATTTTGGAACATATGTGCCACGTGATGTCAGGTTCATGATATGTTGTTATATACTCCCTCCGTCCCTTAATATAAATCGTTTTAAAATTATGCACAAGTATTAAAAAAATATTTGTATATCATTAAATATAATATTAATTATCTATATTACCCTTGTATTAGAAAAAAGGAGTGTTATTTATTTGACCAATAATAATGAGAGAATTAATATTATATTTAATACTTGAAATAATATTAATATAAATTAAACAATTAATATTTATTTAAAATTATAAAACGTCTTATATTAAAGTATGGAGAGAGTGTGAGAGTGGGGTCTATTTATTGTATAGACATTTTTTATGGGTCCAAAAGACAAAAAAGAAAAGTAGATAGAACTTTGACTATTGAAGTGTTAGGTAAGTGTGAGCTTGATAAAATTAACAAAATAATTAATTTAAATAAATAATATATTTTATTAATTTTATTTTAGTTTGGAAATAATTTTCTTAAAAGCTATAAGATATATTTTTTATAAATTTTATAATCGATTTTAACTAGTAGAGTATAATTTACTATGAGTAATATTACAGTAATAAATTTTGTTAATATCAATTTAATTTGAATATATATATATATATATATATTTAATATGTCAAAACAGTCGTATCTTATAATTCTTTCTAATTAATAGAAACTATTTATTTATATTATGAATTATTTCTTTCAAATTAATTACAATAGTATTTTTAGTCTTTTATTGCTTAATTAATTGAAAAAGTAAAAAACAACTTTAAGATTTAAACATTAATTTTACGAGGGAATATTTTATTTTTATTTCATTTTCTAAAAACATGTGAGGTTTTTTATGCTTCTTTACCAAAATGTCCTCCTTTATTCTAGTATTAACTCCTTTCCCTCTTGTAGCTATTAATTTGTGAATTATACGATTCTTCCCAAGGAAAATAATCTAACAAAAATACTTTACCCATTAAGATACTCCAAGAGAAATAGTAACTATTTTGCTTTTCATGAATCATAATGATCAAATTATATCATTAATATTATTTTAATATTAGAACACTAAATAATTTTAATTAATACTCCATATGTTTTAAAATATAAAAGCAGTATTAATTTTTTTAAATCAAATAAAAATATTTTTAAACTTAAAATTAACATGAATTTCTTTAATTCTTGTCGATACAATGATGAATATTAAACTATCACAAAAATATTATAATATTTATTTTTTTCATAAAATTTGATGAATATTATTAACTATTTCAAAAATATTACTCATATTTATTTTTTCATAATTTTAATAAATTATATCAATTTTAAATTTAAAAATATATTAAATTAACTTTTAAAAGTCAATACTAATCATACAATTTGGAACCGAAATAGTATTAAAAATAAAATAAAATAAAGTACTGATTTTTTTAAATAAAAAATTTGGACAATGTGAGGTGTTATATTTACAAAAGGCTACAAAATCCAGATAAGGGCAATTTCGTCAGCTAATTTAATTGCAATCTTCTCTCAAGTTCTCATTTCATCATCTTTCACCACTTTTTACATTAACGTCTGTTATTCAATTTTTTTCATAAAACTCACTCTCTCTCTCCTCTCTTCACCATTAACGGACCTTGAGAAAACAGTTTAAACCTCCAATTCCTTAAACTTACTCTCACTAAAAATACATACACTTTCTCTCTATAGAAATGGGCTCTCTAGTTCCATTTCCAGACCTCAATTACTTCCCCCACCCCACCGCCGGCACTACCTCCTCCGGCGCATTCGCTGTAGCCGGCGCCATAATCTCTAGAATCGAACCCAAACTTGAGCCACTTGATGAAGCACTCGATAGCCCACCTGAAATTCACCCACCACCGCCACCGTCGCCTTCGTACCCACCGCCGGCAGGCCCTAGCCCTAATTTCACTCTTATTTCACACCCAAGCACCTCCGTATCCGAACCAAACCCAGGTCCTAACTTGGATGCAGCCGAGGCCAACAACGTCTACTCCGAATTCAACCGAATTTCCGACCTTTTTCACACTGCTTTCGCCAGACGCTTTCAGCAGCAACCGGGTGATGCTGCCGAGGTTGTAGACCACAATGCACTCGCCATTGTCCCGGTTCCCGATGAAAGCCAAAATCAGCTCTCAGCTGCCTTGATTTCGCCCCGTCGGAGGTTCGCGCCGCGTTCATCGGAATTAGTTAGGGTTACGGATCTTACCACCGAGGACGAACGATACTTTCGTGAGATTGTACGAAAAACTCGGATGATTTTTGACTCTATTCGTATTTTTTCTACTGCCGATGACAGCAGGCGCCTTGCTCTAGGGTTCGGAAGGCGGACTCGAGGTGATTTAAAGGCTTCTTCAATGATGAAGGATTGTGGGTTATGGTTAAATCGAGACAAACGGATTGTTGGGGCAATTCCTGGTATTGATATTGGGGATGTGTTCTTTTATAGAATGGAATTATGTGTTATTGGACTTCACGGGCAGGCTCAGGCCGGGATTGATTACTTGCCTTCGAGCATGAGCTCCAATGGGGAGCCAATTGCAACTAGTATTATTGTTTCTGGAGGGTATGAAGATGATGAAGATGCAGGGGATGTGATTATATACACAGGGCATGGCGGGCAAGATAAGCATTCGAGGCAATGTGTTCATCAGAAGCTGGAAGGCGGAAATCTTGGGTTGGAGAGGAGCATGCACTATGGAATTGAGGTGAGGGTAATTCGCGGTTTTCGGTATGAAGGTAGTGCTAGTGGTAAGATCTATGTTTATGATGGATTATACAAAGTTGTTGAGTCTTGGTTTGATGTGGGTAGGTCTGGTTTTGGTGTGTATAAATTTAAAATTGTAAGGATTGAGAATCAGCCTGAAATGGGTAGTGCAATTCTTAGATTTGCTCAGAATCTTAGGACTAGACCTTTGGCAGTTAGGCCAGTGGGTTATGTTTGTCTTGATATATCTATGAAGAAGGAGAATGTACCGGTTTTACTGTTTAATGACATTGATAATGATCAGGAACCTATGACTCATCAGTACTTGGCGAGAACTGTTATTCCCCCGTATGTGTATCATCTAGGGAGTAATGGGGGGTGTGATTGTGTTTCCGGATGTTCAGGGGATTGTTTTTGTGCTATGAAGAATGGGGGCGAGTTCCCTTATGACGATAAGGGGATTTTGGTGAGAGGGAAGCCACTGATCTTTGAATGTGGCCCACATTGTCGTTGTCCTCCAACTTGTCGAAATCGTGTCACCCAAAAAGGTGTGAGAAATAGATTTGAAGTGTTTCGGTCAAGGGAAACTGGTTGGGGTGTTAGATCTTTGGACATGATACAAGCTGGTGCTTTCATTTGTGAGTATGCAGGAGTTGTTCTCACTCGTGACCAAGCCCAAGTAGTTTCCATGGTTGGTGATAATTTAATTTATCCAAGCCGGTTTACCGAGAGATGGGCGGAATGGGGGGATTTGTCACAAATATATTCTAATTACGTGCGCCCATCACATCCATCAATTCCTCCACTGGATTTTGCAATGGATGTGTCAAGCTTGAGGAATGTTGCTTGTTACATGAGCCACAGTAACTTTCCTAATGTTATGGTTCAGTTTGTGCTGTATGATCACAATAATGTGATGTTCCCTCGCCTTATGCTGTTTGCAATGGAGAATATCCCTCCCTTGAGGGAGATTAGTCTTGATTATGGGGTGGCTGATGAATGGTCGGGGAAGCTTGCCATCTGTAACTGACTAGATTTTGAGAAGTTGGATGTGATGCAATGTGATCTTTGGGGTACCTGATGCACCGAGGTAATTAAAACTTTTTATTTGACTCTTTATGATGGTAGTGAATTTAATATTGGTGTTTAATTTTGATCTGTATTAGATTGCTATTAAATCTTTGCTGAAGAGTGATTAAGATACTATATTGCTATTGTCTAGATCTAGTTTAGCGTGAATCCTGTTACATATCTGTAGGTTAGAGTCGTGTTATTCAGTGTGCTATTTCAAACTGCAGTTAATCTCTATGTGAAGCATTTACTGGAGGATGGAACCTAAGACTTCTGAGACGGAGAAGCGAACGTGTCTTTCTAATATACTTTTACTGGCCATGCAAATATGCAATATTTCTCAGATGTAAATTTAGTTTCAAAACTGTTTTTGCTTTTATATTATCAATTAGCTCCTCTGGGAAGTGTTAGACCTTTGATATATTCATAAATTCCTGATTCCTGATTTCGTATCTACCATTCTACCTGGATTTTGATGAATGTTTTTTACACTGTAAGTGAACTAATTAGTTTTAAGGGTAAAAATTTGGATTGCTTATGATCTTTGAGCCCCCACCCTGGTTCATCTATGCATTCATTTTTTTTCCCTCAAGATTATAGCACTCTTTCTGCTTTCATTTTTTTTTCTTCAAGATTATGTCACTCTTTCTGCTTTCACTTCTAAGTTAGGCATATATCACTCTTTCTATTATGTTTAGTGGAAGAACAAGAGTCCACGTTTATACTCAAAGAAGCAAATGGGAATACCTTGCGAACAATCTTTAAAAACTATTTCCCAAGCCCCCCTCTACCTCCACCCCACAGTGAGTGAACAAGGGAATTGTGAATTGCAAGATATAATCTTGAGTGGTCTGTTAGCATGATAGGATTACGATATCTGGAAGATAACAGGAAAAGTGACTGCTCTTTGCAGTATATTGATATTCTTTGAAATGAGATTTTGTGGGCAAATGAAATCATGGCCATATTTTTCTGATTGGAGTAGTTATAGACTTATAGGCAGTTGAAGTATAAATGTATAATGTGCAATGACCAGTGACAAAGCCAGAATTTTGTTTCAGTTGGGTCAAAATTATTATGAGGCTATAAATAATTTGACGGAGGTTTGGGGGCAACGGCCCTGAACCAATAAAACATATAACTATTAACAATACTTTTACACTTTCTGGGTTGCATATATAAAACATATATTTTATTACAATGATAATATAATAACTATATATATATATATGTATATCTACACCCTATTGCCCTCTAATAAACTTTTCTAATCACAAATTGTACATAAATAATCGATTCCTTAATTGTTTCAAAAATAATGTAAATTAGATTATTATTTAGTTTAAGAAGATTATAGGGAGATGAATATATAGAGGCAGTAGGAGTGGTGTGTTTGAAATTTGGTGAGAAAGTTATAAATTTTCAATTTGACCCTTTATATTAGGGAATTTATAAAATTTCAGTAAGGTCAATTTATTTATTTGACCGAAATTTACTAATTTTTTCCTACATTATAAAACAATTTTTTTTCCTAGTGTGGTCCCACTCGGTCTTATGTCCCTTCGTCCCTGGAAATGACCACATGGATGTCTGACATTTAATATGGAAGTTGCAATTTCCCATGTATTATATTCTTTAAGTTTCTAGATATTGCATACATATAGAAAGAAAAAGGTTTTCCAATAATGCATACATTGGCTACCTTATTAAGAATAGTGCAGGCTTATATTTTCAGTTGGTGACATTATTGATTTTCTTCAATAACTTTGAAATGCTTCATTTGATAGAGTTGGCATATAGGCGACTATACACATAACAAAAGCCCAAAGTTGACAATATTTTATGGTATGCCATGTGTCTTGTCGGCTAAGAAGTATGAAACAGGTGCGTATGATAAGAAGTACAGATACGAGTGCGGAGATACGTGTATGTCAAACGAGGATACGAAAATTCGCTAAATATTAAATTATAATGATTCGGGTGCGGGGGTATTCATCACTTATTTTATTACCAAATATGTATATATTTATGTCTCGTTATATATATATATATTTATATAGGGGAATGCTCCATATCAAACGTTTGCTTTGGACAATATTTTAACAAACACATTTTACACTGTTAATCTAGATATTCAATGATCCAAATAATATTTTTAGTGGTCGCAACTCTTAGTAGCGGCTAGAGGAATTTTTTTTTACTGGCTGCTACTCTTAGTAGCGGCTAGAGAAATTTTTTTTTCTGGCCACTACTGGGATTTTTTTTTACTGGCCGCTACTCTTATCAATGACTTCATGTTTGACGCAAATGCCATACCCCCACACCTGTGTCCGGGTGTTTTATGCGGGCACTTCACTCTGTTTTAGAAGAGTCAATGTAACATAACAGAAAAGTATAATCAAATTAAACATATCACTTTTAAGTTCCACAAATTACTTTTAAATAGCTATATATTCGATATAAATGTGATAACATCAATTTTGGAGGTATGACTTACCTATTTTGTAAACATTCATATATTATCAATTGATTATACATGATTTTATGTAAAAACATACTTAAATTTTAACCCCCCCCCCACCCCGGACTCCACCCAACCTCTAAGAAGGCAAAAGAAAAAAACAATTTAAATGAAGGCAGGTCTGCAATACAAAGATCAGCCAGATAAATACCCCTAAATCAATATTCACGAGTCTAATTTGGGGTTTTGGAGCCAAGTAGTGAGATGTTGAAGCTATCTTCTCTTTTAATAGACTCCTAACTTTTAGTCAAAGGTTATTTTTTAATCATATAAGAACTCTTCTGGAGCCAAGTAGTGAGATGTTGAAGCTACCTTCTCTTTTAATAGACTCCTAACTTTTAGTCAAAGGTTAATTTTTAATCATAAAGGAACTCTACAACTTACCGACTAATTAAACAATATTAATATAAAAAGAAACTAATCTTCTAATTAGAATATACTGCTATAATTAAAGCTAATCTCCTAATTCAAATTTATTACTATAATAAAAGCTTTATTTACAGAGGAAACATTGATCTTAATTAAAATGTACTAATATAGTTAAAACTTCTAAAATATCCTACTTAATATAAGTAATAAATAATTGCATTAATAATCAAATATTTATTTCTAAATAAGAATACAAAATTAATAATAAATTTCTTAATCTATCTCTTCCGCTCCGCATCATTCTATCCGCCTTTGCAAAAAACTCGTTCTCGATTTTTGAAATTTCGAAGAATAATAAATCACGATCAGGGAGATTTCTTCCAACAAAACGTGCGCATCGCATGTTCCAGTTTCATAAGCATAATTTTTGGAACTAGAAAGATATGATGAAAAACTTTGAAGCATCTTGGACTCGAATATATCATTCGGAAAGAGAAGATCAACATGTCTGATCTCCACTTCTTTTTTTTTCATTTTTATGTTAAAGGTCTTTATCCACTGGAAGTACCTTTGAAATGTATATTTGCAAACCACTTTCTCCAATCAGCACATCTCAAAATATGCGTTTTCATTACTACCATCCTTGGATCTTCAAGTTGTTTAACATTCACAACTTTTTCTTTATCAATACCGCCTTGAGCATGTAATGGGTCTCCTCTTGTGAACTTGGGGCTCTAGTTGAGCAAAGCCAATTAGGATGAACACTTATTTGCGTTAAAACAAAATAGGGACGAACATAGCATGTGGTACATAGTACGTACTCGTAATAGGTCTTGAAATCTGTAAGGCTTCTTTTAGATAATTCTCTATTATCATGCAATTTACAATAATCATATGAAAAATAAGACGACCTTTTCTTTTGCTCGTGCATGACAAAAATTTGATGCTCAAGTTGCTTGATTTTATCCCAAAGAAATGTGGATCGTCACACTTGTTTGTTCTATCAATCTGGAAGAAAATATTGTAATCTCTCTCTTTGTGTGGGATAGGTGGAGACTACAACAACAACAATTCTCGTTGCAGATTTTGCTTTTATCTCAAAAAATTGGATATGGTGAAAAGAAGTCCCTACAGAGAATCGGTAAATAAACACACAAAAGCAGGAAACTTTAATCCCAAATAAATACATTCAATAATCTGAAAAATAATAACAATTACAACTCTTTATATAAGAACTCTACAACTTAATGAACAAGTAAAGAATCCTAATATAAAAAGGAGATAATCTTCTAATTAGATATACTACTGTAATTTAAAACAATCTCCTAATCCAAGTCTACTACTATAATAAAAACCCTATTTGAAACGGAAACAATCACCCAACTAAAATCTATTATTATAATTAAAACTATTCTCCTAATTAAATTTTACTGCTATAATTAAAACTTTTAAAGTATCCTACTTAATACAAGTAATAAATAATTACATTAATAATTAAATATTTATCTCTAAATAAAAATACAAAACTAATAATAATTTTCTTGATTTTCCTCTTTTATTCCATGTTATTGGGCACTTAACTAGTGAACCAAACCAAGCCTCTTAATTTCCGGCAATAATTGGTAGTTATGTCTAAAAATCAATATATTTGTTTTATTAGAACTTGTTAATAAATGTGCACTAATGAGTGAAAAGGAGTTGAAAACCAACTTAAAATGTGCGCGCGATTAACATCAAGCAGTACATGCTTGTCATTAAGTTGTTCAAAACATATTTTTGGCATTCTTTTTTGGGAATAGATTTCCACAATTTATACTCAAACTTGACCTTTGTGATGTTGGCTGTGTTAAAGGTTAATTATTGATGCAACATTAATTGCTAATGAGGTTGTGGAGGATGTTCATAGAAGAGGGAGAAAGGGTCTTGTTCTTAAGTTAGACTTTAAGAAAGCTTATGATAGGGTTAGTTGGGGTTTTTTGGATAAGGTTTTGGAGAGTAAAGGGTTTTGAGCTAGGTGACGTTCTTGGATGAAAGAGATTTTTGTCTCTTCTCATTTTTTAGTGATTGTGAATAGGGAGCCCAAATATTGGTCTAAGGCTTCGCAAGGTTTGAGGCATGGTGACCCTTTGTCTCCTCTCTTATTTATTTTAGTTATTAATGTTTTGAGCAAGATGATTAGTCGGGAAGAGGAGTGGTATTCTTGTGGGTTGTCTAGTGGGGCGAGAGGAGGTGGGGTTTCTCACCTCCAATTTGCTTATTAATACTATTTTTTTTCTTTTGGAGGGGATCCAAGGGTTTAAAAATGTTTATAATTCGTCAAGTTTTTTAGGTTGTTTTTGGTATGAGGATTAATTTGTCTAAGTGTAGTTTATTAATATAGCTATGGAGGAGCTTTTTAGCCTATTCATCTCAAACTGGTTGTACTATTGAGAGCTTCCCGCTTGCTTATATTGGCATTCCTCTTGGTGAGAATCTTAGGTCAGTTCGTTTTGGGATCCTGTTGTTGAAAGAGTGGCTCAGCGTTTAGATAGGTGGAAAGGTGCGCATTTTTCATTAGGGGGTAGAATTAGTTGATTTAGACTTGTTTGTGTAATATTCCCCTTTATTATCTTTCTAATTTAGGATCACAATTAGTGTAGCTGACCCCTTAGAGAAGTTAGCGAGGGACATTCTTTGGTCAAGAACTAGCGTTGAGAGGAATGATAATTTGGTTAGGTGGAAAATGGTATCTTTCTAAACAGGAGGGGGGGTTTGGGGCTAGGTAATTTGATTCTTAAGAATGTTGCTCTAGTTGGTATATAGCTTTGAAGATTTGTTTTGGAACCTCATTCCCTTTGGCATAAGGCTATTAGGAGTAAGTTCAGTATACATTTGAATGGGTGGGATGCCATGCAAGTTCTTGAAAATTCATCTCCTAATGCTATACTACATTTATTCGTTATTTGAGATACAGGGTTGGGGATGGTCATCAAATTCGATTTTGGGAGGATTCTTGGTTGGGAAGTACTCACTTTTCTCTTGCTTTTAATCGTTTGTATTGTATTTCTTCATTACACGAGGCTCTCATTTCTAATTTCATAAAACGTGAAAGGGATTTTTTTTCTTGGGATTTATATTTCTTCAGGAATCTCACTATGTTTATCTTGCTTGATTTTGGTTCATTTATCCTCGTCTTTTGACAAGCGCATCTGGAATTTAGACCCAATTGGTTTTTTTTTTTGTGTAAGAGTTACTACTCTTTTTTTAACTTGGTCTATTATTTCTAATCCATTTCCATTGGCTTTGTATATTTGGAAAGCTAAAATCCCTTCTAATGTCGAGGCTTTTATGTGGTCTTTGATTTTACAAAGATTGAACACTAACGATATCTATCAAAATAGCATGCCTTACAAAGTTCCATCTCCGTACATTTGTTTAATGCGTAGGCGGAATAATGAGACTCATGCTCATTTATTTTTGCATTGTCCAGTTGCTTGGGGCTTGTGGAGCTCTCTCTT
Organism: Panax stipuleanatus; assembly: GCA_020205555.1. Classification (NCBI taxonomy): domain Eukaryota; kingdom Viridiplantae; phylum Streptophyta; class Magnoliopsida; order Apiales; family Araliaceae; genus Panax; species Panax stipuleanatus. The sequence goes on along the minus strand of CM035126.1, from coordinate 15,863,243 downwards.
TTGAGTGTTAGGAGGGGAGTGAGTGTGCCTTATTTCAGTGAAAGATATGTTGCTAATTTGTTCTCGAGGATTTGGAAACAAAAGGGATGCCAAAATTTTATGAAAGTGGGCCCTTTTTTTCCCTTGTATTTTATGGAAAATTTAGAATGCACGTAATGCTAGGTTGTTTCGAGAAAAATACTTATCTTGTAAGCTGTTGAGTGATAAGATTATTTTTCTTACTTCTCTTTAGTCTTCTTCTATGGGGGACTTTAGAGGTATACTGATTTGTGTAGAGACTGGAGGGATGCACTTTTTTAAGTGCTATTTTTTTAATTCTTTTATATGTATAAAAAATTTGTTGTCCGTTGTGGGTGGATTTCTTGTTCCCTCGTTTGTTGTATCCTTTCTGTTCTATTGATAAAATTTCTTCTTTTATATAAAAAAAAACCTTTTTTCTCATGTTGGTGTAATATACTCTACTCTAAAATTGCAACTTTTGTATATTAAAATGGACATTTTAGGCTCCAATCAATTTGCTTAAGCAAGTATTTAAGGCTTTCCTAATACCCAAGTAAACACTTGTTGAATTGTGTCAACTCTTAACTCACTTGTCTATTCGTTAGAGCGACATCTTATTATAATTATATTTTAACCTAAGAAGCAAGGATTCTTCTATAAGTCGGCGAATCATTGGATACCAGTGAATCCCTGAATCTAGATTCATGGATTCTTCTAAGGATTCTTTCGTAGTTTTAAAAAAATAGAGATATTAATACTATTACTAATTCATATAATGTCTTCTAAAATAATACTATCTGCGAAATTAGTAGAAGAATTAATTAGTATATATATTCCTGAATTCCTAGATATCGTTAGTATATAACATTTTTGTGTTTCTTTGATTTCTTTACTTTTTATCATGAATTAATATTTATTAGTATATAAATTTCAATGTATGTACATGTATAACTGTATGTATATAAAATTCTATTTAATGTGTAAATATGATTCATATAATGTCTTCTAACATAATCTGCGAAATTAGTAGAAGAATTAATTAGTATATATTTCCTGAATTCCTAGATATCATTAGTATATAAATTTTTTGTGTTTCTTTGATTTCTTTACTTTTTATCATGAATTAATATTTATTAGTATATACATTTCAATGTATGTACATATATATAACTATATGTTTATAAAAATCTATTTAATACGTAAAATATGTGCCAAATCCTTGTATGGAGAACCCGAATCCTTGCTTCTTAGATTTTAACTAAGAAGATATTGTTCACTAATTAGATCACTGTTTTCTTTTTGCTCAGTTATGCAGCCACCACCGTTGCAATCTCTTAATTAATCACATTTATCCACTTTCCTTTGATCTCAATAGAACATTTAGTCCACTTTCACTGCAAGTATGTAAGAACTGCATAAGGTGCATCTTGCATATGTCAAGCAACCTTTATCAACTTGTATATAATTTATTTCACTTCAAGAAAATATGAAGTGAAGAAATTATCGGTATTTGCTTTTTAGATGCAGGGTTTTTTCTCTCACTTGAATGGCTAAAATTATGAGTTTCTTCTCCTAGTTGAGCCTGAACTGTACCTCTCCATTGGTTGATGCAGGAGCGATCACATGACAAAACCTAGTCCTAAGGAAAAATTGTATTAATTGTTCCAAATGTAGAGTTTCTTAGCAATTTCATAACTTATGGACATGGTTTAGTTACTGGTCTTCTTGTCCCTCATATGTGGAATAAATCTGTAAGATTGTGTAGGAGCTAATAATGCTGTATTTTACTGTAACTTTATTTGTTCAAAATTTAGAATTCAAGAGTGTATAAATTCTACAAGGCCTTCACTGGAGGCCTTAATATTGTAGATTGTACCCCTCTTAGTGGCACAAATAATTTGTTTTCAAGTGATTTGGGTTCTATTTGTTAACAATACCCGGTGGCCCAAGTCTTAAGTCTCAAAAGGCCAGCTCTCTCTCTCTCTCTCTCTCTCTCTCTCTCTCTCTCTCTCTCTCTCTCTCTCTCTCTCTCTCTCTCTCTCTCTCTCTCTCTCTCTCTCTCTCTCTCTCTCTCTCTCTCTCACTCTCACTCGGCCCTTGAATCCTAAACCTAGTACATAGTCTCACACATTTGTGCCAACTATAAATATTTTTTCTTCGTTAAAAGTTGAGTTTGGGACTCTTTATCTTTAAATTTCAGTATTTGGGCCAACTGGCCAAGGTATTGTATTTAAAGATAAGTAGGTCTTGACCTACTAGCTGAAATATGTTTTATTCCGCACAACTGATGATGTAATGAGGCAATGCTAAATTTGAAGACCTATGTTACGTTTGGATTGAGGTAATGGAATGGAAGATGGAATGAAATGAAAAATAGTGCATCTGATGTGATCAATTTTGGAGGATAAACCATTCCAATGGAATGAAAATTCATTTCATCCCCTTAATTTTAAATCCATGTGGGAGGTGGTGGAATAAAATCCATTCCAACATAACCCTAGCCCATTCCCATTTTGGGCAGATGGAATGGATATATGGGATAATTTTGCCATCATAGTACACAATCACCACCATCACCACCAATAATCAAACATGCACTTGAAATATTTTAAAATTATTCATTCTTTCATCCATTCCATTCCTTCAATTCAAACGCGGCATACTGATTTGCCTAGCAAGAGATGAATATCATGAACCACTTCTAGATATTATCATATTAAAGACTAGATCACTACTGGACCTTTAAAAAAGATTATATTAGACTAAATCCTAAGGGGGAATTTTAATACATGAGTTCATGCTTGCTGTGCCTTGATCCCCCCCCCCCCCCCCCTCACCTCAAATTTCTTCTTTTTGGCACTAGTGTTCTCCTCTCCCTCTGTCTCTGTGTGCGTGTATTTTCCATTTTCTAGGTAAGTAGTGTGTAAAATTAGTTTCTGAGGTTGCAGCTTGTACATTACTTGCCTAAGCTGGGCATTGAATTCCTCAAATTAGAAGTCCTCATAATTGTGCATGAATTTGAAATAACTAGGTCAGCAGTTACTCTGATGATCACTATAGTTTCTAATCAAATTTGAGTATATTTAGATTTGGTGGTATGTGCATCTACTTTTAAGTGTTCCTGATACACACAATGCTATGGTCAAATTTGAGTATATTTAGTTTTGGTGGTGTATGCATCTACTTTTAAGTGTTCCCAAAGACAATTGTGTGTGGTAAGACATGATATGGCTGTCTCTATTTAAAATGATATTAATCTCAAACATGGTGATTGTTTTCTCTGGCATATTCAGATATATCCTTGTTTAGTGTAGTGTTATAAGCTCATGAAGCTATTGTTGGGCTGCATACTGCCCTTTGATTTCTTTACCTGTTGCTGTTAAATCAGGCGAATGCACCTTTAAAAGATTGTGAAACTAGAATTGATTCTATCAATAATCTTGTATGGATTTTTCATGTTCTAATAACCATGTTGGGCGGGCCATGTTTTGAAACTTTATTCAGGGGATATTTACTGATTGCTAAGTTTCTCATTATTATTTTTTCCTTCCTTTATGCAGATGGAATCAGTGGGCAATAGTTGGTTGCGCAGTTTCCAAATATTATACCCCTCAGTGCTGTGGCTTACCTTGCTATTTTCTGGTTTCGGATTTACTGAATATACATTACCAGATGAAAAAAAGGGAATGAGAATTATCTGAGAGTGAAAAGGATTCACGGTAAGCTACCATTGTGTCATTATTATGCTGTAAATGATATTCCAGCCTTGATAAGGAACTAACAAATTTTCACAAAGGGTAAATACAATAAGGATTCAATACTTGTATGCCGAACTCTGTAAACTCTTTCATATATCTAGCTTCTTGTAGATATGAAGTCCAAATTGCGTGAAAGTCTGTACAGGAATTATATCAGTTCACGTTCCGATGGAGTTTTTGTTTTGCTTGCCAAAAATAAATAAATTTCAATTTGACCCTTTTGTCCTTCCTTTCTTGTTTTAGAAATTTTTCTTGAACTAGGAAAATGATTCATTTTTTTTCCTTTCTGGTTTTATTATTGTTCATGTACAAATCATCGAACAATACGGTAGGTAGAGTTGAATTGTTTTAGCACTCTGTTTATTTGACATCATATCATATTGCTTTCACAGTTTTGGTTAAATGATACCATGAGCGCTTTAGGGCGTCCTCGAGATATGTTTTCAGATACGGCTGTAACTTGTAGAGGCTTTATAGTATAGTGCACATAAAGGCTTTATAGTATAGTGCACATGTCTTGGTAATATTTTTCTAAGTTATTGGTCATTATTCGAGTTTATTGAACTGATTATAAGTGAGGCTGCCTGCAACAACCATTCTCTCTTTTGCCCTTTTTCCCTGCACAACTCTCTCTAGAATATTGTTATTTCTAATTTTACGTGTAAACTCTGAATGGGAAAAAAAGGATCTTAAGTTTAAATTGTTATGTTGATAATTATTTTATCATAAATTACGTGCTTATAATTACCAAACAAATGAATAATTTAGAATATTTGGGTTAACAATGAGATTTCATGGAGTGTGTATTTTATATAATGATTGATTGATAGTAATTAATTATGTTTCATTTCATTGTTTAATTAAAGCTAATGAAAGAACAAATTTGTATATATATATTCATTGGTGAAACACAACTCCATGAAGATGCAAACCATGTTTTAACATTTATGATTATGAAAAGTGTGTTGAAATATTTCATAAAGTACTAGTTAGAGAAATTTTACCATAAACTCTCAATTCCATGGGATAAATTAAGAATTAAAGGTTATCCTAAATGGATTAAAAAGATAAACTATACAATTAGGAATTAGGGTATATGAATATGATGATGGCCTAGCCCTCGGGTGTACGACTCTAAAGTTTGCCTCATTCCTTCGAACTTACACAAAAGTATACAATTTCTAAAATCTGAATGCTTCTGTTTAAATGATTTATACAAAAATTTGCGATTGAATGAGTAAGAAATAGTGCATAATGATATTTTTACTTGCATACTTTTATGGACAATTAAATATCCATCTTGTTTACTATTATTGTAAACAAATTTTGTACAAATTGTTTTTGATTTTTGTTTAACAAATTGGATAATCAATTTAATGAATGTTGTTGTAATCTTGAGCAATGCTACTATCACATAATTTAGGTCACATAAAACTCACATACACACACATGTATATTTGCGGGCCATGCATGACGCAGGACCCAAAATTATGTGATAGTAACATTATTTTTTTTAATAGTATACTTCATCAAATATTGTTCAAAAGTTTATATTTAATTTTTCTTAGTAACATTGTTTATTTATAAATTACATAATAAATTTGTTCACAACAACCCAGAAAGTTAAAATAGGATAATACACGTATTTAGATATTTTAGACAGACAATTATCATGAAGAATATCTCAATGTTTATGAAGATTCATGAATATATTCTTTACGATTTTTACAAACACGATTATACAAAAAAAATTAAGCTTGTCCAGTGATGGTTGCATTTTTCCCAAGTCCCCGCTGTTTCGCTCGCTCCATCTTCCGCTTCCGCCATTCCTCGAGAGCTATTATTATTATTAATTCATCAAAGCAACAGACAAGAAAACCGCTTTTGTCACAAGGTAAAAAAGAACAGATAGATCTCGTACGAGGGGACAAACGGGTGATCTTGTTGCCAAAGTAAAATTGGCATTTCAACATCACTGTTTTTGAAAAAATTATTGCTCTTTTTTTTTTCTTGTGTGCACGTGTGTGTGTGAGGCAAGAATCCCGTTTTAGTAATTTGCAACTGTACTACCGCAAAACCGATAAGGAAAAAAATGACCTTCCAAAACATAAGCCGCTACCGCGACTTACAAATGTGCAATAATATTGATGGTAATATGCATGTCTATACCAAGACTACAATATGTGGAAATGTTTCTCTCTTAACCTAGTTTCTTCAAATTTCAATATGAGACACTTATAAACCCCTGTTAATATGCATAGCCTGTATGGGACACAAGTAAAATCCGACCACCTTCCACTACTTCAAGAACCTGATCAGCATTTCCACTATTTCCACTGTTTCCCATGTACAGTTTTAAAAGGCCTAACCTCTTTCCTTCTCTTCCTTAAATCTTTTTGAAAGTCAAATTAAAGAAGACTTTAAAGCTCAATCGGTCTTTCTAATGATCAATTTTGACACTCATTGTGCATTTCAAACGAATATTGAAAGGCCAAAAAGAGAACAAAAAAGTGAGAAAAACAGAGTAATCAGTATCATAGACCATTTCAAGTTTCATGAGAGATGCCAATGCAGTTAAATTACTAACCACAGAGTATATCCTAATAAATATTTATCTGATCTCCTAGAGATAGACTTAAAACTTCATAAGAATATGCTATTTGCTGGCTCATAGAGAGAGAGAGAGATTAATAGAAGTACAAGTTCAGGGATAAGAAAGTGACCTTTCATGCTGGCAGCATCTGAGTTGATATGGAAGTCGTTCAGCCTTGATATTAGGTCAACGGCAGCAGTCTGCTTTGTATCTTTCTGTTGGATCGCCTCTGGTTTTACATATGCCTCTTTCTCAATTTCCCTAACCTATATAATGGAAGATTAAATTCTAGTGCATTGTACTAATAAACTAATAATAATAAGATACAGTGAAGGAACTTAAAATATAGATTAATATCACATATATTGATTCAATTCAAAGCAACAACCATATATGCAATAAATTGATAACACTATTAAACTCACCCTTTTTATCAGTTCCACGGGTTCCATGGCACGGCGTATCTCTTCAGATTCCTTGATATACTTGATCTGTGCTGCATTTTAAAGCTAAAATGTAAATACACTGCTCATTGACACCATCAAGAGTAAAAAAATGTCAACAAAATCAACTATGATTATAGTCAAATAAGTATTCCGTAGTTTCATATAACAGCTAACTTCCAAAGCCATTTAAAAGGAAAAATGTAGTAATATTCTAAATTATGAGACTGATAGTTATTAATTTTTGGAACAAAAGCTTGATCATAACTACTTATTTTAGGGACTAATATAAGAGCACAATCTAAAGTTTCTTAGCATTTTAGCATATGTTAATTTGTCCTCATTTCTGGTCCTTATTCACAAAATCAGATAACACCATCCAAGCTATATGTGTTCAGTTCCCTTAATTCATGTTAATGCGGTCCCAGAAAAAATTTAAACTGCCACTGACCCCAAAAGGTGGAATTCATTGGTGCTCTGCACATTACAAAAAATTCTAAAGCCATGATTGAACTATATGCATGAAAGCTTAAATTAAAAATTGCAACGACAGTTGAAAGTTAGTTCACAGAAATACACAGGATGCTTCAATTCTTAAATCCAATAACCAGGTTGAAATTCTACTCTTTAACAGGCTATTATTTAGCAATTTATGCATAGAACTCAAAATGAACATAATTCTACAAGAGTTATGTTTAGACTTTCCTAGAGCATCAATGATTCCATGATGCGATTCAAGCATGGATTATATTTGAAATTAATATTCTCATCATCAACATAAGCTGAGGATATTAGAAAAGAGTCAAAGAGAAGATGAAAGTTCAAAAAAATAAAAAATTAAAAGGATACATTGTTAAAAGAAATGAATAAAATTTCCTGTATAAATAACAAAATTTTCATGACACTTTTAAATACTAAACTGTAGAAGGTAAACTCCAGATAGGGTATGCATAGTCGTGAACTATCTACGCTCCAAAAGGACCTGCAAGTCTATTGCTTTTGTCTTGTCTACTGAACCCTTATCCATCAACAACCTCATTTTCTCATCACTTAAATGGCAGAGAAAAGGAGAACAAACACAAGCAAGACTATTTATGCAACAAAACAAATTATCATATATAATTAGAGCAAAATACAAATTATCACTGGTGATTTAACCAAATGCACATGACTAGCTGTCGTCCTAAAACTCGCTTGTGGTTTTGAGCTAAGTGCCATAGAATCTCTATTGATTTCATTGGTAAAAAAAAAGAAAAAAAAAGGACAAACACACACAAACAAACATGCTTAATTTTACTCGTGCTACTTAGCTCAAAACCATAGTGGCTATCCGTAGACTTTTAGGACTATAAGTGGTCAAGTGAGATTTTAGATAAACCACGTGTAATTTGCATTTTGCTTATATAACCATATACCATCACCACAGGGAGGCTGGGCAAAGTACATAAATAACAATCTGACTCACCAACATTATTATAAATCTAAAGCATATTCTATGGATGAAGATGGAGACGAGGCACTCATATTTCTTTAAAGATAAACACACAAAATTCTTACATTCTAGAAATTGTCAAGAAGAATATCTACATCGAAAACATGCACTTCCCTATAGGCTATGATGCTTGAAAGCCTAATTGTCAATCCTTACCCCTAATTTTCATCTTGCTAGAAGGGTAATCTCAGAGAACAAAACATAGGGATCTAACCGATCCCTACATTATCTTACCTCATAATACCATAGTGGCACATAGTCAATAAAGAAACAATGTCCAAATGTAATTGGAAAAACTTATAAAACCTCAGTAATCTAAACCCAAATTGACATAACTCTCCATCATAAATCAGAAATCCCCAAAACCCGAAATTACTTGTTTCCCCAAAATTGCATAAAAAACCCAAAACCGAAAACCCAAATCCTTAAGATAAGTCCACCCATTTCAGTCCCAACATGTAAACATTAAATGGTCGAAGAATTTAGCAAGAACATATAGTTCGTCTTGAAAAATACCTAATAATTCAATAAATAATAGATAGAAAAAAAAGGAACTTGATAGAGAGAGAGAGAGAGAGCCTGAAATGGATTGATGGGCAGGGAGCTTGCGAGTGGATGAAGCAGAGAGAAAACCATGAAGCAAGAACATGGCAGTTACTATATTCAAGAAACAGACCACCATCGTTGCGTTTCTGAAGGACAGCCTCACCCTCCACCATTGCTTTACTTTCTCCATCCTCACTGTAAAAAACACACCCATCTCTCTATTAATAACATAGTTTTCCATCATTTAGCAAAAATAATAGTAGTAATAATAATAGGCTCCTCCTAACATGTGCCCTTAGGGCACATGCTAAGTACACAGTTCAAGAGAATATTTTTTTGAACTATATACATATTTTTTTGATTTTTATATTTGCACCAAATTTAAGGAAATATACACACAATTCAAGAGAATATTCTCTTGAATTGTGTGCTTAGCATGCGCCCTTAGGACACATGTTAAGAAATTCCATAATAATAATACTCCCTCTTCCTGAAAGATTATCTGTTTAAGATTAATGCACACAGATTAAAGAATATAATTAATACCTAGCGAAAATATTATACTATCCTTATTAATTGTCTCAACCAATTATTCCCTTCTCAATATTTCTTATTCAATTCAACCAATTACTTCTTATTCAATCAATTACTATTTGGATTATAGGATTGAATTGAATAAGAATCATTGAGAAGGGAATAAAGCTTTAAATAGGAGAAAGCTTTAAATAAAAGTAAAGTAAAGAAAAAATAGCTAATGTGTATTGATAAACTCAAAACGACAATCTTTTTAGAACAAAAATTATTTCTTAAAACGATAATCTTTTAGGAATGGAGGGAGCAATTGTGACGCCCCCAAATTCCAGGACCGCCACTTGGTCTCTCGAATTCGGTTCATCACGTGCTCATGGTAATACATCACAATAATAATAATTAAATATCACACGATCACAGCGGAAAATCTATTCTAGAATAATTTACAATGATTTATTATAATTATTCCCCCAAGTCTCGCAACCTACAGTACTTAATAGATTACATAATAATATCAGTTAACGACTTATTACATAATCTAACTTAAGCTTAAACATAATCAAATCCAGTCTTACTACATCATCTTCATACAATATTAATATATTTAAAACATAACAGACATAAGCTAGTTGGTAGTTTTGCCCTTGCCCTTATCAACGCCCGAAGGTTCACCATGCTCTGTCTTAACTGAAATGTTTTAGGGAAAGCAAGAATGAACACAAATTGCCCAGCAAGTAATATACAATAAGGGTGAGTAATAAGATTCTCAATTCCCGAAAGGGTATAACAAGATTTGATAGTTCAAGAATAACAAGAATATCAACAGTTCTCAATATCAGTCGCTAAGGACAGGATAATATCAATATGATTCAATAATAAGTCAATTCAAGATTTCAAATAATTGAATACTGAGTAGTCACTACGGACTATGAACTTCTACTAGAATTGACAGTGATAAACTGAAAATCCAACAAAAACAGGTACAACAGGTGATCAGCCTAAAGTACCCTTGTTATGCATAACAATCAACCATACTCAAGTGTGCACGTCTGTTCTCCGACAATTATATATTCCCTTCAAAGAAGGTTGTTCTTCTCAGTCAAATACAAGATCCCGCACCAATCAATTAGTTTGGGTTGCTTTTCAATAACATAAGTCCAGCCGAATCAAATGACATAGACACTTTCACAATATTCAAGAACAATACTAAGTTCAACATGAATAATAGCTTTAATAAAATAAGAGTTCAAGTATGCTAATTCGATTCAACCGATTAAATAGGAAACTAGTTCGCAATACACAAGATAGGATACTTGCAAAGTAAAAGAGTGTAAGTTAGGAAACTTTCACAATCATAGATTTCCTTGCATAAAGTAAATGCGTCGGTTAGGATACTCGCACTTTAAAAGAGTGTAAGTAAGAGAACTTGCCTTTAGCGTAGTTTATCCACGAAAAGCAATCAACACTTTCGAATTCCTATCGTAATACAGTTACGTATATATATGATATTCATTAGTCATATAATTTAACTTCACATTTTCTCTTTAAATATACGATCAACACATAAGCTAAGTTTTACCTAGCTACACAGTTATATAGAATATAATTTCTATCCTTAACGTTCCTTCTTTAGAGTTTAAACGCATTCTCATATTATATAAGATCTCAACAATTAGCAAACATGCTTGCATATTATTAATATCACATAAGACCACAATCAATACTAAATATATTTTATTTTAGCAAGTTACGGCATCTCCTTAAGTTAACCGTCAAAATCGGGTTCAAGTAACATCATATAATATCGCGTAGCATGTATTCATATTTAAAGGATACTTTCATGCTTGTATAACTTTTTCAAATCCAATCGTACATGGTATAGGTTCTTAAGTTAATACTTAAAGCCATTCAAGGACACGAACTCATATGGTCTAACATGATTGCTTTTAAACACATAAGATATTCATATAACTTGTATTAGTCATGCTCATGAGTACTCGTAGTGCATATATGTAGCTAGCATTGTTATTATCTTGAAAACATGCTTTGTTCATGCTAAACTTTAATCACGGCAACTAATCATGGTATATATACATGCATGACATATGAATGAGTCTAAGAGTACTATCACATGTGTCCATAAATGTTAGATTCTAATTCTCGTCATAACATATCAACGTTCACGTTCAAAGCTTATACTTTGTTAGTATAGTTCATTAATAAGGTCTATCATGTTCATGCTTCCTTATGAAACCTATATATGTAAGTTAACATGCTTTTCATGTATTTCAAGGCCCTATAAACATGCTCGAAAAGTCAGAATGTATACATGCTTCATATATGTTAACGTCGTTTATGAAACTTTAAATTCGTTTCCAAACTATGTGTCGTTTGGTTAACCATGCATGCTAATATACTAAAACATGCTTACATTGCCTCATTAGGTTTATATATATGTATTAATCATGCTCCCATGCTTGTTTAAACAAAAATCAAACAATTGGTACATAACAGTTTTGTTGCAGAATGCAGAAAACTGAACACAGAGACTGGCGCTGCGGCGCGGCAACAGTAGCTTAATACTGGCGCTGCGGCGCGAGTGACGCTGCGGCGCGGGCTGCGGCGCTGCGGCGTCGAGGCAGTTTTCTGCGGTTCAGACTGCAGCGAAAACCGACCCAAAACCTCCCATTTCATCGATTTCAACATACCATACCCAGATATTAGACTTGTTTAACTTACTAACACATACATATATGCTTATATAACAGTCAATAGCAATTATCAATTCTCAATTTCATGAACTCTAACTAATTTACGAATTTCATGTATTTACAGAAATTGAAGAGGAACAATGGAAATGAAAGACTATTCAGTGGTTCCATCATGTGTGTATGTTCATATAACAACAATATAAGGGTTCTACAAACCAATCATGAACCAATTTGGCATAATCAAGAATTTCAACAAAACTCAGAGAACAACAATGGAGTTCTTTTGACAGAAAATGAAAATGAAGACACGAAGAGGATTTATACCTCTGTTATGGAGTAAGCTTGCTGATGCTACTATAGAAATTCATTCTGAACTAAATAGACAATCACAGTATACTCTCTTCTCTTAGAAATATTTCAGCAATGAAATGAAGGTGCAGGGAGTTCCTTTATATAGAAGAATGAATACACAGTCCAAGCTTCTAACTCCCAAATTAAACTAACGGATTGATAAATTGCATGAAGGTTATAGAATGGTAGGTATTTAGTTGTTAGAATCCATCATTAAAACCACTCCCTTGCTCATCATTGCTACAAGGCTATGGAAATTTACTGAGTTTAAGGAGAAGCAATAGGCTTAGGCCATAATGGCTGTGGACGTGAATGAGGGAAAGGAGAGTGACTATTATATTGGGACAAGCCAAGCAAATCTCAGCATTCTTACAAATGGACTATATGCTACACTTATGTTATATATTATATGTACTCTTAGGTTATAATTACAATGTTCTCCCCATAATGTAATAAATGCAATTTGAATACATATAATCTATGTACATTTTATCTTACCGATATAATACAATCGAATACTACCACATTACATTATATCATATATTATTAAATTGTATTACTCAACAATTATTTATAATAGATCCATGATATATTATTTTAATGTATATCCACACATCATTTGTCACCTACACATATCATAACATATAGTTACTATACATTTAATTCGCATGCTTGCACATATAATTTCTCATCTTATAAATTGAATATTAATTAATAATATACACATATCCTACATCAATCAATATAATTGTTAACCTCCATAACAATTTAATTAACCTTTATATGATTAACTATCACTTTGATATAAATCTTATTATATTTATAAACACGTTGCTCATTATTATTATGTTTCTTGCAATAATAATAATCACATATTATTAATCAATCCTCATTAGTGTTTTATAACAGTTAATTAATATTCTTCGATTAACAATTAATATAGATTAATTGTTCGCTTAAATTAATATAATCATTCTTATATTACGTCACTGTGCCACACAAGGCAATCAACGAGTTTATCACAAACTCCACCAATTTCTCAATTATTATAATTATTCAATTATATATAATTGAATTAATTAATCTCATAACACAAAATCATTTATATTCAAATAAATTCTCATTTTCATTAATATATTTATTTAATAATATATGAAAATTCTCGGGTATTACAGCAATAGATTGGTATGCATACCGACTTTAGAAAGATTTTGGAATTTGGATAGAAATCTCTCCACATTTCTTCGTCACAAAAAATAGTTGAGGGTGAATAAATAAAGTTCCCATTTATCGTGTTCTTAAAAAAAATAAAAATGGTTGTGCCTATGATAGATAATTGGATACGAGTATATGACCCAATACACTAAAAAATATTTGTATTTCTTTTTTCTTAAAAGTTATAAACCTTACACTTATTTTTTAAGATGAGATAAATTGTTATGTAACATTTTGTACTTAAATTGTTTAGTTTAAAAATTTTAGGCTTAAATACACTTTAAATCTTCTAGTTTTTCACTTTTTATAATTTAATTCTTAATGTTTTAATTTTAAAACATTGAATATTAATGTATTTAAATTTCTATAAATTAAACATTTTGGCTATCGGTGAATAATAATTGATCCGAATAAGAATATTTTGGAAAATTTCAATTCAAAACATCTCGGAAGCACAAAAAAAATATAGGCGCATGGTTAGTGTGATGAAGATTTTATTTTTTTTAAAAAATATTAAAGTGAATATAAACGGATATATATATATATATATATATCCTTAAAAGACATAATTTTTCAAATTGATAAAAGATCATAAATATATTTGGAAATACAATAAATTATAGCTATGTGATTAGTGTATAATGAAGAAGAAAATGAGAAAAAATCTGAGCCCCTTAAAAGACATAGTTATCTTTTTATTTTGACTCACGCGACCTATTCTATTAAAATATGCTAAACTGGTAGTCAAAATGTTTTATTTAAGGAAATATAGAGACATTTTATAGTTCAATCATCTTTTGTGATAAGGAAGAAGTATTTTAAAGCCCAAAAAAAAATGTCATTTTTAATATTTTTTTGCGTCACATCTTAATATCTTATGGTGAAGACTGAAGAGGAGTCCAACTTTCGTATCGTAAACTTACAGAAAGGATCAAGGGCATACCTCTTGATCCTACATACTTTGTGTTTAGCGATGAATCGGGCGACGATCTGGTTCGTTTGTCTGTCGCTAAAAACTAAGACGACGGTTCTTTGATATAGCGACAGACCGAACCGTCGTCCGGTCCGTCGCTAAAGGGAGTGAATATGATATGTAAAATAAGGTGGTGAGCCCTTGAAATGGACAGTATAAACTTAAACCTCCGAGATTCTCTCCCTTGACCAATAATAATAAAACATAACAATAGTATTTGCATAAAATATAAGGATTAACCGAATCTTCCCGCACATACCCATTTCAACCATTATGTATTCCTTCTTTAACATACAAGAAGGTTCAAAATATCATATATTAGATTCTACAAAAATAGTCCCATGTTGCAAATTTCTTTTGTTCTAAAAAAGAGTCTTACTTCTTAGGGATAGCAACGGTGTAGGAAACTTAAGTTTGTCATCATAATTTCTAAGAATTTCTCGAAGAAAGAAGACGATTATAGAATCGAACTTGTACTAAGTTAAGTATGGGAAAATGGGTTGGCTTGAAAATAAAGAATTACTAGATGACAAATATTATTATTTGCACCAAATTTAAACCTACAAAAAGAAAGAAAATATCATAAAGGTTCAGACAATTTTGCTCCCTTTCGTTGAAGTAACAGAAGAAGCAAATACAACGGGTACGCCAACTAGTAAAATTGATGACGTAACAACTAATGCAACAACCAATGCAAAAACAGCCGATTGAAAAGTCTTAAGCTACCGACAAATGAAGTATACAATTTTGATCCCAAAACTGATATTATACATCAGAAAAGTGTGTATACTACACAGAATTATTTTCAGTTGTCCAACAGTTTTACCGGTAAATACTACACAGAATTATTCAAAGATTAAACAAAACGAATATAAGCAACTCTTAACACAAAAACACTAGCAATCATAAAAAGAAAAATACATGTAAAACTTGGAACAACTCAACTGCATATCAAGCATCCAAAAGTGAGTTAGGATAAATCCAAAAGGGTGGCGGTTCTGATATGATAAGCGAATTACACTGATGATGATATGATTTGATGGTTTTATCTTCAATATTAAAGACACCAAGAACGTAATCCTTGTCAATCCTGTTTATTTTCCCCCGAGTGTCGTCCGTGAAGTAGATAGAATTTGCTTCAAATTCTGGAATATCACATCCTGAAATGAACTTGAACTGATTCCCATCCAAAAACAACGCATAATCGCCTAATGAATCCACCTCTTCCCATTTATTCATGGTAAAATTCAGCCTATAAATTTGGAAAAGGGATGTCTTGTGCATATTTGTATGTCTGTCATACCGGATAAACTTCTTAATGAGGAACAAATCTCCAAATAATTCAACCAAGTAAATTTGATTAGTATAACAAGGTGTGATGCCCTCGGGCAAAGAAGCTTCTACTTTAGCTCTCTTTATAGGAGAAGAATCTACTATATCCCAAAAATGAACCGAAGTACCCTTTAAAGCAATAAACTTGTCATTATAACAAATGAAAAATGTGTAGCTGTCCTCGCTCCACTTTGTGCGACACCGATCCTCGATCGGCATCCACTTGGTTTCTCTAGAATGATAAAATGCAACTCGGCAACAATCCTGGTCTTCATAATCAAGGCTAATCAACACAAAAAAGTTGTCGTGAGATGGATTAGATGACAATACCGCCTTCCGAATCATACGCCTTCCCAGCTGCTTTACTGACTTGTACTTTAGAAACTGTTCTCCGAAGAGAGTCCATTCACGGAGCTCGACAAGAAAGTTATTTTCAGCTGATTTGGAAACACGAAGCACATCTGGATAAGTTTCAAAAGAAGGCAGTTGAATTCGCGCCAGCGTAAATGGATTGAAGAGATAAGGGTCTGCTTTCTCATCCAACATCACCAGCCAACCATGACTGGATCCAATGCATAGGCAAATGTCAAAATCTTGGGGAGCCATACGCTTATAAACTGTATTCTCGTCAAGACTGTAGAAACTGAATTTGTCCTTTTCGTGTTCAGGAAAAAGCATGAGCCATGGTACTTTATAGAGTGTACTATAGAATGGTGATGAGATATAAGCTATTACAGTGGAACGCCAAGAAGAACACACACCTTTAGAGCAGTAGATGCTAATTGGAGACATCTTTCCTAAAATTAAATCCATCAAGTCTTTAGGAAGATCAGACCACTTGGTAAGAGAATTGGTATTTGTGTTTGCCATTTCGATTTTAAGTCGAGATGGAAATCCCAAGGGGCTAGCAAGAAACTGCAACAAAATTGTTAAGTAAATCAATTATCTAACCAGAAAGAAATCCCTCATTACAATGGAATTATTAGGTGGATAAAACAGATTAATAGCTGCTTTATTTTCTAATTTCTTTTTTCTTGCCTACTTTCCAAAATCACAAGGGAAAAAAAAAGAAAAAAGAAAAATTGGAGAGAATGTTAGGCATTTGATTCAAATGACTATTACTTTCTCCAAACTTAAACCTCCAGGATTCTCTCCCTTGAAAAAGTCTCTTGAGAACATGAATAAAATTTCTTGACCAATAATAATAAAACATAACAATAGTATTTGCATAAAATATAAGGATTAACCGAATCTTCCCGCACATAACCATTTCAACCATCATGTATTCCTTCTTTTACATACAAGAAGATTCAAAATATCATATATTAGGTTCTACAAATATAATACACCACGATCTACAAAAATAGTCCCATGTTGCAAATTTCTTTTGTTCTAAAAAAGAGTCTACTTTTTAGTGATAGCAAACGTACAACTACAAATGGTGTACTATCCTTAAGTTTGTCATCATAATTTCTATAGTCATACCACATTATTAAATTATCATTTTATTATATTTAGGAGCTTAAACACAACAAAATTATTTGCAAATTTTATAATTTTGCAAAAGGGACTCTTACCAATATATATATATATATATATATATATATAAAGTTCACTTGCCCAACAACCTGCCATGCTTCAGTGTTATAACAACAAATTGAGAACTAATACTAACAGACAACGATATGGGAATTTATTATTTATTACATTATCCCAATTAATTGTTTTGTTTTTGTACTTTGCATTCTTCTTTCAAAAAAATAATAACATCGACTAACAAAAGAAGAACAATATAATCGAATGGATTGAGAGAATACCAAAAATTAAGAGGGTCAAACCCCTAAAAATACACCGATTCTCCATTAGATTTATAAAATTAACAAAAACCCATCAATTAAACGACATCAGACATGTTATAATTCAACTGAACCGAATCAAGCGAATGAATTGCTATATTTACCTTAGAGTGATGAGGAAAAGTTACTTGAAGGGCGAGTGGGCGACGGCTTTCCCAATCACATTGAGAGAGAATTATACGTTGAGAACCTTTTCCTATTATAAGTTGGTTTCCAACTTATTCTATATTTCAATTTAAGTTGATATTTAAGCCTGTTCGGATATGACTTATTTTAAATGACAAATATAAGTTAAGTTATGCATCAATTTGACTTATAAGTCAAAAATTAAGTTAAAATAAATTATGAAGGTGTTGGGCTCATACTGACTTATAAGTTAAAATAAATATAAAGATTATTAAAAAAAGACATTAATAAAAAGGGGGATAAAATAGAAGAGGAGACATTATATTTGGTCAAACTAACTTATTTTAAAATGACTTATAAGTCATTTTAAAATAAGTTATAAATATTTATTTATTTATTTAGACTTAAAACTCAACTTATGTGGTGTTTGGTAAAACTGAGTAATTAAGATCTGAATGATTAATACATCTTAATAAATTAGATCATTGAATAAAATAACATCTGAATCTAAAAAACTGTTTAATAATTAAAAAGTGTAAAATATCTTAATGACACTATTTTAACATTTCAACCCTTTGAGCTATTTAAAAAATGTATTTGAATGATCTTAAAATTTAAAATTGAAGGAGTACAATTTTTATTGAGCCTATTTTTGATAATAAATTTTAAATAAACTATTAAGAAGCAACTCTTCATAGTTAATATTTGAATTTTTGTCTTAACAATTAAGAGTAAAAAAAAATTACCAAATTTTTTTTGTCTCTAACCGAATCAGAAACAAATGAATTAAGAGGTATTCAGACACAAACAAACACCACCTTAAAAGTAAAAAAATAAGTCATTCTCAAACAGGTGAATACAAATGGCTTATAAGTTGGTTTAACCAACTCAGTCCTAAATTATATAATCAATATAAACTTTTTATAAGTCAATCTTACATATTTTTAAACTCGAAATTGACATGAATTTATTTAGTTTATGCTAATATAATTATGTATATCAAAAATCACCTTGAACATGGTACTAGAGAACTTTTAGAAAGTCAATATTAATCTTATAATTCAGAACGAAAAGAGTATTATAGCCAAATAAATTTGTATTATTTTAAACTTAAAAATTGCCTAAATTGACTTCAAACGTCACATAATTTTATTTTTTGTCAATTTTGGAACATGTTATTTGCACAAGTGGTTTTGTTTTATTCCAAAAATCTCCATCTAACATGAATATGAGACTCAATAGTAACCTCCAATTTAATTAAATATTTTTTAAAATTCCATTAAAAGAGTTCAACTTTTATTAATAACATTATAAAGTAACACGATATCTTTAAATTAGATAATCATAATTTCTTTATCCCATCTCCTAAATATAATAACTTGTTATTTTTAGAGGTAACCATAGAATAAAACTACATTCTCAATATTTATAAATTTTACATATAATTTTTTTTTTGTAACACGAATGAAATATTATATACTCCATCCGTCCCATAATATATGACGTTTTAGGTGATTTTATTTGTCCCAAATTATTTGACATTTTAGAAAATATAGGAGAATTAATTACAATATTTTCAAAATTATCCCTCATGAGAAAAAGTTACGGATGGAAGAGAGTATGAAATACGTATAGTAATAAATGAGATTTTAAGAGTATTATAGACAATTGATAATATATTTAATGCTTTTTAATCATTTTCTTAATTCTTGTACACAACTCTAAAATGGGACGGAGCGAGTACGTGTCCTCTTAACATGTGCCCTTAGGGCACATACTAAGCACACAGTTGAATATTCATTTGAATTGTGTGTATATTCCCTTGATTTCTATATTTGCACAAAGTTTAAGAGAATATGCACACAATTCAAGAGAATATTCCTTGAACTGTGTGCTTAATATGTACTCTTAGGGCACATGTTAAGAAATTCCTTACATTAATGCACTATTTTCAGTTGTCAAACAGCTTTACCGGTAAATACTAGACACAAAATTATTCAAAAAGACTAAACAAAACGAATATAAGCAGCTCTCTCATAAAAAGGAAAGGAAAAATACATAGGAACAACTCAACTGCATATCAGACATCCAAAAGTGAATTAGGATAAATCCAACAGGGTGGCTGTTCTGATATGATAAGCGAATTACACTGATGATGATATGATTTGATGGTTTTATCTTCAATATTAAAGACACCAAGAACGAAATCCTTGTCAATCCTGTATGTTTTCCTCCGAGTGTCGTCGGTGGTTAAGTAGATGGAATTTACTTCAAATTCTGGAATATCACATCCTGAAATGAACTTGAACTGATTCCCATCCAGAAACAACGCATAATCATCACCGAATGAATCCACCTCTTCCCATTTATTCATGCTAAAATTCAGCTTATAAATTCGGAAAAGGAATGTCTTGTCCATATGTGTATGTCTGTCATACCGGATAAACTTCTTCACGAGGAACAAATCTCCAAATAATTCAACCAGATTAGTATAACCAGTTGTGATGCCCTCGGGCAAAGAAGTTTTTACTTTAGCTCTCTTTATAGGACGAGTGTAAGGATGCCTCTATTATGAAATAAGAGTGATGGCTGCTGATATGCGTTATAATTAGTTAGTGACATCAGGGTTAATTTTGTCTTTTCCCTTTTCATATTAAGGCTACTATAGCCTTTTCCCTTAACAAATTCCTGTCATGTGTGTTGTGTTGCTTGTGCTGAGTTAGGCGAGAGTAAGCCATATATACTCTTACGAGATTGTAATTGCTGGGTTATGAATGAAATGGATATTGTTTCCCTCTCTTAAAATTCCTCTGAATCTATCTATATCTCCCTCCATTTCTACTTCCTCCTTCTGATTCTATCTAATTCTTCCTTATTTCTTGTGAATTGTTGCTGCTACTTGCTTAAATAACAAACTGAACTTATCAGTTTGTTACAATTGGTATCAAAGCACCATTTCGATTCCAGGGAAAATCAAAATTCTACTAGTTTAGGAAACAATATTGAAAATTTTTGAGAAACAACGAAGGAGCTGCAGAATTCTATGGATGAACAATTTGAGCAACTCATGAAGAAATTCAAATTGCTCATTGAAGCTAGGGAAACTGATCTCAGCACGAGCACGACATCAAAATCTGAACCGGAGCATCATCATAGAGTGCTAATTTGTGGTTCTACCGAAGAAGATGATTGTCTATGTGTAGATGTAGGTATTAATTCTACCAGGTCAGTATACTATGACATTGTTGATCACAATGAACTGGTTTTCGCACATGAAGAGGAAAAATCATGTACTGTTCATGACCAGAGAGTTCAAGCACTTGTGATTTCTCAAGAGGAGCTAGGAGTAAAGGATGCTCATAAGGTGTTTGGTGAAAGGTCTATGAGAGGTATATCAAATAGGAAGGTCTTAATTTCTGGTTTTAATCAAGATGAAGATTGTTTGTATGTTGAGACCTCTGAATATGTGCAAAAGAAATTATTAATTTCTGGTTTTAATGAAACTGAAGATTGCTTATGTGTTGAGACCTATGAAGATGTGACAAAGCAGAATTTTATGCTTTCAAATGAGAATGAAGAAACAATTGAAGAAGTTTTTGTAGAATTTTGCAATAGCAAGGATCATAAGTTTGAAAATTCTTCCACAATGGAGCACGAGAAGTTTGAAAGTAGTTTAGCTTACATTACTGCTGAATTGGGTTTGATTTGTGATTCCAAAATAATTGTCAAGGATATGTTGGAGACTACAATTGTGATCATTGAGTGTGCAAAAACTTGTATTCAACATGCTTATTGGAGTACCAAAATTACTCAATGCATGTCACAAGAAGAGTGGAAACATGGTAGAAAGAGGTTGCTTATCTTCGATCCCGGTGGTGAGGAAGTCGTGATGTTCAAGAATGTTGGAGGTAAAGTTTATGTGGAAGCAGAAGCAACTACTCGTCGTCCAGCAGATCTTTTGTCTTCATTCACAACAATCAAAACTGTCATGAACAATTTATATGAAGGCCTGGCAGAAGTTCTTTGGTGTCTCCTAAAAAATACCAACACTCGTGAGAATGTTCTGGAGTATCTTGCAGAGGTCATCAACAAAAATAAATCAAGGGCTAATATACAGGTTGGGACGGTTGTTGTCACCCGAGGTGATGGAAGACTGGCGGTTGGAAGATTAGGAGCACTTTGTGAGCAGATTCAAGAACTAAACTATCAAGGATATGAGGTTATTTTGGTGACATCAGGTGCAGTTGGTGTTGGTCGCCAACGACTTAGATACAGGAAATTAGTCAACAACAGCTTTCCTGAACTCCAAAAACCCAAGCTGAGCTTGAGGGGGAAGGCTTGTGCAGCCGTTGGACAAAATGGTCTCATGGCTATCTATGATACATTGTTCAGTCAGCTGGATGTGACATCAGCTCAGTTTTTTGTGACTGATAATGATTTTAGGGACTCAGATTTCAGAAAGCAACTAACTGAAACAGTAAAATCATTGTTGGCTCTGAAAGTTGTTCCTATATTTAATGAAAATGATGCAGTCAGCACCAGGAAAGCTCCATATGAGGATTCTTCTGGTATATTATGGGACAATGACAGTTTAGCAGCTCTACTAGCTTTGGAGCTAAAAGCTGACCTTCTTGTTCTGTTAAGTGATGTTAATGGTCTTTTTAGTGGCCCTCCTAGTGATCCCCACTCAAAGCTGATCCATATATACATTAAGGAAAGGCTTGAGGGAGTAATTACTTTTGGAGAAAAATCTAGGTTGGGAAGAGGTGGCATGAATGCCAAAGTAAAAGCTGCTGTCTATGCAGCTTATGCAGGCATCCCTGTTGTTATCATCAGTGGCTTTGCTGGTGGAAATATCATCAACGTGCTTCAAGGAGAGCGTATAGGTACTATTTTCCATCGAGATGCTCATAAATGGATCCCAGTTGAACATGTTGGTGTACATGAGATGGCTGTCGCTGCAAGAGAGAGTTCCAAACGGCTTCAGGCTATTTCTTCACAAGAAAGGAGTAAGATTTTACTGGACATTGCTGATGCCCTGCAAGCAAATGAAAAACTAATTTTAGCTGAAAATGAAGCCGATGTAGCTGATGCACAACAGACTGGATATGAAAAATCTTTGATATCCCGATTAGCTCTAAAGACTGAGAAGATTTCAAGTCTTGCAAAAGCTATTCGTGTGCTTGCAAACATGGAGGAGCCAATCGGTCGTGTTATAAAGAGAACGGAGATTGCAGATGGGCTACTCTTAGAGAAGGCTTCTTCTCCATTGGGTGTTCTCCTGGTTATATTTGAGTCGCGTCCAGAAGCATTAGTTCAGATTGCTTCGTTAGCAATCCGGTCCGGGAATGGACTCCTTTTGAAAGGGGGAAAAGAGGCCAAATGGTCGAACGCTATATTGCACGAGGTTATTACTTCAGCTATTCCGAAAAGTGTTGGCGAAAAACTAATTAGACTTGTGACTTCTAGAGAAGAGATTCCTGATTTGCTCATGCTTGATGATGTGATTGATCTTGTGATTCCAAGAGGCATCAATAAATTTGTTTCTCAAATCAAGGCTTTAACAAAAATTCCAGTCCTGGGCTATGCTGATGGAATTTGTCATGTTTATGTTGATAAGTCTGCTAATAGGGATATGGCAAAGCAAATTATTTTGGATGCCAAAACGAATTATCCAGCAGCCTGTAATGCAATGGAAACACTTCTTGTTCATGAGGATTTGATGCTGAATTACTGTTTATTACAACTTGTTGGCCCTCAAGGGAAGTCTCTCAGCTTGAAAGATCCTGAAAAATATGAATTTCGCAAAAAACATTTGCTAAAGCAGATTGTCAACATATATGTCCATCTGGCAAGGGGTTACAATGGACTGATGGATTTAATAAATTTCAGTGGGAATTGTAGGCAATGGTCTCAATGGTTAATTGTGTTGGCTGTACAAATTTTGGTGTTTGATCCGGGAGGAATGTAATGCATTTTGAGGCTGCAACCACCCAATACAATATCAATGGGTTAGTTCTCCGGAATACTTATTAATAACATGTCTCAAATGCTTTTAGACGGTTTCAAGGATCAGATTTGTGCTATTTCTCAGTTGCTACCACCCAAAATTCCAGAAAAGACTGGCCCAAACTGCTCCAGTTCAGTTAATCTTCATTATTTGGATACACATGATCAATTCTTGGTAAGACCATTAGCTCTACTGGATAGAAAGATGGTTAAGAAGAAAAATGCTGCAGCAGTTGAAGTTTTAGTTCAATGGTCCAACACTCTATCATCTGAAGCTACTTGGGAAGGTTGGAATGAGTCCACAAGAAATTTCCAAACTTCCAACCTTGAGGACAAGGTTGTTTTCATGGGGGGTGAACTGTAAGGATGCCTCTATTATGAAATAAGAGTGATGGCTGCTGATATGCGTTATAATTAGTTAGTGACATCAGGGTTAATTTTGTCTTTTCCCTTTTCATATTAAGGCTACTATAGCCTTTTCCCTTAACAAATTCCTGTCATGTGTGTTGTGTTGCTTGTGCTGAGTTAGGCGAGAGTAAGCCATATATACTCTTACGAGATTGTAATTGCTGGGTTATGAATGAAATGGATATTGTTTCCCTCTCTTAAAATTCCTCTGAATCTATCTATATCTCCCTCCATTTCTACTTCCTCCTTCTGATTCTATCTAATTCTTCCTTATTTCTTGTGAATTGTTGCTGCTACTTGCTTAAATAACAAACTGAACTTATCAGTTTGTTACAGAGTCTACTATATCCCAAAAATGAACCGATGTACCCTTTAAAGCAATAAACCTGTCATTATAACAAACGAAAGATGTGTAGCTGTCCTTGCCCCACTTTGTGCGATCGATCGGCATCCACTTGCTTTCTCTAGAATGATAAAATGCAACTCGGCAACAATATAGGTCTTCATAATCAAGGCTAATCAACACAAAAAAGTTGTCGTGAGATGGATTAGATGACAATACCGCCTTCCGAATCATACGCCTTCCCAGCTGCTTTACTGACTTGTACTTTAGAAACTGTTCTCCGAAGAGAGTCCATTCACGGAGCTCGACAAGAAAGTTATTTTCAGCTGATTTGGAAACACGAAGCACATCTGGATAAGTTTCAAAAGAAGGCAGTTGAATACGCGCCAGCGTAAATGGATTGAAGAGATAAGGGTCTGCTTTCTCATCCAACATCACCAGCCAACCATGACTGGATCCAATGCATAGGCAAATGTCAAAATCTTGGGGTCTATCCATACGCTTATAAACTTTTTTCTCGTCAAGACTGTAGAAACTGAACTTATCCTTTTCGTGTTCAGGAAAAAGCATGAGCCATGGTACTTCATGGAGTGGACTGTAGAATGGTGATGAGATATAAGCTTTTACAGTGGAACGCCAAGAAGAACACACACCTTTAGAGTTGTAGATGCTAATTGGAGACATCTTTGCCAAAATTGAATCCAACAAGTCTTTAGGAAGATCAGACCACTTGGTAAGACAACTGATATTTGTGTTTGCCATTTTGATTTGAAGAAAATCCCTGGATTACAGTGGAAATATTAGGTGGATAAAAACGGATTAGAAACAATACAAACTCTACAAATATGGTATAGAAAGTGAAATAATACTCATCTATTCCTATCATCAATCGATCAATCACTGTATGACACATGTATAATTATTGGAAGAGAAAAAATAATTTAGTTGAAAGCACATTTGTCAATGAACTCCTTAAAGAAATTGAACTAATGGAGATTTAAGGACTGCCAATAATCACTGCAGCTATATTGCTATATATAAAAAAAAGATAATCACTGCATGATTAAAAAAATAATTTAAACAATGCAGTGGAAACTGAGATATCAAAAATCGATCCATGCTGACCGGCCATAATTCTTGAATTTGAGTTCAAGAACACGTTTTTGCAGTATTATATGAAGTGAGAGTGTTGCCTTGGGTGTTGGGAGGCTTACGAAGCTTCATATAGTATCCCTACCCATGATTCATTAAAATTCCTAGCCAAATTGCCTTGGGTTCTCCCAAATTTTGATGCTTTTCCTAGCCAAACTAAGCCTGGAAATAGCCAAATTTTGTGGACCAACATAGTTTCATTACAAATGGAACCAATGAAAACAATTTATTTTACCTATAGTTTGGTTAACAAAGGTAGGCAAACAGTTATTTTTCCAGCGATTCTGCCCTGATAAGACCTTTTACGTTGAATGACAGAGGGGAGGCATCAAAAGGTCCAACACTGTCATGAAAATTCTAAACAGGTTCAACCCAATATCTATTTGGCATGAGATATAAGCTTCGTTTGAAGTTTATAATTCTAAATCAAAATACTTATATTTGTAGGGCCAAACAAAAATAAATATACAACCTTAATATTTACAAAATTGAAAATTCACAAATTGGGACTCTTTTTGTGGGAAGGATGGAAGGTATTGTTAGAAAATAACTGTCCTTGGTAACATCTAACTAACTGAAATTCAAGCCTCTAACAATAAATCTTCTAAACCAATTCAGATGCTGCCCATAAACAAGTGATTATTCATATGAATGATTATTCTCTAGCAAACAAAACACATCAAATAATAGAAACAGAACAAATATTATGCAAACCCATTTATTCGGGCAAAAAAAAACAAAATTGACTTTAAAACGATATCTTGTAAGAAAATTCAACAGAAACATTGTTAAAACTTCCAATGAAACTAAAAATATCATAGGTTTGATGAAGATATTGTTGGTTCAACACAGCAACAATGCCAGGATCCATGCCACACCAAATGTGATGACCCACAACATGTGGTTTCTGCGGTCAACATCACACAACGGGGATGACTTTCATATACAGACTATACAGTGGCAGTAACACATGTTGCTTATTCCATGTATTCAGGAAAACACTTAGTAGTTAGCATAATAGAAGAGCTCGGACAGTTAGATCAGAACTAACATGTATAGATACAGAATGTATAAGATAGGTTTATAGTTGTATAAATAGAGTAAGAGATTCATTGTGTAGTTCAGTTCTTGTAAGATTGTTCTAGTAATTCACAGAAATGAAGATTCATTCATTCAAACTCAGTTTCACAGTGCAATTGCTACATTTCTTCATTTTGTGATCTGTAAGTAGTGTTCTTCATTCATTCATTACTCTACCATTTGAATTCATTGATTCATGAAAGTTTACAATATTTAACCCCTTGCTCTTCTTGACACAAAAACTTTATGCTATCCCAACTTCAGTTGAAGTAATATTATTTCGAGTTTTAGGATGTAGTTTTCAAGAAATTTGAGGTACAGGATTGCGCTGGGATGTTTGTGCATTCAATAATTTAAATCAGTCTAGCCTCATTCCACAGAAAGAGTCCCTCTTTTTTATATTAATATATATACACACACACACACACACATTCTAGAAAAATAGTTGTTTTTTTATTGATAGTAGTATAAAATAATCCAATAGTCTTAAGGTTTATCGGCATAATTTCTTTACCATGCTACCAGCCTTCCGCTACTTAACTAACTACTTATATTTGTAGGGCCAAAAATAAAATAAATATACAGCCTTAATATTTACAAAATCACAAATTGGAACTCTTTTTGTGGGAAGGTTGGAAGGTATTGTTAGAAAATTACTGTCCTTGGTAACATCTAACTAACTGAAATTCAAGCCTCTAACAATAAATCTTCTAAACCAATTCAGATGCTGCCCATAAACAAGTGATTATTCATATGAATGATTATTCTCTAGCAAACAAAACACATCAAATAATAGAAACAGAACAAATATTATGCAAACCCATTTATTCGGGCAAAAAAAAAACAAAATTGACTTTAAAACGATAACTTGTAAGAAAATTCAACAGAAACATTGTTACCTCAAAGTGACGGCTTCTCAATTTCATCAGGAAGAAGAAGAGAGAATTTTATTAAGAAAACCTAAAATGAAAATAAAAAATGGCTTTACAATAAGCCCAATCCAATTACGACAAAATCGGAGCACAAAAAAGGCCCGAAAAATAGTAAAGGCAGCGTGGTCGGCAGGATTCGAACCTGCGCGGGACGAGCCCACATGATTTCTAGTCATGCCCGATAACCACTCCGGCACGACCACCTAATGGAAACATCAGTGACTTATTACAATTAAAATAGTATAACGTTTTTCACTCACCCTTATTCAATAACATGTGAAGAAATGATGGAAAATAAAAAATAAATTTAACATATAAAATAGAAAATAAATTAGAATCTTCATTCACATATATATATATGGAAAATAGGAAAGAGTTACGTACATAAATATTAGTGATAACCTTTTTGAAAAAGTGTATAATAAGTGAGCCATGATGATTCTTCGATGAATTTCAGAAAGGAAGCCTAGTCAGCAAAACAAGGAAAGCTTTGTTCTGACTTTGATGCCTCGTCAGCAAAATAAGGCCACGTCTGAGCAACGTTAGTGTACGTGGCAAGTCCGTTCAGGCCAGGGGCACATTCGACCCAAAAATTGTAACGTTATAGGTACTTTTGGAAGAAAAAAAGTATAAGATGCAAGTTGGACATCGGGGGAAACGTCAGGGCATTTTTGTACCTTTACCCCTCAAACTATTGATGGCCCAGAGGGATTTACATAACCAAGTTACAAAAAGAAAAAAAACCACACCAGATTAAATAGGAAAATACACAGGTTATGTTGGTGCAGGGTATTATATGTTTACTAAAAAAACAAATTGTTAGTCCTGATGCACAGCCAAATTCATACAAACATACCACACATCATTAAAATTCCATTAAAAAGAAAAGATTACCAACGGCCTTTGACTCAGTTGGTGTACTAGGCTCAGAGGTCCTATGTTCAACCTACTCTCCTGTGAAAATAGCAAAAAAAAATTGAATCTAAGCGAAAAAGCAAAATAGTATCCCAGCCTTGACACCCGAATCTACGACACAGAAGGGAGGTAACATAATTAGAACTCAAAATCTGGCTAGTTTGGAACTGCGCATTTGTTGTTATTGTTGTTTAAGAAACTGCAAGTAAAAGTGTAAAACTACGCCCTCTTTTGAAATACGTTTTCTTTTCTGTTTGTTCCAAAATTAGAGATGCATTTCAAATTTTAGATTATAAAAATACGCAAAACTCCTAACATGTCATTACGTTTATGCTTATTAGTTGATTGAGTACTATCATACAATTATTACTACATTTCTAATGAACGTTGGGGATAATTTTTGAAAAATCAAAGTTCTTAAAAGTCGTGGTTTTTCTAATGTATCTCTAATTTTGAAATGCGGAGGATATGAGTTATCTACATTGGTTGAAGTACTCAAAACAATCAATGCTTAAATATCTTTTGCTAAATGCAGGATTTTTAGTAAGCTGGAGTGGGGTTTGGCTTAAATGTCGAAGGAAGCCTTTCAACGAGGGTTTGGTAGCAGCTTATTTGAATACTTAGCCAACAAGCAGAAGGGAGTTGAGCAGAAGTTGGATTAGAGTAAGACTCTACCAGCTGCACCATGGAAAATCAACAAATGAGTAATTTTCTGCACCATACAACAATATGGAATGCAGGTTCAAGTCAACATGAATTAAACCTTAAAATAGTATGAACCAATCAAAATTATTTCCATCAATTCCGTACGCAAGCGAATAGTAGATACAAGAACATTGCTTTCTCAAGCAGTGTGGTACAAAGAATTTGGAAGCTTGAATGTTCTTGTCGCGCCTGGGGATCCCTGTATGATGCTGCTCCACTGGTCTCCAACAATGCCCCATATGCGATAACCACCGCTTGCAACCAATTTCTTCCTCTCCTCAGCCTTGTATTTCTGGACAGACTTGCATTCGTCCTCTGGACCCCTTTATGAAAACCAAGTACATGACTCAAGTTTTGTTCTACTTATAAACAGGGGAAATATAAAGAAAGAAAAAAAGCAGCAGCAGCAAACCTTAGAATGAGACTAGCCCAACCATGGTAACCAACATTCACAAGGTTGTCAATAGTGGCAGATCTAAGAGTTTCCCTTCTTGAAGAAAGCAAAATGATCTTTACACCTTTGGCTTTTAGATCATTGAATAATTTTAGAGTGTGGTCAAGAGCTTTTGCCTTTCCACAACTCATCCATTCTTCCAAAGATGTCAAGTTCAACTTCTCTGCCCTGTGTGTTCCATATGTTAGTAATCTGAAAATTAAACTATATATATATATATATATAAGCTTATCTGCAGAATAACCTTGTCAAAGTTAGTACTTGGTACTATGTCCTTAAAACAATTATGTCCTCTGTATGGTGCTTAGAGTTTTATAGCACTTGTCTGCCAGGAAACAATGACAATCGTATGCTATAGTAGCACTCCAAATAACGTACACAATGAACCAAAATAAAATGCTCTGTTTCTCTCTCTGAAATAAACTCTTAACTAATTGATGAAATGGAGAAGACTAAAGACTAGAATACTTGAATGCTAGTGAATTGAATGATTTTCGAATGGCAGCACCCCATCTATTTATAGGAGGGCAAGTGACCAATCAGAAGGGTGCAATCACAAGTTCGAGTTTATATCTTACCAAAGTCAGAATCAACAAACACTAAATGTTGAAGGTAATGTAAAGAGATGGTTTTATTGCAGATCTTGAGTCGATCAAATCCCAATATCGACGATTAGAAAAGAATTTAAAAGGGTAGATAAATAAATTACCCGTAATTGTGTTTCTTGTAGTAAGGCACGGTTGATAGAAGAGTATCATCAATGTCAAAAATCCAAGCATCTTTACCATCTTTCTTCAAATTGCAGCAAGTGCCTAGATGCACTGTGCACTCATCGATTGTCCTTTCTGAGTCCACATTGTATTGAGTTCCTGACATATATTTTCCGATGTATTCAGCACATTCTTCAGGCACAACTTTAAATTCTTGAATGTTGTTCAGCTCAACATTCATCCTCCAACTCTCACAATAATTTTTCAAGTTGATTTTTAGCCCTGACCTCGTTCTTTGATTCAAAATGTTCCAATCTGCAGCAGTTAAACTAGTATGGAGGCATAAGGTAGCTAACAGGATTAGAACAAATTTTGCCATTCTGTTTCCGATCAGGAAGGGGGTTGAAAAACAATGAAGTTGAAGGCATTTAAGTAGGAGCTGTTTATAAGAAATGATTTGACATATTGATTGGGACTGGATCACATGGGAGTATTGGTATTAGACTTATGGTATGTCCCAAAAGTCATATGCCAGTCTGGTGGCATTGTGGTTAATTGCAAGTAGCTAAATATATATATATATATATATATATATATATATATATATATATATATATATATATATATATACTGTCCGGATCTTAAACTCACTCAACTCACCCCCTTTAGCGACGCATCGGGTGATGGTTTAGTCCGTCGTTATATATACAACCGTCATCTTAGCTTTTAACGACGGACAACATATAGACGACGGTTGTATATATAGCAACGGACGAACCGTCGCCCAATCTCCATTACATACCTTCAATCCAAAGGCAACAAGGGATTAAATTTAATAGCCTCTCTTTGAAGGATTAAATAGTCTGAAGTAATCTTAAATTAAGACCAATAATCAAATCCCAAATATATGTTTTTGGCAAATAAACATAGCTCAAGTTCCTTGGGATAAAGCGAAAAATTTGTTAATGCTCTCTACACTAATGAATGGCAGTGGGCAATTAAAGACTCAACAAGAATACCTACCTACCACATGATAGACAACTTCCATAATAGCTGATCCACAATTGTGAATAAGAAGATGTTCAAATCAATTTTGTGTCTTTTTCAATTGATGTGTAATACTTGTCTCCCTGTTTCAAAAGGGAAGGGATGTATAAATCATGCAAAATCTACTATCGGGTTTATGCCCTAGACACGGCTGAAAGGATGATCAGTCGAGTCAAACATATTATTAGTGACTCCCAAATAGTTAATGTGATTTATTAAAATTGAAATTTTTACAAAATAGAGTGATTTGTGTCATTTAGATATATGTAAAAAACATAATTGTACAGTCTGTGCAACCCTGTTTTTACATGTATCCAAATGATACTTAAATTACTATATTTTGTAAAAAATTTAGTTCCAATAAATCACAACAAAAAAGAGAAAAAAAATTCCGCCTTGTCGGTTGGAATTCCCTGTCCCCATAGAAGGATTCCGTTGATTGGGGAAAACGTTTCGGAAAATTGATCAATCTGACTTTTCTATCCCACCCCAGAATGAGACAGCTGACTCCAGTAAAACATCTAATCAACCTTCAAATCACAAGAATTTCACAGCACATTATTTCAAGACTTTAAGAAACTAAAAGCAAATTTACAATTCCATAAAAGTGAAACTTAATTAAAACATAGAAATCACAAAATAAATCCCATGTGACCAAAATTGGACCTCGTGTATAAAATATGCTTTTACATAAACCTAACAACACATTTGTCGAATATATTTGTCTAAAGGTGGATTATGTTTCCACCTATAGACAATACTGTGGCGTTTATCAATACCAAAAGAATCTATCACAACTTACTTCAAAAGTCGAAGCTCTTTAGACATCTCCAAAACGAAATTAAAAGATAACTCTGGAATCTCAATTCACCAATACATTAAAATCTAAACTGGAAATGTACTGTATTGCAAATTCAAATCAAAAGCATATTCTTCAACAAAATACGCCAAGAAGAGCTTGCCAAAACTATGAACTGAAGTGAACATTTGAACATCCAAGTTCAAAAACTACTAAATCAACATCCATTAAATAGCGAGGAACCATTTTTCAGACCATAAAAGGTAACAAAAAACAATTTGTAGCTAACAAAATTTTTCTGTAACAATTTTTTCAAATGTCAAGAAAGAGGGAACTCTAGACAATGGCATTAGCTGCACTAGCAATCCTAGGCCACAGATCAGCACACTCCTTTCCGATTGGACCCGTAATAGCAGACCCTGAAACAGCCATAAAGGGAATTAAGCATCTATTAAAGGAAGGACTCAAAGACTGCCAGCATGTTAAATTATGCAAACATGAGATTTGAACAAACATTATGAAAGTGAATATATTTTATTAATTTTAGAGTAAAATACGCTCTGCACCCTAAATTGTACAGGCATGTTGAGGTTTGCACCTGAACTTCTAAACGCATCCACTTGCACCCTAAAGTTTAATTTGCATAACAAAAAACACCCTCCGTACTCAAATGACTTGAACTTCAGGTTAAACCATGATTAATACTTTAACAAATAATATACTTACATTAAAAGTAAAAAAAAAAAAAATAGAAAACAATTAAATTAACATCACTCATTCCCTCTTCACTCCCGTTCATCCTTTTCATTTTAACCCCAAACCCACAACAAACCTTTACTCTTCATCAATCCTAATTTCTAAAATTAACACCCAAATGTTAACCACTTCACTTTCTCTCTTGTTTTTCTTCATCTTCATCACCATTGGTACATATCCTTTCTTTTTCATCACATTTTCATCATCACTATTACATCTCCTTCACCCTTTCATCCAATAAAAGTAGAGATATGCATGATTAGAGAGAAAATAAAAATTCATCTCCTCCTCTCTTTCATCCCACAACATAGAGAAAAACAAAGCGAGAATTGAATCTTGATGTTTCATTGCAAACTGAACTTCCACAAACACCTTAAACCTTCATTTAGTTTTGATCTCTAACTATTAACTCCAATTTCTGCTCTCATACCCAATAAAATTCACATCAAATTGCTCCTTTTCTTCATCATCATCTTCTTCCCAACAATAATCTTAAACCTAAAATCTAACCCCAAATTAAATTTTATTGATGTTTTTAGGACTGATAATTCGGTTATAACCGACCCGAATAGGCTATTCGGTTATAACCGAATACCGAATAAATCATCATTTCAATATCCGAACAACTAACCGAATTGTAAAAATAACCAAATTACCGAATCTCGAATTACCAAATTGTAAATTCGGTAATTCGGTTAATAACCGAACCTTTGCTTCCATGTTATCATTTATCAATAAAAAAGAACCATTTAAAATTGGTATCAAATATTGGGTGAAACAACTCTTAAATCTGTTAAGATATGGAGTTTAAAAGAAAAAAGGGAGAAGAACCAACCAATATACAATGGCAGAGGGTCTGTTACAAGATGTGTGCAAGCGCAACACCAGATCCTTTTGGATATCTGCCATGATCTTCAAGCTGCTTCCCGACCGGCAAATATCAGACTCTAGCTGCAGCTGGTCCGGAGAAATTCCTTCCTTCCTTGTCTTGCTTGAATCTTTGCCTTGACATTGTCAATTGCTACTTTCACAGTGAGGTCGAGCCGTCGAGAAAAATGACGAAAGAATTAATTATTAGCCCCAACCCCATATATACACCGACTCTGGGCTTTCATCATATAAGCTTATAAGCAACCCCTACATAGATGTTACCTCGAGGTTCTCGGAACTCAAAAGAGGTCGCAAGACAGAGAGAGGCGGAGAGGATGTCGAAGAGAGTCAGAGTCAAGAGAGGCGCGAGAGGCGAAGGCCGGAGAGAATCAATCGGAGAGACCCAGATTTGGGATTTCGAAATTAGGGGCTAGGGCTAGGAGGAGTGAGCAAAATGCGAAAAACGGTCGACAGACAGAATAGAGACTAGAGAGTCGGAAGTAATATTATTATTTTAAGTAATTTTATTAGGTTTAACCGAATAACTCAAATTTGATATCCGTATTAACTAACCGAACACCGTAATTAATTTCGGGTATAACCAAATTATTAAAAAAACCGAAATATCAAAAAAATTCGGTTATTTTATTTCGGTTCGGTTCAATAATTCGGCTATATCCGCTTTTTTGCTCAGCCCTAAATTGTTTTTAGTTAATTGGGTGAAAATTTTTTAGATCAATTTGGGGTTGGTGTGGGTTAGGGTTTTACTCATTGATGGTTAAAATCGACTTGGATGAATTTTTTTTAACGGGGATGAAACAATGAATTGAAGTCAAGCAATCAATTGATTATGCCGCTGCTCTGTAAACATCATGTTGCTAACCATGGCTGATGAAGATGAACCGAGTGAAGAGAAAGAGGGAGAAAAAGAAGGGTGGTGGTGTTAGGTTTAATTAATTTTTATTTTCATTTATTAGTTTTAATATTATTATATTATTTTTGTTAATAGTTTACTTATTTTATCCTTAAAAAAATAGAGCATTCTGAACTCCCAGTCATTTTTTACCAGTTGAGAATTTGGAGGGTGCTTTTTGTTACGCAAATTAAACATTAGAATACAAGTATGCACATTTAGAAGTTTAGGATGCAAACCTCAACATGCATTTAAAATTTAGGGTGCAAAATGTATTTTAGTCATAATTTTAAAAGAAAACTCAGGGTACTACATACTACGCAAATATAAGCTACAATGATTTCGAACAAAGAAAATGAAAGTTTTTAAGGAAAAAGGGAATTGAATCTGACCAACCACCCACAGAGAACATCATTGAAACAAAGAAACATATATTTATCAAAATGAAACAAAAGAATAAACACCTGCGGGGTGTAATGAAGCTTGCAGATGGGATTATCAGACTTAAAAAATACATTATACCAACAACAATGCAAATGACTGTCAAAATACAAATCAAATCAACTTTACAAATAGATATATATCATCATCACTATGTTGAAGATGCGGGGAAATGGAAGGGGAGTTGGGAAAAATATGTTTTCTAAACACTTGTAACAAGGGTCAAGGAGGTATTTTTTACTAAAAAAGTGCTTCATTGCTGTATCCTATCAAAGAAATTCTACCAGGAATAAAATGCAGATTTTAAATTCATAGTTCTTTAAATGCGCATCTATTCAGCATACCTTTCATTTCTCCCTTTGGATTCACAATGACACCAGCATTGTCTGCAAATGAAACAGAGTTATAGATTAACAATAATGAAAGAACATGTAGATATAGGGAACAGAGACAAGAAAATTTTCTACTTCACCTACAAAAAGAAATATAAATATAGGAAAATTTCCAACAAATTGCAATTTCACAGACAGAATAGTGAATCTAAGACAAAGACATTCCTTATAACCACGACATTATGTTAAGCTTTTTCTATATGATTAAATTACACTGAAAAATAAAAAACAATCAACTTTCCCAATATTTAAATAGTCCCATTTTAAACTAGTTTCTTCAAAAACCGATTCTAGCATTGAATTCACACCAGCTACATACAGCAAAGGAGAACTAACTCGCACAATTGGGACGCAACACCACGTCAATCTATTCTTCTCTAAAATAGAGATAATAATATAGAACAAGGAATAAAATATTTCAACATAATACTGCTACATATAAGAAAGATAACACAGTGAATGTAAGGTGTAAATGGAGCAGATATGAGCTTGAAAAGCATTGGCACATCTGTAACGATAGACCCTTGTCACTTTTCCAGATTAGTAACTGTATCAACCATGGGTATGGAGTAGACACCTGACTTATCTGGAGATAATAGCTTTACTAATACACCCAAAATGAACCCTGATTTGGTTGGGCTACACATCTTCAAGAAATATTCATATCAAAATAGTTCAAATGCTAAATGCTACAAGGCATAGTTATAAACTCACTTTTGAACTGCCAAGATTATAAAAAAAATGCAAAAAAGACTTGAAACTTGAGCAGAAGCATCTGAATCTTCAAAGAAAAGAGCTAAAGAGATGACGATGGTTCCTTAAAACATGAGATATCTTAACAACATAACAGTGTCATACCACAAACAAGTAAAATCAACATGTGACTAAATAATGTATCGGATTGCGAAAGGTGAGATTCAGAAAGGAGATCCCGCTCGATATATATCCGATTTTTGACTTTAATATGGCTGGTTTCAGGAAGTATCATATCACTACACTCGTATACCCAACAAGTTAATGGGATACACACGCATCAAGACATGCCTTAACCAGCGTAACCTAGTCTTTCTGCAGATAATGATCCAAGCAATAGAACAAAGTTGAAGATACTACAAGGTTCCTAGGTACAACAATGCATATAAAGGGAATAAAATAAGAAGTAAATCCTCCACTCAAACTAAAGGTTAATATGGAAAACGTTAATTTTTAAAAAGTAACTCACTTTTAAAGAATTTTATAATGCAGGGACTGCTGAGAAATAAGGGCCACATTAGAAGCATGGCTTAATTATGACCCAAAGGGATTCACATAACCAAGTTACAAAAAGAAAAAAACACCTGATTAAATAGGATATTTTGGTGCAGGGTATTATATGTTAACTAAAAAACAAATTGTTAGTCCTGATGCACAAACAAATTCATACAAAAATACAACACATGATTAAAATTCCATTAAAAAAGAAAAGATTGAATCTAAGCCAAAAGGTAAAATAATATCCCAGCCTTGTCAGGGGGGGGGCGACAAAAAAACTTGCCACCTAAGATTCACACTGGAATTTCATCTAGCAGGGTGTGGGAGGTGAGGAGAAACCTTCAATAAAATATTCCCAGCACAACATCACCAGCAAAACAAGCTAAGGAAAAGTTAAAGCTCATTTCAACTTTCTTTGAAACTATATGCAGACCATAGTTATTTACCAGAATATTCCAAAAATTTTGTAAGCAACTAACAAAAGGAGAAGCAAACAATACATAAGACTAACACGTACAAATATAAAACGAGAAATTAACATAAAATAATTAAAGTTTACTGAGAAAACCTTCAAAATACATGAAAACACCATCCTTTCGGCGCCAAGGCTTGCGCTGCCTGACAATGACAGCTGGCATCACCTTCTTACGAAGTTCAGGCTTCCCCTTCTTCACAGTAGCCATCACCATATCTCCCACACAAGCTGAAGGCAACCTGTTCAACCGACCCTTAATCCCCTTCACTGAAATGATATAGAGATTCTTTGCCCCAGTATTATCAGCACAATTCACTGTGGCTGCCACTGGCAGACCCAGTGACATCCGGAACTTATTACCTGCTGACCCTCCTCGCCCTACAACCAGTTAAACAAACAAGAAATAAATAAATAATTTGGAGTAAACCACACCAAGCAACTGGGGCAAGTTCATTACATCAAGTTTTAATGAAGTAAGAGTTAAAATTTTAGAAATAGAATTTCTTTCAGCTTTTTGTTGGGGAAAATTTCCAAGTCCATTTTATTTACAGTCCAGTTTCTAACAAACAAATGGAACATAAAACAGATTCATATATACATCATATCATTACATTTGAGGATTAAGTATCAGTTTGATTGCTGATATTTCAAAATTCAGTTTCAATTCAAATAAATCATTTATATAGATGCATAACAGAACCTTGGGGGGGAGGGAATTCATATTTTCATAAAGATGTATAGATAGATAATCCTATATACACAAATGAACATAAGTAAAATAAAGAACGGCAGTAAATTAGAAGAGGAAATACAAATGAGATGGAGGAACAGACCTCGCTTCGACATTTGGGTGAGCTGAGTTAAGACTAGGGTTTTTGAGTCGATGTGATTTTTTATATATAGGAAATTAGGAGGGTTAAATCTAGGGTTTGCGTTTGATCTGGAAGATTACGATATAAGCCCCCGTCTTTTACTTTAATACCGAAACGGTGAACAGCGAAATGTGGGCCTTAAATTTAAACCTGGGTTTTTTGGGCCTAATCGATTCAATGAGTGAAACTGAATATAATTTTTCGGACTTACAATTAGGGGTGCTTAAAAAAATCAATTTTTCTGATTTTTTACCGAACGGCAATACCGATTTTTTCCGGTACCGATTTTTTGATTTTTTTATACTTTTCGATACCGGTAATAGTAGTAATGAAATTTTTGAATTCGATAAAAACCGAAAAAAACCCGAATTCGGTACAAGTATGAACGTTGCCCCTCTTTTCTAGCATTGTAGGCTTTGTAGCATTCAAGTCAAGTAACATTGTAGGCTTTGTAGCCAGCAGGTTCAGGCGCTCAGCAACAGCAATAAAAATATTTTATTAAATGAGTTATCACTGCCCCTCTTTTCTAGCACAGCAGCAGCAGCAGCAGAAGCACTCAGCCGAACATTGTAGGCCTCATTTCTTAGTTTAAAAAAAATTATTAATATATAAAAAAATTTATTTAATTATTGCGGTATAATCGAAAAAACCGGTATTGATTTTGTACTGAAATCGATTATTCGGTGGTTCTTGATTTTCCTGTATTTTCAGATCGGTACCGGTTCGGTATTTTTATTACCGATTCGATTTTTTCATCCCCTACTTACAATTGCAAAACTTATACTATGAATTACAAAAGGACTATATTTATTATACATGTATTCAAAAAAGTTAAAATAATATTTATTCACTTACAATCAAATAATTGACATAAACATTATCAATATATCATTTTCCTATTATGATTGTGTATTTGATTATAAGAATTTATTGTACTTATATTACATTTCCTAGTTGAATTTTTTTTTTAAAAACACTATTTATTTTTAATTTAAGCTTTAAAATATCTCATACAAGCTAAAGAGTTAAATTTGATATTTTTACTTTTGTAGTTCATTGTTCATCTTGAACTTTTTCTTTTTAGCAAGTTACATAATTAGAGATAAATTTGTATTTTAAAATTATAAAATGACATGATATTCTTAATTTTTAACTACTTTTTTTTTTTATCAGTATCACACAACATTAGTAGTATATTTGAAAATATAAACTTATCCTAAAATAAATTTATTTTTGAAATGCATCTCTAATTTTGAAGCGGAGTAAGCAATATAAATAAAAAGATGCTAAAAGGTTGCCAAGATGTGAACCGTCTTACCCCTGGTTCCTTGATGCTATTGAAAATCAATTCACAGGCTTCTCTTTAGAAATAAATGATTTTTCTCCTAAAAAACTGCAATTCATGTGACACAAATGGAGAATGCGATTTGCAAACATAAATGTCAATAATGCTAAATAACCACTTGAGCCAATCAATACATAATGAAAAGCTTACTAAAGGAAAGTCAATTGTTTCCACCAATACCAGCAATTTCCAGAATAAAACCGTTCACATCTTCATTCTTCAGATGAAATTCTGTGTGTTTAACATTGGACAATACAAAAAGAGGTACATATATATGCCTTGTGTACCATCTGACATGCATTTAAACCACATTTAGCTACAACAGAGTATCTACCTATCTCCTCAAAGCTGTCTATTATATGATATCAAAAACCATGATATACCAGCATGGATGTAAATCGAGCCTAATACTTCAGAAAAAGTACCAAAATATGCATAGTTTCTCTAATGTCTTTCAAAAGGTTGCCTCTTTGTTGGTCAACTGAGAATTCAATAGCTGGATCTACTTCCTGTTCCATAGAATGAGTGGGAGCAAAAATGAGAATCCAAATTTTCTTGATCGAAAAATCCAGGAAAATATCTACATTTGATAGGCGAACATAGATATATGAATAAGCTTGAAGTTAATGGGATTGTTGCAAGTGAAATGATCAATGCATAATGTATATATATTTGAAAACTGGCTGAAGTATCATGTATTCTAACCAAATAATGACCTTCTGTCTTTGTAGGAAGGTCCCAAGTTAGCCATCCAGTGGCGCACATGTATCGTAAATATGTCAGTACCAAAGAATAAAGATAACATACTAGTTGAGATTAATGCACCCTACTTTTCTATTAAAAAAAATACATCACAGATGATTTAAACATTAAACTCATTTTATAAACAATATTAGAGTTCTTCTTATTAAAACATTTGTTCCCAGTCACAGTTTCTCTACGCAAAGGTAGTAAACAGTATTTTCTGAAATTATATTATATTGCTGTAAGCATTCTCTTGACCATTGCTAAACATGCCAAATTCCACTAAAGAAAAGTTTGGCTAATACAGGCAGGATTTCCCAGAAATTAAAGGTTTTCTCTTGGAAGGATTTCCCATTGCCATACCATCTTTCAGGAGCAGGAGGAAGAGAATTACTAAAAAGTTCTAGGTTGCCAGCTCCAACAAAAGCATGGTCAGAAAATGTGATATAAAAACTAGAGATGATCTTATTAGGATTAGTAGCGTAAATTTTCACCTCTAATTTTTGAAACATGTGGAATGCTTAGGTCATATTGGATTGGAAGGCATGGGCAACTTGGAGATCGAAAACCAGCGTCGGCAGCTATGAGAGTAATTGCCGAAGTAGGTAGCTACGACAATTGTACTTGCACTATAAATTATGAACAAGGTACATTATAAAAAAGACTTACTCTTTCGACGCTTGAATTTGCAGAATTTGCTTCCACAGCGACACTGGAATGCCTTTACAGGATGACTAGTATCACCAAAGTCAATACCGTAGTCCTGCATTTTATTATTGTATACATCATTAGTTATAGCTGCTTTATAGTTACGCTCATTCTATGGAAGTTGGATATGCACACCAATTATGTATACCTAACTGTAACATGTTCCCAACTTTATTAATATTCTGTTTTCCTTTTTTTTTAGGGTCCTCTTAACATGTGCCCTAAGGGCACATACTAAGCACACAGTTTAAGAGAATATTCCCTTGAACTGTGTGTATATTCATTTGATTTCTGCATTTACACCAAGTTCAAGGGAATATGCACACAATTCAATGGAATATTCTCTTGAACTGTGTGCTTAGCATGTGCCCTAAGGACACATGTTAAGAAATTCCTTTTTTTTATTGGGGAAAAGTTTTTCGTTTCCTCTCACGTACAGGTTCAGATTCTACTTACCCAAGTTAATTCTTCTAAAGCATTCACTTCTCTTGCTGTGAAAAATGCAAGCTGCAGGTAAGAAAAACAATCAAAACCTTACTGTCTTACTACAGATGCAATCCATTTGAAAGAGAGAATAACATGTATAAATAGATAACAGTAAAGTTTGCTAAACTCTTACATGGTAATAGTGATGATCTGGTGTTTCTACTTCAACTGGAATCTCAACCATGTTAGCGTCCCTGCATCTAATCAATGGAAATTACAATTTAGACTAAATTCCCCTAAAGCAAAAATAAATTTTCTACTTGTTTTGTTGATAGGATAATTTTCTTTGTGCTGTTGTCGCTAAATTGGCCATGATGGACATTTTCCTTTTAGTACCAAGCAGAGAATACATTTTCTGAAGCAACTTTAATTAAGAGAACAAACCCCTTATCAGTGTATAACCAAGCATTTGATGGTTAAGGGAAAAGTTTTGACAAATGGATAATCATGGAAAAGCAGTCTGAAACGAATACACAAATACAACATGTAGTATACATGTAATTGCATTATTGCATCAAAAGAGTACCTATGATTTATGAACCTTGCAACATTTCCATAAGATGTTGCATCCAAACAAAGGGCCTCTTCATCCTTCAAGACACCCTCTGAACCCCAGTCTGCATCCAATAACACAGGGTATGTGTGCCTCTCACCAGTACTTCGCTTGTTTCGATCATCCAACTCTGTGTTGGTCACTATTTCCCCCACATATTCACAGATGAAAGTGCCTTTAGGCAAGTCCTCAAGCGTTCTAAGACCCCAACCTTTTCCTTCGGGTGTCATAAACACCTGAAACATTGAGGTAATAAATTTAGCAAGTTGCACAAGCAGGAATTGTGTTTCCAACTTTCCATGCCTAATACATGAAAGGATTTTAATTAATTAATGCACTAATATTGAACCTTAATTAAAAAAGAGCTATATTAAGCTAAAATTTTGGACCACAAAGGAAAAAAATTGACCTGTAAATTTGCTGTTATGCCTCGCTGAACAACACGATTTCCACAATTCTTACTGCAACCGCACTTGTACCAGCACTCTTTTATGAATTTCCTTACTACATGGCCATTGCATGTGTTTGAAAATCTGTTATCCGTGGACCTTTGTAGCGGGCAATCTTTACAGTAGAAGAGGTTCTGCTGATGATTTTGATTCATCGACAAACATTTCTGAAGAAATTCATCCTTAACTAACCCCTGTGGTGTGTAAGCAAACTCACCCCCGGTTTCACCGGCACAAGCACAAGGGATTTCTAATGACGTACAATCTCCAATGCAGTTTGAACAACAATTTTCATCTGATATGCGGGCAAGAAGAAACTTCACATATGCATTCCGGTATGTAATGTTTTTCGGAATGTAGTAAAAGGTAGGCTGACACTCATTGTTTATTTCATTTACCAAAGATATTTTGTGGATTTCTTCACCTCTGGTTATGTCATCCAAATAATAAGAGGCATTCAGTAGTTCAGGTGAGGTGCCTTGCTTCTGAACAATCTCCATACTGCTTGAATTTTTTGATCCATATCCTTCTGTTGTAATTGGCCTTCCAGCATAACCATCCCCATTCCCTTTTAAGCTTGTAATGTAGTTAAAAACATTTGCAACCTGAAATCTGGGTATATGAGGTTTGACCTGAAATTTGACCGACCCAATTGAGGAGTTTGAGGGAATGCAGAAGTTGCCCTTCGTATCTAACCTTCCATCTGAGACAGCTAGTTGATTGGATTTCTTTACATCAAGAGTTGGTGGTACATTCATAGGGCTTACTTGCTCACCATCAGTAGTTATAGTGCCTGCTGCCAAGAAACATTCACATACATCCTTCATCACCTTCAACAAAGAGAAACTAGGATCTGTAATTCTATATGATCCAAGGCTTTTTTCCTCCACTGCCTTAAAAACAGCATCCAGACTTGGAATGTGAAAATTTGATCGCAGGGACGAGTTACAGATAACAGAAATCTTAACCTCTCCATTAAGAGAGGTAGCAAGTTCAATTTGTGATTGTACAGCATCATCCTTATCCCTCTTCATTCAAATGGTCAGAATCTATAATCTCCAAATCATAACACTTTTCATTTGAAGAACCAGCTTTACATGACAGTTGGAGGGGAGCTACACACAAAGAAGTTACTCTTATAAATGTAAATGTTAATCATAACTACGTTATTTGTATATACAGTAGGTCAAACCAAACAAGGCAGCCATATGTAAATTTGAAAAGGTTTTGACATTCCTTCGTGACTGAATATGAAGAATATGAAGAAATGTGGGGTGTTCACTTAAAAGAGGATTATAATCAAGTTGTGCTTCAGCCACTCCAATGCAGAAATTCAATGCCAAGAACAAGATAAAGCAATTCGACAAATATCACTTTCGTAAGCAGTTTTACAAGAAAAAAAAGCCATGAGATTTTTATTTTATTTTTATTTTTATTTTGCTAGTTTTAAAACATAATTTAAACATACACTCAACCTTTGCCGCCAAGGTTTGAAACCGCACCCTCTTGATACACAAGGGATGGGGGTAACCATTGGGCCAAGACCCTTTGGTTAAAGCCATGATATTTGGTTTTCTCAGGCATAAGAGAAGATAGTAAATTAGGTAAATTTTAG
The DNA here is from genome assembly GCA_020205555.1 of Panax stipuleanatus. Classification (NCBI taxonomy): domain Eukaryota; kingdom Viridiplantae; phylum Streptophyta; class Magnoliopsida; order Apiales; family Araliaceae; genus Panax; species Panax stipuleanatus. The sequence continues at coordinate 15,818,892 of CM035126.1, read as the reverse complement.
GCCTTCAACTTACCTCTTGTGCTTATTTTACTTTTTTTATCGTAACAGTAAGAATTAGCTTTTGGACTGGCCCTTAACAAGACTCTTTGTAAAAGTCCCCAGGAAACTTTTTCTTTCAATTGAAACCAAAATTAATTTGCTTCTATACTCTCCTTTTTTTCTTTGTGCGATTCTTGTTATCAAAATTCACCCACGTCTTCCAATTTTAAACACATGTATGCTTGTAGAAATATATGCACATATACAATTATATGTACATACATGATTCATCATATAAAGAACTATATAAATTTATGGATCCGAACAAAATAAATTATGCAAAAATATTTACACACTTTTATGTTCACTTATAGACGAGGAACTAGTCCAACCACAAGCCAAACTGACTCTTGACTACAACAAAAAGTCCGGGTACATATCCCACAGATAACAGACATTTACAATCACATTGGCATGGGTGGCTTCATGAGGATTATTACTCTTAATAGGCGACGAACCCTCAACCCTAGACTCACTAAAAACTATAAAGAGGAATTACCAAACATAAATTAACCTCGTCATTTTATACACTTAAGTAACAAATAGGACTTATTATCACTTTTGAACGATAATCATCATACACCTTTGTACATTTTACCTTTATTTATTAAGTGAAATAGCATAAAAACGTAACGTTGATTTTTGTTATTGTTTAAAGTACTTTTGGAAGTCGTTAGCCTTTTATGATAAGTAGCATCTAGTCCAGTTCTACGTAGCTGAGTGAAAAATGATTTCCAGATACAGGTATTTCATATTAATATTACTTGCATACATAGTTTCACAATCAATAAGCACAAGCATATGAGAAGAGAGAGAAAGAGAGACTTACGGTTATGCTCCGCATTTAAATGTATCAATTCTAAGCACTTCAAATCATGTTCTTTAGCATCTGAATGATGTTCGTGTGATGATTCATCCTCATCTACTGAATTTAGATAAGGTACAAATAACTAGCTAGTAAGTAGTCAGAATGCAAATGAGACTATAGAAGATCAAAAAAAAATTTGGACATTACTACTACAGATCAATATTACATTAGAGATAGAGAGAGACTTACGTATATCATCAGCAACTAGATCTATCAATTCTGGGAACGTTGGGACATGTTCTTTAGCATCTGAACAATGTCTATTAGGAAAATCATCCTCATCCAAGGGACTTGCATGAGCTACAAAAATAACTTACTACTCACAACCAAGAAATGTGACTACTGATGATAAATATTTATAAAAATATATATATATCATAAAAAATTCTGGACACTTGTCTGACTCAGAAAGATTATAAAGTTTCGAAACATTGAAGGAAACAAGAACATAAAGACTGTTTTCAAAGAAGGAAGAAAGAGACGACGATCAAGTTATGGTTTTTCTCAGTGAAACCTGTAAAACCAAGTAAGCAATCAAACTTGTTGGTATTACCTATCAATTATGCTTTCAAGTGCACGATCTACCACTCAGGCAAAATATTGGTAGAAGCGAAACAACACAATGAGTATTGGGTAACACAGAAAAGACAGAACAACAGTAAAATTAAAGCATTTCTGATGCAAGTTGACAAGAAAGAACAGTTAAACTCGGAACAAATTAAAAACTCTACTTGGAAAATTAAACTCTACTAGATTCTCTACAGTGGACTTTTGTGCAAGCTGAGCCCAAATACTCCATTGACATGCATGAATGAGACATAGACATGGATTCAAAATATACTATAATTATTTAGAAGAGTCGCCAGGGGAGGATATAAAAACTGAACCAAGAAAAAATTAGCAAAGCTAATCCTTAAAATATAATAACAAGTATTACAAATAATTGATATGCTGTAGTAAGAAAATATTAATCAAATCCATAATATATGCACTCCAATGCCTGCAAAGTGCATCTCAATTTAATGCATATCCATACATGGATATTAGTTTTAAGATTTATATGTGTGCCTCTTAAAATTAAATACTGGATCTTGCTTCTTATGATTATCATCAGTTATTAGTAGAGATAACTATTTTGGACAAAAGAAAATTTTATTTGCTTGAAGGGAGAGTACATGGAGAGAAGACATGAAATCCTCCAAAAGACAAGGGAGTAATGGGTTTGTTATAAACGAATCCACATATTTAACATGAAACTTAAGTGGCTAAAGTAAGACGCAAACAGGTTGAGATTAAACGGTTAACTTTTTAAATTAGGATTATATCAAGATAAATAGGATTTCCGCCAATATGGCATTATAAATTGTCTTGGATATACAAGCATAAATTTCCAAATATTCAAGTATATATTGTTTCGTTTTATTAAATGAGCTGTGCTAAATGATCATGTTGTTAGTTGGTAAACGCTTGTGCACAACCTAAACGGGTCGACGCATTTAACACAATTAACAACGAGGTCAATGATAGGATTGAGAGTCTTGACATGATTAGTTGTTAGTGTTGAAATGTATACTCTGATAACTATGACAAAATAAAACCAAACCATCTTAATACGACACGGTTTACAACCCTAGATATGCAGTACATAACAAAAAATAGGATATAGAATATTGATTAACAGGATTTTGCAATGAGCTATGCCACCCAAACCAACTGAAGGTAGTCACGTCCTTCCCTCTACAAAGCACCTGAGATGACATGATCACACTGGAGGTATGGTGAGGGTGTACCTAATTAGGCTCTAGATCTTGCCCCCTAAAAGACTTGTTGCTTCTACTAATCAATGCATACCAAGCATGTAGTTTATATTAAATATTCTTTTATGACAGGTAAATTTAATATATTTGTTAACATTTTAAATAAAACTTACGACAATTTCCAAGAAATTTGTGCTGCTATTTTTTTATTTTTTATTTTCGGGGTTTGGGGAGGATTGAGGTGGGGGAGGAACATACCTGGAAGGATGATAGCAAGAGGAACCTCATATTGTGGCAGCTTATCAGCAAATTGCATGGCTTCATGAAGTCCTCCATTATGGTAATCAAGTTTTTCTTTCATGGAATAAAGAACATCATTGGGCATGGTCTTCAGCTCTGTTGACGGAACAAGATTGCTGCCTCCCTCATAAGTCAACCTTTTCTTACTCCTCCTGTGTTGAAGAGATAAAGATGTCTCATCACTGTCTTTCAGGTGCGTCTGAGGTAATTGTGGACTAGAGTCACTAGCTTCAGCGTTTTCCTCATCAGAAAGCAATGGAGATGGACTTCTTCGACCCAATACTGAACAAAAATGTGGAGAAACGGATTTCTTTTCTTTTTCATTATAGTCCAGGGGAGAAACAGTCATGGGGCCAGTCCTATGGATAGATTTGGCCGCTTTCTGCTGGCAGGAAGATTGAAACACTTGAGCCTCCTCCCTACACTGCGGTATTAAGCTAGTTCCATCTAAGCTTGTGCTGGAGTCAACAACAGGGGAAAAAGGCGTTCTGCTTCTCAATCTATATTTTTTCACTGGCGGTTCACATTCTTCAGGTTCATCTCGCAACAAGGACTCTTGCTTTGTCAATTCCTCTCTCTGTAACCCAAAAAGACGCGGGAAAAACAATATCTTGTAAACAATGAATAAGTTTGAACTTTGAACAAAGAGTCCATGTGTAAGAGAGCAGATACTCAAGCATACAAAGAAAATCACATCTCTTTGCCACAAAAAGGTTAATGAGAGACTTAGACCAATATAGATCAAAAAAATATATATATGTAATATTAAACAAAACAATGTACCTTATGGTTCTCACTCTCAAAAATAGCATCTATAAGAACACTGTAGTTTTCATCTTCAATGTACTTCCAGTTTTTGTCATACAAATCCAGCAATTTTTTCAGCACCAGTTTTACAGATCCTTCGTCAATGCCATATTTTTTCATTTCCTTGCAGGCCTTAGCAATTTTAGAATTTGGTGCCATAACTACTATGGAGTTCTGGAAGACTGGAACAACTCAGTGCTACAAGCAAAGTTCCTTACCCTAACAAAGTGAGAACCTAAAAATAAGGATGGTACCTGCATAATGGAGAGAGTGATCTTTTCAGAAACTTTTTTTTTTTGGCTAAGTTAAGCTGAAATCTTAACATTCCTGCCTTGGGTAGGAATGGATCCCAAGAACTCTTGGACTCAAAGCCTTATGAGTAGTTGTTTTACCATTAAGTTCTCTGACTGTTAAGAGTAGAGCCTAGTTTCGTAATACCTTCATTAATCGGCTATTTCTGTTTTATCAACAACTCTTTGCCACAGAAATAGCCGATTAATGAAGGTATTACGAAACTAGGCTCTACTCTTAACAGTCAGAGAACTCATGGATTCATAGCAAGTAAAGGTAACCCCAAAAGTTTTTTCTTTGCTAAGCTCATTCAGTTAAAAGTGACAGATAAGCAACTCCAAATTGTTTTTTGAAACATTTGGCTTAGAAAAAGAAAATGAAACAAAATCCAAGCTGCAAATTTCAACATATTCAAATTTTATACATTTATTAAGAAGGTTTAAAATTACAAGTTATAATAGTATAAGCTAAAAGCTGCATAACTGATAAGCTTGAAGGTGTTTGAGTTCAATCACTAGCTCACAACAGAAACAAGTTTAAAACAAAGTACTTTAAAAGCAACAAACAGTAAATGAAAGAAAACCATAAAAAGGAAAGGAAAGGAAAAGAAAAAATAATTGCAAAACATAGTGGAATATTATAAGATGGTGATTGACTTTTGAAGTTCAATCTGAGACATTATTAAACTCAGATGAGATGATTAATTAAAAGTTAAGAAACAATAAATCTTACAATGAGTAAAACATGTTGCTATATTTTGGTTCTATTGACTAAAATTAAAATAATCCATGTCTAAAGTTTGAAAATACAGTTAACTTCAAAAAATAAATAATGATCTTTCGAGTTGAAATCGAGAACTTACAAATATATATAAATATATGCATTTATGAAATGATAGCTAATTATTTACCCCCAAACTTGAAAAAGAACCCAGTACATTACAAGCCAAACCCCCAAATAGCACACAATAAGCAGTCTTAGCAAAATAAACAAACGAAAACAGAGCAAAAGATCATATTCTTAAATTCTAGCTAAACCCCAAATATGTAAGTTCATATATTTTACATATGTGTGTGTCACAATACGATTCCACGTACATGTTACATTTTAATAATAAGAGTAACCGATCTAGAAATGCAAGGGAAATTGAAGAAATGAAATCACTCTTCCCCATAAAAGGGAGAAAACTTAAACCCTAATAACCTACTAGGGTTTTTTGTAAGTTTTTGAGTCCAGATTTGATTCACAAATTACCACTTTTTGAAGGAAGAAGATATGAACATGGAGAACTTACCTTCTATAATCACATAAAAACCTTTCTTGGGGCTCAAGAAAACATTTGAAATTGCACATTGATTTCCATCTTTTGAGGATAGGAGAGAGAAGGTGAGTAGAGAGGAAGTTTGAAAGAAGGTAAAGTGAAATGAAGAGTTAGTACATGATATACAGATAAGGAATTGATATTTTTACAAAAAAAATATAATATTTTATTTAATTAAAATATTATATTTTATTTAATTGAATTTTGAGTTAGATGATATACTTAATAATTTTAAAATAAAATAAAGTCTCGTAACAAGGAAATATTATCATAATTAAGATGTGACCAAGTGATTTTAAAATTTCAGTTTTAATAACTTAATTGGACTTAAAATTTAAGTATTTATTAGGACTGTCAATTGCGACGATTAAGTCCGAAACTCGATTGTTTATCTCGCTAAAAGCTTGTTCGAAGTTAATTTGAAAGTAAGTTGAGCTGAGTTTGAACAAAAATTGAAGTCCAAAGTTAAATTTCGATCGAGTTTAGTCAGCGTATAACTTAGCTAAACGTAGATCCAGTTCAAAAATATATAAATAAAATTTTAAAATATGTACATAATATATATATATATATATATATGTAATATTTTATATTTTATTAATTATAACTATAACATGAAAATACAAACAAAATGTACAATAGCATAATACTGATAGACTACTAATATCTGATAATAAAAAATAATTCAAAATATGACTATGACTTTCATCTACTTGCTAGGATTCCTAGGTGATTCTAAAGGGCATTTTTATAAAATTTGAAGAAAAAGTTTTGAATGTATAAAAAAATCTGAATGGAGTAAAAAATTAAATACAAAATGAAATGATGTATTTAATAATTGTTTGTCTAAAATATCTTAATATGTGCATTATTCTATTTTAACCTTTTAGGTTTTTAGGTTATGAACAAATTTATTATATAATTATAAATAAATAAAGTTATCTTATATCTAAGAAAAATAAAATATAAACTTTCGAACAATCATTAATAAAGTATGCTATTAAAAATATAATTTTAGGAATAAAACACTAAAAAACATTAATAACATTTTATAGTACATAAAATCAAAACAAAAGACTACAACAACATTTATTAAATTGGTTATTCAATTTGTTAAACAAAAATTAAAAATAATTTGTACATAACAAAATTTGTTTACACTAGTAAATAAGATGTATATTGAATATAAATTTTAATTGTCTATGAGAAATAAATAAAAAATATCATTCAACACTATTTTTTACTCATTCAACTACAAATTTTTAAATGAATCGTTTCAACACATTCAAATATATTCATATATTAAAAATTATTAATCAAATGGTTTGATCTCACTACTATTAGTTTCCTCAACTTGCGCCCCTCTCAGTATCAAGCTTCTCAATTACTTAATAAATGAATCTCCTCACTCTTGGAGTATTTATTTGTACAATTCTACTTATACTTCTACATCCACAACTAGCTACCAATTCAACAGTAAGATTAACACCTACGGAGCCCGTTCCGCAACGACTTATTTTAAAATGACTTAAAATTAAAATATAAGTTGACTTATAAGTTATTTTAAGTTTTGACTTATAAGTAAAAGCGTTCGACATCAATTTGACTTATAAGTCATAAATTAAGTTAAAACAAGTTATGAAAGTTTTCGGCTCATAATGACTTGTAAGTTAAAATCAAATGTAAAAATTATTAAAAATGACATTAATAAAAAGAGGAGCAAAATAGACATTACATTTGGCCAAACTTACTTATTTTGAAATGACTTAAAAGTCATTTTAAAATAAGTTATAAATACTTGCTTCTTTTTTTTAACTTAAAAATCAACTTATAAGTAGAAAAATAAGTTCTTGCCAAACAGAGGAATAGTGGTGAATGACTTATAAGTTAGTTTGACCAACTTATAAGTCACTGCCGAACATGCTCTATATTTCTCCTGAAATTATTTTCTTTTCTTGTTTTACTTTCTATAACATTAGTTGTAATTTTATTTTTCCCTCACACAATTCTTGTTATTAATTATTTGGATGAGTTTTCTATTAATATATTTTTTGTATTATATGAAAAATTATAGAATGATTACTGATTAGTATTTATTTGTAAGTTCAAAATGAGCTAATTATGAGTTGCATAGTTTTTTTTGTTATTCATGTTTAGCATATTAATTTTATGATTTTTTTTGGGCTTTTCGAAAACAGGTCCGAAACTCATGATCATGGGTTGATTTAGTTTAACGTATTATCAGGTCACACGGGTGAGCCCGAACTCAAGCTCGTAAATATTTGATTAGGCTGAACTTGAGCAACCTTAAACCCAACTCACTAAGCCCAATTGATATGCCTAGTATTTAGATTGTATTTTTAAGATTTAAAATAGATTGAAAAAAAAATGAATGAAAAAGTTTAACTATTATGTTCAATTTTTATATAACTAATTTTTTAATCTATCTAACAAAATACAAATGATTTTGAATTTTCCGCTCACTCAATAAAACATCTGGGCCGTCCAAAGTTTAGGATAAATCCCACCGTCGATGTAGTGCCGGAGGCACGGGACACAGCTAGTAATAAATAAAAAGCAAACTTTAATATTTGTTTACTGGAAAAATTAATTAAAATTTAACAAATTTAGATGGAGAATTAAATAACATAAACAAATCTTTTATATTCTTGTTTTATATTCTTTATGTTGTAAACACAACAAAATTAATATAAGAGTAAAATAGTAATCTAAAAATCTAAATTTAAATTTAAACTGGGATTATATCAATATGAAGGGGGGGGGGGGGGGGGGGACTAACAAATTTCTATTCTTTTCTTTACAATTTTGAATTAATTTTTTTGTCATCCAAAACTCAAAAAACATAGTGTTTTATTGGTTCTATCTCGCACTTGGTCAGATCACGACAAAATTAATATAAAAGTAAAATAGTAATCTAAATGTAAATTTAAATTGGGATTGAATTAAATAGTTTTTTTTTTCTCTACCCTCATATTTTTTTCCTGTGATTTTTTACATCTCTATAAAATATCTTACTTTATGTCTCATTTTCTCTGCCTAAATTTTATATTAAATGACTTGGAAATGATTTTGCAGCTTGAACCACTAGCTTACATTTACATTCTGTTTTAAAAAGAATCTCTATTCTATATAAAACCTCTATTTTAATAATCTCTTATTAAACAGTTTTATCGAATACTATCCGAGTCGGTTAAGTTATCAAGAAGCTTGGATTCCTAATAAGGGTGTAAATGATCAAAGTCGAATTGAGTTGCTCAGATTTAATTCACAAAATATATCGAGTATAAAATAAAATTTGATTGAGGCTCATTTAAGCTACCGAATCGAGCCCGAGAAGTTTGAAATTTTCGAGCGAATATAATCCGAGTTATTAATAGAAAATTAAAATTTAAAAAGCTTCGAGTAATTTAACAAACTTTAAAATTTACTCATATTTGAATCATTTATATTTTTAGTCGAACTGGAATCAAACTTTTAATCGAACGAATACGAATCGAACCCAAATTATTTGTTCATTTTACGGCTTTAATTCCTAAGCTCATTCATTAGCGACCTGTTTTGGTCCAAAATATTCCGGATTTGTCCATTACTCTTCTGGAATGCTGAGTTATGGAATGTCTGTATTTTATTTTATTACTAAAGCCTGAAAATATATAGCCTATTATTTTTATTACAATTCTATTCAAATAAAAACCACACCTAATTCTGCATTCAAAACAAAAAGAATTATCAGCTCCATAACTTATTATTTGAGTTTTGAGACAATATATTATGATATGGTGATGTGGCAATAGCATATAATAATTCTTATTTATTTCAAGAGTAAAATAAATAAATAAAGAGAAACTGAAAATATTTTAAAGAGAGATAATAAATTTATTTATGGACAGAAATTCAGGTACTTTAGAGGGAGAAACTGCTTATATTTTGGAGAGGAAGTTAATTTTTTTTTGTTCAAAAAGTTGGTCAAAATAAAAAAGAGAAAAGAAAGAACATGCAATATTAATTGATGGTTTAAAAAAACAAGATTAGAATGAGTTTGACATATATGGATTAAAATTAATTAACTAGTTTGACAAAAAAAATTATTAATTAAATTGGATTGACTAATTATATGTGAAAAATTATGTAAAAATATCACTTCTTTTTTTTCCTAAATATAAAAATGAGGCTCAATATATATGCTAGTTTTGAATTTGCATTTGCATTTGCATTTACCATTGTTTTGGGAATTAAACTTTGAAATTTAATCACTTGAATATAATGAATTACATACTAATCTCAACAATTTATGACGAACGAAAATACAAATCTCACAATAAAAAAATAAATAAAATCCCACAATAAAAGAGAAAGAAAGTCTGGCAAGAAGGGAAAATATTATCACCATGTTTTAAAAAAAATATCCACCCTAACTGCCATCAACCTTTCCATCTACCTTACAAAATACAAATGATTTTGGAAAAAAAAATCCCGCTCAAGCTATGGTTTTATCCGGACCGTCTAAAGTTTCGAATAAATCTAACCCTTCAAATCTAATATAAACAGTCTCTGCCTCTCTCACCATTCTCTCTTCCCTTCTTCTTTCCGACCCCTAACCCATTCACTCTTCAGTGCCGGAGGCACGGGTCGCAAATCTAGTCTAATTATAAAGTTGGTTACTTTGACTTAAAATTCACATATTTCCAATGTCCAAAAGCTTGCAATTCTCAAAAGATCATTAAAGGAAAAATAGAATAAAATGAAATGAAAATGCAGAGCTGAATTTCAAAATCAGTAGTTGTGAGTAGTAGCTTAAATGACTAGAGCCCTCACATCCCACATTTGGGACATGAGATAGCAGCTAGGGACCCCTTGATCCCATAAAATCAAGTAACCAAAATAGATACAGAAAGCTTCTCAAGAATAGTTAAGTTGAACTACCTGCCGAAATTACCTTCAGCAAATGATGCAACTTCTGGGAAGCCTGTTTTGAAAATTTTCCCATCTTGTCCTATGACGAGATAGATTTCCATTGGTCGTATTTGACATTGCCAGCTTTGTCAAAAAAAAAACGGAAATCTTGGTAGCATGGCGTATGTTTTTTGCTTTATATAGCAAAAATCGCCGCTTTAGTCTCCTTAGGATCTGCAGCACCTGAAACAAATCTAACAGGAAGGACTCTATGCCAATCTAATACTTCTCATGCTGTTACGAAGACCTGTAAGTACAGATGAGCTCTCTTCTGACCCTAAGGGCTAACCCAACTCACTTGAAAGAGGGAGACAAAGATGTGAACGTGAAGTGAAGAAGTTCCCCAGACATGAAAACAAAGAAAGGGTAGGACAAACATGCATCAAGTAGTTTCCATAATAAAAGACAGCTTCAAAAACAAAAAAAGGCGCAAAAGATCGAATGAGAGAGCGAGTCTCGAGGGATTTCTGATCCATGCTTTAAGAGGCAAGTAATAGGCCCTCAGAAACCAGGCTTCTACATATACATACGAACATTTTCACTTCGAACCAAAACAAGAGCAAAAACCACGTGCAAGGAACCAAACTACCTTTGTTCAAGCCGTTGTTAAGTTTCCACAACAGGGTCGGATGTTATCTCATGCAAGACAAACTCTTGGTAAAAGACAAAGGAGTTGGTGTATTAAAATTCCCTTAGCAAAGACAATACCGTTTAAACAAATAACCAATGGAAACAACCTCTTATTTAAAAATTGCAGTCTCTAAATTTACTTCTACAACTATGAACTTCACAATGGACCTCTTAATGCCCGAGTTCATTTTAGAGATGGGTAAGAACTTAAATGTAAAGACAAGATTTGTTCATATGCTAAAGAACATTAAAAAAATCGACACCTATTTTCAGTCTCAAAATGATAAAACTTGAAATAATTTTTTTTCTAGGAGGCACAATATATGAACTTAACTACAATCGGACCAACTAGACTCATGATGACGGAAGAGGCGCACATCAGTGAAATCTACAACCATAATACAGGCAGCTAATCTCTTAATTAAGTATAATGATTTAACTTGGACTTTCTCATAGTTTAGTAAGAAACTGGCAATTACACGGATCTTATCCCTGTTTCTTGCTATTTCACCTTATAAAGTTTGGGTTGGAGGTTGGGACTGTGCGTATGAATAATAGCTACAGCAATTGAGAAAGATTGCATAGCGGAAAGAGGTGATTGTAAAGGAATATAATACAAACCATCGTGAATGTTTACCATTCTCATGGCAGGTACATCTTGCTTTGAACCCTGCAAAATAGAAGTGGGCAATGGATCACATGAATTTGAGTACAAGTATGTGGTTGCCTACTAAAAGTTCAAAAGAATGAAACAGTTCAAACTTTCTAGAAATAAGCTATCATCTAATTTTTATGGACATAGCTGCAAGCATTTTATTTGTGTTTGTGTGTGTTGAAAGATAGAGAGAGAACAGAAGTTGTTTGACACACCTCTACAAAGAGATCAAATGTCTTGCGCTCACAGCTAATATCTGCTTGTGACAAAACCTCTGTTCTACTTGGCCTAGCGTTGAGTACTGTGAGTGGACACCCAATATCCCAGCCACCACAGTCGCAGCGCCCACCAGACCTCCATCTCTCAATGAGACTAGAAGGGCCACCATTTCTGGTTCTTGGGCCGCCATGGAAACCTGCTGGGATTAAAATGTCCATACTGGTAGACCAATCACCATTATTACGTACACAACCTTGAAAAGGAACTTGAGTCTCTACAGATGTATTTGGTCGCCTATTTCCAACTTTCTTGAGGAATTTCAAGCCCCAGCCTCCAATATTGGCCTCATTATTATTGTCACGAATATGGTCTTTCACAATAACGGCAGCCAACTCAAGATTCGGAGGAAGATGATTTTCAGAAAGAACGATCCTAGATGCTGGGTCAAGATTATTGGGTGAATCTTGGCATGGATCGCAAGAAGTTTCTAGTATGGCATTCAAAGCCCTCAACTTTGAGGAGCTTCGGTGCTTATATGTGTGACTTACCTTGAAGAGGTCGACCACCTTCTTAGGAAACCCCTTGTTCCTTTTAAGAGTATGAATTGAAGTTGGCATTTCTACCACAAAATCGTCACTAGAACCAAACAGAACGAACTGAGTCTCCATAATCTCTTTATTGTCTGGAAGGAGTGTAAACGACGTCGATACCCTCATCTTACCAATGAAATCTGATTCATTCTCATGAATCTCATCATCCTTTCTGCCACCTGCTCTTGAATGAAACGTGTACATATAATCCATAACCTTATTATTGTCTGGTGACTCAACCTTCAACAAGTTTGCTATAAAGATTTCTCTCTGATCATCAACAGAGAAAACATAATGCGGAAACCCATTATTCCATGTGCAGTGTAGCATTCCCCGAGAAACAGTAGCAGGTGCAGAAGAAGAAGAAGAAGACTGATCAGAGCAGCTGGAATTGGTGCTTGATAGAGAACTGAGCCTGTTATGCACATGCTCAGATCCATATATATGCTCTCTGAGAAGCATCGTCTCTCTATGTACCTTCTGTGGTGAACTGGTATCTAACCCGCTAGGAGAATTCACAAAATTAAAATGTGTATTTTCTTCAACATCTACTAAACTTGTTCTTCCAAAGTTGACACTACTATCTGAGGCACCCAATTGGCGTAAAAAAGGGCTCTTTAAAATGTTCATCATACTTTTGCTCTCAGTGATTGCACCAAGAATTGAATCTTGAGCAGAACCTATCATAACATTCTCAGTCCCAGTAACAGAAGGGCATTCATTAACAATTTCATTTAAATAGCATGTGTTTCCACTGCTGATTTTTCTTGAGCTCAAATTATCAGAAAAAGCACCCCAATGGGGCATATCTGAAGGAATATTGCACGAGGCTTCTTTCAGTGCTCTGATCTGTATAAGTTCCAGGCAACAACGAAGATATTGTTCATCAAAATTGATTATTTGTTTTGGAATCCAACTGTTTAATATAAATACATGCTCCAGCTTTAGCTTTCCTACCAATCTGTTTGACACTATATCGTCTTCCGCTGATTTTTTACCCTTGCTCAAGCACTGCAATGAAACTTCATTCTGACAACTATCTTTCCTGGATTTCACAATTGCATTCTCCATCTCCCACCTCCAGAAAAGAAGTAGCTAGAGGTGGACCAATATTCATTCCATCTCCTAACCCTCCACTCCTATAGAAACAAGTATTGGCAAGACTCAGCAGTTTTGACCTCCGTGTCCGCAATCAACTACATAGGTATATTGAAAAGCAAGTGACATGAAAAGTAAGCGCCAATAAGTTGTTATTGGTGTTAGAGAATAACAATGAAGCAAAAACAATAGCAAAGAGAAAATCGAAAGAAAACAATCACAGACACAAAATTTACGTGGTTCACCCAAAATGTTCGAGTATATGGTCGGCGGCTGACAGTTTCACTATGTCTTAGAAAATCCGTACATTATACAATTATAGGATCCCCTCCTTATATAACAACATAAGTAACCCTAATTCGCCCAAAAGTACAAAACTACCAATCCAGATTTTGGGTCGGGGACGCTGCCCTCGGATCCCCGCGACCCTATGCTCTAGGAATGGGCGAAATTACCTTTTCGATACCTTTACAATCACCTTTAAATTATAGTTCAGATCAGGTTTCACCAATAACAATTGATAGTTTTTATATATTTTGCAACACATATTATCAAATGAACCGCCGATTTGACTAGAAATTTTATTTTGTAATCTGAAAACAAGTAGGAGCACAAAAATGGAAGATTGGAAAAGAAGAACAACATGCAGGTAGTCTCCAAAGGCGAAACACTCAAACCTCCATGACTTTTGTTAAAATACATGTAGAATCTAGTGGAAGTACTTATTTATTTGCCACAGTCCCGTATCTAACACAAGAAACAACACTAAAAGAAAACCCTATTCTTAAAAATCAGATCATAAATCTAAGCAAATCTATTTATTTACAATGGTAATTTGTATAGAACTTTCAAAATTTGAGATACAATGCCATCATAAAAGAGGAAGTAATAGTTAATGATTAACCAATACAGATATCCACAAATGGGGAGAAAACAGACTGTTAATACTAATTAATATCTCTGAACAAGATATCACAAACTTCGCCTTTTCTGCATAATCCATAATAAGTAGTTAAAATTGTAAAAGTAATAAAATAAAACTACTGCAAGTTGTTTCTTGTAATTTGACATATTTTTAAATTTCAATCTAGTGATCATGAAAGCTCGTAATCATGGTAATTTGAGCACTAGAAGCAATATTAAGTCAAAATAGACCCTATCAAGTCCTACTAAACCTAAAAAGTATTGAACTTGGAATACAAGCATAATTCGATATGCTCCAAAAATACATTTCATAAATTCTAAAGTAGAAACTATTAACAATAAACACTTTTATACTGCGTTTGGAGTGAATGAAGAAAATGGAGGACAGAATGAAATGAGTTTAAGGTATTTTATGTGTATGTTTAGCATATATTCTACCTTCTCCACATGGGATAAAAAACGAAAGGATGAAATGAATTTTCATCCCATTGGAAAGGTTTATCCTCCAAAAATGATCATCAAATACACCATTTTTATTTCATTCCTTTCTCTATTCCATTTTCTCAATCCAAACGTAGCATTACACTAGTAGTACTACTAACAATAAGCAGTTGTTGGTGGTGGGTGTTGTCATATAATGGCAAAATTATCACATACATTCATTCCATTGGAATGCATGGAATAAAAAAAATAAAGGGATGGAATGAATTTACATTCCAATAAAATGGTTTATCCTCCAAAAATATCACCAAATACACTATTTTTATTTCATTCCTTTCTCTATTCCATTTCCTTATTCCATTTCCTCAATCCACACCTAGCATTACACTAGTAGTACTACTAACAATAAGCAGTTGAGAGCCGGCACACAATCACACACACATAAAGAGACAGAACTATGTAAGTGAAAAACAAAGAAACTAAAATTTTAAATCTTATAGAACTTTCATCAAATAAAAAAGATAATATTATCATCATTTAAAACAATAAATCGTAAAATAAAGAATTATAAAACTGGTCGAGGCAAATTAATCTCTTTACGCATCAGTCATCACCACTAAAAGAAAATTAAACCAAGTCCAAATAACAAAGGAATAATCTTAAACAAACACACCAAAAGTACCAACTTCATAAAATAAAATTACAACAGAAAATACATTTATCTAATTTATTTCTCACCTTAAATAACTGGATCCAAGCAATCAAAACCAGTTCAACCCAATACACAGCAAACTCTACCTCAACTCTGCTGAAAAGCCAGCTGAAACCCAAAAAGAAAAAAATGCTTAATTTCCAAATTTGTGCTTAATCCATACAAGTGCAATAATTAGCAACAAAATAAGAGAGCTTAAAAGTCAAATATAAAATAAGCAAACTTAATGGGTTTGAAACTTATTTTACCTACTTCCACAAGAACCAATTAGCGCCACCACTCCCAAATAACCAAAATCTAGAGAGAGAAACAGAGCCTAAACAGAGAAATGGCCAAATGGGTTGTGAATGAAATGCCGCGTTTGGTTAGAGAAATTTTCACCCTTTAAACAGGGTTTCCCTGGGTGGGTCCTACTTTTTCCAATTCTTGCACTTAATAGATATAGATACAGAAGGATGTAAGTATACATTTTCAGAAAGATTTAGAGTATGAGCTGGTGGGCATGATAGTTACATGACTATGTGCCATCAAAAGAGCTAATGAACAAGGAGCGACGACCCAAATGCAGTCATGGTGGGCCCATTTGATTTCTCCTTACGCCATGATTTCTGAGGCATGTGACCTTGACTAAGGGAGGGTGAAAGGACATATACCTGGGGACAATATTCTTTTCATTTCTGCTGGTATTAATGCAAGTAGTCAATTAGATAAGATGGTGGTATTAAATGTGCTCATATTATTCTCACTTCACTTTTATTTAATATGTCTATGGAGCCCATAAATTTAATAACAAATTTAACCTTGTGGTTAGACGAAAAAATGGCTTTCCAGCTGTTTCTTTAATTTTATTTTAAAAAGTTTATATTTATACCCTAAAATTAAAATATACACCATTCGTCCCTCGATAAAAATTTCCTACTACTATTTTATGTAATCTCAAAAGTCTACTTATTTTAAATAATTTATTTTATTACAATAATTTATTTATAAATATCGTCAATATTAGTTGTCATATTTTTATTCTTTATGCATATTTATAGAGCATCACTAGTCATGTACAAAAAATTATGTAATTAAATAAAAATTTAAATATATGTAATTTTATCATTTTATCCTCTTTTTAAATATGCGCAAAAAATCAACTACAACATTTATCCTGAGATGACTAACTAGAGAAATAATATTTTTAGAAAATTTACTCGCATAAAAATGGTAGTTCAGTAATACACTCTTAGATATTTACTAGAAATTTGAGGGTTCATAGTTGTGAATAGGGAGTGTAAGGAATTCAAATAATTGAAAAATTATTTAGGATTTGTGATTCATTAGCAATGTTTAATACATTTAGGCTATGTTTGTTTTTAAGAAGCATCTCCAAGAGTATTAGAAGAAAAAAAAACTTTTTAGATTGAATTTTATTGACCTACGTGTCAATTTGAAAAGCATTATTTGCTACTTTCATAATTTGTGCTTTATCAGTCTCTTCAATTTAATGAGTTGTATGTGACGTCCCCAAAATAGGTTCAATATCAACCCTGAGTCGCCAAATACATGGTATAGAATTCCAAATACAAATTTTTTATAACAAAAGATCGTGAGAAATACGACCATACAACTATGAGTTTAAATATTAATTGTATATAATACGAAATATCAACATTTAAATTAATTCCTTATTCATTACAATTATTGTCTCACTATTTTATAGTATAGTGAGGACTTCTACAGCTCTAACTCGGACCATCACTCCATTCCCCGACTAGTACCCGCGATATTCTCATTTCCTGAAGAGAACAATGGAAGAAAAGGGTGAGCTCAACTAGTCCAGTAAATAATATTATGACTAAGATAACGAAAAATAAATTATCGTTAGCCTTCAATAAATCAGATAAAATATAATGAACAACCAATTTTAGTTCTATATTCGCAACGAAAATAACAATTCATTAGAAGAGTTAAGTAGAGAATGATGTCTACTATCTTCTTTGATTTAAAAGTCCATCATTAATATTTTATCCCTGTAACATCAATCATGTAAGACCCCAACTTTTATGAATAAAGATTTAATTTTTTTATATATTATTTCGAAATAGTAAGGTGTTGATTTGATAAATATGAAAGTTATGGGTGAAATGTGCAAACATTTTTAAAATGAGCAAGTGGTTATAAAATATTCTTGTTGTCGGAGAATATTCGTTTGGTCGTGGAATATTCTTGTTATCGGGGAATATTCGTACGACGGCGCAGCTATTTGTGGGCCCTCACAACGGAATAACTGTCGGATATAGAAAGCGACAGAAATAACTTTTTTACCAAGATAACGGCGTAGTTGTTACCGTTAGTACTATTGAAATACCCGGTGGTTAAAATACAGTGATACACGGTGTTGCATAGTAGCACACGGTATTGTACAGTATTTTAAATTATTGAGTCTTACGTGAGAAGCCATTACTCAATTATTGTTACAGTAATTACTGTTCAATATTTTATATTATTGACTCAATAATTGCTACGTTGATATTTTATATTATTGACTCAATAATTGTTACATTGATATTTTATTGACTCAATAATTGTTACGTTGCCATTTTATATGATTGATTCAATAATGGCTACAGTTGATATTTTGTAGTATTGATTCAATAATTGTCGTTGCACAGTATTTCACATTATCAACTCAATAATTCATATTATTTGAATAATATTATTAGATAGCATTATTGACAATGTCTAAGGAAGTTCTGTCTAGGAGGGGTTATTTAATTGCGCCAGTAAGGAGAAGTCCTTATCGGAAGGCCCCCTCTTTCCTGGGAACGACCTGGTTGTCAATATTGTAGTTCTGTAATATTATCTGTAAATAATTAATTATTGATTTATATGATAAAGAAATATTTATTTTGTGGATATTAAAGAAAGAATTAGTGCTGATGTGTTTTTATCAGTATTTTGGTGTGGAAAATCATCTGTTTATGGATTTCGGATAATTTATGTTTGGAATTTGGAAAAACTTCCTTCTACAAAGTTGTAAAGAATTAAATTTCCTATAGAAGGACATAGAATTTGTATTTTTCTGACAAAGGGGCTATTTATGATGAATTATTGAAGTTTTAAAAAATAAATATTTTTTAATAAAGGGTCCAACCCACTTTTGGTTGGAAAAAATTGCTGATGGCTTTTTGGTAGCAGTCGGCGGCTGGAGGTTTTTAAAAAGAAATAATATTATTTTATTAATTTAGTCTCCTTTGGCATCCTAAGCTTTTCCTATAAATAGGGTGCTTAGGTTAGAATTGAAAATCACACCAGAATCAGAAGTTTTCTCTCTGTATAATATCGAGCGTATTTTTGTGAGTATTTCAATACTTTGAGTATTACTATTCAGTACAAGCTTCCGTCGGTATTATATCCGATATTCCAGTCAGAGATACTGTTCTTTTGAGGTAAGGGATGTTATTTTCTTTCGTAAATGATGTTATTCTTTTCAATATCATTATACAAAAATATTATCATGGATTTTATGTTGAAATTCTTACTTTTTCCCTCGGGGTTACTATTCACGTATACGGCACTATTCACGAAAAAACTAAATTTTCTTCTATTTGTCCAAATTGCTTGTTAAGGTTACTATCTTTGATTGTATCCAAGTTTTGAGCTCTATTCTTGAATTTTGCTCCATAAATTGATTATTACGAGGTATTTTTGAATTGAATATACTAAAATACGAATCCTTAGTCTTTGTCTTTTATCTCACTGGATTCGTTTTTTTTAAATGTTTTTCATCATTCTCAGTCCTAAAAAGTGATGTAACTGAATATCTTTGGCTTGTAGAGCAAAGATGAATGATTACCTGATGAATATCTTTGGCCTGTAGTGCAAAGATGACAGGTGTTGAGATGAATATGACCACTGATGATACAAATGAATATCTTTGGCCTGTAGTGCAAATATAAATATTTGATTCGAGATGTATATTGATTGATGTTACAGGGATAAAATATTGATGATGGACTTTTAAATCATAGAAGATAGTAGACTTCATTCTCTGCTTAACTCTTCTAATGATTTGTTATTTCCGCTGCGAATATTGATTTAAGATTGGTTGTCCATTATATTTTATCTGATTTATTGAGGGCTAACGATAATTTATTTTCCATTATCTTAGTCATAATATTCTTTACTGAGCTAGTTGAGCTCACCCTTTTCATCTGTTGTCCTCTTCAGGAAATGAGAATGTTGCGGGAACTAGTCGGAGGACAGAGTGATGGTCCGAGTTAGAGCAGTAGTAATCCTCACTATTTCTGATAAATAGTGTGATAATAATTGTAATGAGGACTTAGTTTGAATCTTAATATTTTCTACATATTTGTATTGAGACTCACAGTTGTGTGGTCGTATTTTGCACGACCGTATGATATAAAGTTGTATTTGAATTCTGTACCATGTATTTGGCGACTCAGAATGGGTTGGGTTGACTGGACCTATTCTGGGGGCGTCACAAATCAATATATGTAAGACCCCAAATTTTATGAATAAAATTTAATTTTCTTTATATATTATTTTGAAATAGTAAGGTGTTGATTTGATAAATGTGATAAGTTATGGGTGAGATGTACAAAGTTTACAAAGTAAGCAAATGGTTATAAAATATTCGTTGTGTCGAAAAATATTCGTTTGATCGAGGAATATTCTTTTTGTCGGATAATATTCGTACGAGGGCGCATTCATTGGTGGACTCCACAACGGAATGAATGTTGGATATAGAAAGCGACAGAAGTAACCTTTTTATAAAAATAACGGCAAAACTGTTACCGTTAGTACTGTTGAAATACCCGGTGGTTAAAATACAATAATACGTGGTGTTGCACAGTAGCATACGGTATTGCACAGTATTTCGAATTATTGATTCTTACGTAGGAAGACACTTACTCAATTATTGTTACAATAATTACTGTTCAGTATTTTATATTATTGATTCAATAATTGCATAATATTTTATTTGTTCAATATTTGCTACGTTGATATTTTATATCAATAAGTGCTACTTTGCTATTTTATATTATTGATTCAATAATTATCATTGCACATTATTTTAAATTATCAAATCAATAATTCATATTATTTAAATAATATTACTAGATAGCATTATTGGCAATGTCTAAGTAAGTTCTGTCTAGGAAAGGGGTTGATTAATTACGCGCCAGTAAGGAGAAATCCTTATCGAAAGGCCCCCTCTTTTCTGGGAACGACCTGGTTGTCAGTATTGTAGTTATGTAATATTATTTGTGAATAATTAATTTTTGATATATATGATAAGGAAATATTTATTCAATATGAATTTAAATAGATGAATTTTTAACATGTGACATTTGTTGAAAGTTGGTATTCTATCTTGACCGATAAAATAATTCATTCAAATATATTATTATAATATTACATTATAGTAGTATGATGTGATTATATAATAGTATGATTTTTATAATTTGAATGGTAACATTATTATAATAAATTCATGGTATAATTTGAATGGTAATATTATTATTTTATACTGATTATAATATTTGCAAACAAACCTACCTTAATATAGTGGATGAGATTGAGCTTATTTTACATCTATCTATATATCTTATAAACATACCTTAATATATGGTTTTATTAGCAGTTACTTTTGATGTTAACTTTTTTTGAAGCTCTGTCTCAAATTAGAGATACCTAATAATCCTAATTTAAATGTACACGCATAATTAAGAAAAAATAATAATTTCCAAATTACCCATCTTAACTTTTTTAATATCATGTTTTTTGTTGTATGTAATCTCTTAATTCTTTCATAGAACAATAAAATAGAGGAGAAATGGAAAATAGAGTATGGTTATACTTTTAATGTCAAAGTGAATAGTATTACTTTTTTCAATATATGTTTTGTTGTTTTCAATGATTTTTTTTTATAAAAAAAAGGTTAAATAAGAGTAATATAGGAAAAGTAAGGTAAATAATAGTATTAAAAAGAAAATATGACAAATAAATTTAGTTTATTTGTTATATGAATAATAGTATATTTCCACAATTTGCACTTACTCGACTTCTAATAATTTAACCTATTATTTATTTGATTTGTCTTCAATTTTGATAGGTATATTGTTGTTTCAATATAATAAGTAGAGCATTAAATCTTTAGGTGAAAATAATCAGGCTTTTAATTTGTTATTCTTTGTAAATATGATTTTGTTAGTCATGATTAATTTGGTATTTTTAATTATTTGTAATTCTTAGTACAGAAAGGTATCAATGACATGTTTGACTTCTAATTTTCTTCCTTCTTCATCACATTCTTTTTTTGTTACACGTATCGCGTGTGCTCCTAATGCTGGACTGGTCATTAATAAAACAAATTGCAAGCAAAAGCTATTTATTAATTATAGTTTTTAATTTTTCAGTGTAACGAAATTCTTGATAAACATCGAGGATTTCATATTACGCATTTAAACGTTTGCACAAGCATTTTTAAAGTGTAATTTTATCTTGTATTTACATGAAGAGTAGTGCTTGTCGGTGTCTTCATACAAAAGCATTCGTTTTTCTTCTCCTAAAAAAAATTAAGTTTAAGAAAGTTTGGTACATTTATTAGCTTTTATTTTTACTTAGCTTCTCATTTTGGAAGGTTAATTATGGTTGGTTTAGCGATCACATTTGTTCGTGACAATAAATAGCGTGCCCTATTGAATGCAGCCATATTGAATATATATTGTAGTACTCCATAGCCCTAGTCAATATAAGAATGATTTGATTGTTCACCCAATTTAAACAAAACTATCAAGTACTCCATCCATCCCATAATAACTGTCGTTTTAACTATCAAGTACAATGAATTTATTGGTTCAATTTACCCACCCGTTGACGAAAAGTCTTTTTTTTTTGTTTGTTATATTCGACTGAAATTTAACATTCCTGCTTTCTGACATGGATCCGGTCAGCATGAAATTTATTTTTGGGTAAGTTGGCCAATAAACTGCTGACACACATAGAGCCTCGCCTGCGTGTCAGCATTTTATTGGCCAATTGACCAACTTACTCAAAAATGAACTTCATACTAACCACTTCCCTTGGTATGCATGCAAGTTTTTTTTACTATTGAGCTATGTTGATAATAGTTTTGTTCCTTAGATACATCGTTATTGAAGGGAATTGATATCTTAATGTACAAAAGTGATAGTTCTACAACGTTCCTCTTACGTGAATAGTAAATGGACCCCACACTTATGTGACAGAGATCTTGTGAAAATAACAATTCTCTTATTGAATTTCATTGTCATAATTTATTTTTTGCTAAATTGTTTCATTGTCATTTGATTTGTACACTACCACTATACATCACTCACTTTTCTCATTGATTCTATCTTATCACTTCAATTCATATCTTTTCAAAAGTTTTTGCTTTCCTTTCATTTGGAAAGATATCTAAACGTTCCTTTATAAAACTTTTATTTAGATTAAGATATTCTCCTTTAAATTTGTTCTTTAATTTTTTTAATGCATATTCAAGGACACAAATATTATATTCACTGATAAATATCGTGCGTGAACAATTAATAATCATCCAATAAAATTCTTGATTCTAATACCCAAAGTCATATATGTGTCGCTCTGAATATTTATTAGGAGAAATTAAAAATTAAATGTAATGAAAGAGATTTTAATCCGTTTTCTTTTAATAAAAAAGAAAATAGGAGCCCAGTGCTTTTTGAAAGAAAGAAAACAATAATTAATGACTGTTTACCCCAAGATTAGTTGATTAGTCGTGTATTTGATTTTTTATAGGTCTTAAATCTTTGAAGAAAATTTGAATTAAATACTTAATCCTAATTTTTTAATTTTATCATCCTCTCGCTAGCCATATTTAACACATTCCTAAAGTCATTTTCTATCTGTTTCATATATTATTTAACTATTATTGGTTTTTTAAAATTAACTTAAGAGATTTTTAAATTCAAAATTAACATATATTCTTTTAATGAATATTGTAAACTATTCAAAAAAAAATTACTCATTATAAACTTTATTATTTTATAATTTTTAATAAGTCATCTCAATTTTTAAATTTAAAAATATTTTAAATTATCTTTTAAAAGTCAATAATAATCGTATAATTTGTAACGGAGGAAATATGTACTTTAGTTAAGCCTATTAATCTCTAGAGATATAGCTATATCACCCACCAAATGGATGCCCTTAAATGCTTGATTATATATGTTGTATAATTTCAAATTTGTTTCCTCAGGTTCAAATATTTACAATACTCCCGAAAAAAGGATAAAACACAATATGCCCCACAAAAATATCAATGTTTATTTAAAAAATTAAAGTGTTTTTTTTTTCTGTTTAAAAGTTGAAACATCTTACAGTGTCAATCCAAATTATAACTTTACTTAAAAGTTTGTATTTGGTCTAGTATGATTCAAAACACCTACTTCATAATTGATAAAATGTAGAGTCC
The DNA here is from genome assembly GCA_020205555.1 of Panax stipuleanatus. Lineage (NCBI taxonomy): Eukaryota > Viridiplantae > Streptophyta > Magnoliopsida > Apiales > Araliaceae > Panax > Panax stipuleanatus. The sequence continues at coordinate 15,794,778 of CM035126.1, read as the reverse complement.
TGTTATATATGAAGACAAATATATGTCGATAATAATTAATAAATACCGACTTATATAGATAGATACATAAGATAAAAATGAATTAAGGAGACACTCATACATTATTATTTTATCTTAGCACTTAGAATTTTACATAAGTCGTCGTGAGATTTGTTGACATATATGTTATTTTTTTAATGTATTAAGTCAGCTAGCTAACCTGTCAGTATGATTTAAAATTAGATTAAGGAAAGATATTTTCACAACAGAAAATGATATTCTCACATGAAAAGTGTCACTATAGATCTGATAGTAACGGTTTTCTCCGTCGCTATATATCTATAGCGACACTTTTTATGTGAAAATATCAAAAAGTATTGTGAAAATATCAATTTCCTTATATTAAATATCATTTGAATATAATCCACTCACCGACCATTCAAATGTGGGGGAAATGCTGAATTATTTTGTATAATTATTTATTTATTTTTTTCTTTTAGCTCAAATATTTATGATAAAAAGCCTAAAGAAAGGTGTTTTGCATGCAACTTATCAAAAACGTTTAATTATGATGGTGGTCGATAATTATATTTTATTTACTACTGTAAATATATCAAAAATAATTAAAGTATCCTCCTCCCAAAAATTTAATAATGATAGATCATATGGGAGCATATATATCAAGTATTTTAATCAAAAAATTGTGACATGTGCATTTCAGTTATTAGGGTAAAATATGATTTAGTTATTTGTTAATTGCATCATAATTAGGGTCTGCACTTTCTGACAAAAAACAGTCACCAATTCAACTTTATGAGTTGTATTTTGTGCAAATGTAATTGTACATTTTTTATATTTTGTATAATATATACGAAATACAAGACTATATTTGATTTTTTGGGGGGTAATAAGCCCCCATTCTATCTTATAGATTTTATTTAAATATTTACTCTATACTAATAATAAATGCCACATTTTAGTTAAATACCAAATTATATGGAGTACTATAAACTTACTATAGCTATAGGTAAATGTTAAACTCACTACATATTTTATAATTGCAATCGGGTGTAGATTAGATTTTGATTTATTTTAACCTTGTGGTGAAAAATATATGGTTAAAATGGAAGTAGTTAGCATTAAGTTTATTTTGGGGTAAGTTGGTCAATTAATCAATAGAATACTAACACGTAGACAAGGTTGTATGTATATCAGCATTTTATTTGCCAATTGACCAAGTTACCAAAAGAATAACTTCATACTAATCGGATCTGATTAAAATATAATGCGTATACCGAGTAGCCTTTACTGACCCAACTCATGGTAATCATGATGTTGGTAGTTGATCCTGTTAAGTAAATGGTGTGCTTCTCAAAATATATATATAGGAATTTCTTAACCGTTAAAGAGAATATTCTCTATAATTGTGTGCATATTTTTTTGAATTTGGTGCAAATACAAAAATCAAAAGAATATGCACACAATTCAAAATAATATTATCTTAAACCGTGTACTTAACATGTGCCCTAAGGACACATATTAAGAGGACCATATATATATATATATATATATATAGTGGGTGTATCAACTATTTATATGATAACCAAAATAATAAATGTAAAAAAGAAAAGAAAGGAAATATAAAATGTAAATTCCAGTTAAGCTCGTATCAGACTAGTTTTGGGCTGGGTTTCACATGGCTGATTTCGGCCTTTATTAAGCTCCTCCCACAGGCCCAATACTAGGATTAATAGCACATAACTTCAATTATGCTCATACTAGATGATCTTAAAGAAACTTCAAAAATAATAAGTTGTTTATTTAGAAAGAAAAATGAAATTATGATGATAAAGGACATTATGTCATTTTAAAGTACAGTCAATAAAGACTCTTTTTATGGAACAAAAAAATTAATTAAATGAGATTTTTTTCATCGCATAGGAGTAACATTTTCAACAAACATTATTATTATTATTATAATATTATTATTTTTGCTATAGATTGAAATCGAAACTCACACAATTAAGACTCGATCCCTCAACCTCAACCTCATGATTACCATGGGTTGGGTAATACCACTCGGGCCAAAGGTCAGTAAGGAGTATAATGCTAAGAGTTTTTCACAAACAGGAAATGAAGTTCAAAGTTCACATAAATCGTAGTATGTGTTACTAATAACTACTATGACTCAATTTGTTTAGGGAAAAAAATTCCATAAAAAAGAATAACATAAAATGACCCAATTATTTATCCTCCACTTATTCCAGGATTAGTCTATCCTGCAGAACAGGGTCTAGAACAAATTGTAGAAATATGCAGAATCATATTAAATCCAGGATTGGATTGAATAGTTGCATTTGAAAGAATTCACCCCACTGATATGAGCAAATATGTCAGAAGAATCAACCATATCTTCTTCTTTAACCACAACCTGAGAAAGAAATATATATATATATATATATATATATATATATATATAAAGAAACAATTATTAGTGGAATATTGAGAATATGGCTGCTGAAATTTGGCTCATAATTCTGTCTAGGCATTTGTGTAACACTGTAGCATTGTTGAATAACAACTTCTGTGCTATGCAGATGCAACATTTTTCTTATAAAAACTTGAACTTCATGGAATCGAAATTCATGAATTTTCTTATTTTTGCAGGCTTATTACCAAGTTATTGGCTGGCTAGAGGTTTATAATTCTTATTCCTTTGTCAGTAATTATGGCACATACATGAATAGATCTCACATCATCATCTGTATCCTCTTCATGTGTGCTACAAGTAGTTCTGGTTGTCTCCCCAAAATCGTCGTTCTTTGCAAACCTTCCTCTAACTCGAGGCCTGCTGTCTGCTAGAGTTTTGCGACACGCATACTGCACAATGACTTTCATGTGTTAGTACGTACAATCCAACCCTCGACCTCATGGATACCATGAGGCGAGTCATACCACTGGACCAAATACCTATACCTATGCAATCAGCATGTCAGAAGGCCTGGGAAAATATGAAGAGATGAAAAAAAAAGACCTTAATTTTCTTGCTGAAGTTCCTTTCATTCCTTTTCTTCATGTATCTATGAATCTTCTCTTTCCTTTCTTCAACAGAGAGTTTTCCAACCTTGAATGTAGAATCCTCCAAGCAAGTAATCTCAGATGCCAATGGAGTAGAATTTGCACCCCCATTCACAAGATGTTGGCTCTCATTGCTTAGTGTCTTTTGAAAGAACAGAATTATGTATGTTGAAAAAACAGAAACAAGTGATCATATATCAGTATTCTATTTATTGGAAGGAGAAAAAGAATTTAAAGAAAAATTAGTCATTGCTTGAACTTTTAGTCCTATTTGGTGTTCTTGGGAAATATTTCTGGTAATTAAAATCATTTTAGTACCTGAAGATCACTGTTATAAACTCGCGGCAGAGGTTCTGTACAAAAGATTCCACCATTATCTCCCTGACAATCCAATTCTTGAGGCTGAAGATCAGTTCCCAGAAACATATTCCCATTAAAAATCCCAGAATTTTCATTAGATGAAGCCATGTTGAGATTGGCTGGTATGTATGAATTGGTTTCGGGATCAAGAAAAGAGCAATTTGGCGACAAAGGATTCATTTTCATGCAAGGCATTGTGGATAAGCAATCCTCCTCATGAAGAGCTGGCAATGGAGGCCCCAAAAGGGGAGGACCAATAGATTCAGCCGCGTATTGAGACAGCGCGGCCTCAACAGCAGCAGCATTATCTGTCATTCCCATCTGATTCTGCAGCAAAGAGAGATCAAACTGTTCTTGTTGGCCATTGAGGAACCTAGGCACAGAAAATTGAGGGGAGGGCGAAAATTCTATTGAAGCCGATATGTCATTTTCTATGCCTTCGGACGAGACAAAGATTATTGAGAGGTTGTTATTGGTGGTCATAGGTGGAGTATTTGGGGTGCCATTATTGGAAATGTTGCTAGAAATTCTGTCTACTTCTCGTGTATTGTTAAAGGGAAGGTTATTGGCATGAGAGGAGTGCTCCTCATAGCAGCAATTCGAACTTGAAGCAACTTCAGAGTTTTGCAGTGTTTCTGAGAATAATTCAGACTCACAGAAATCCAAAATTTGAGCACTAAGCGGGCTAGAAATTTCTTCCTGCATCATAGAACACACAGTTAATTAAATCTTGAAAATGTATCTATATATCATTCCTGCAGAAGGGTATGATTAAATGTAGCAGCATGCATAGGGAGATAATGATGGCCGCTTGATCCTTCATATTTAGTATGTTTTGTAGCCAAGCTTGCACCTAACTATGGCAATAAAACATGAGTGCTCCGGAAGGAGAATTAATGTTCTTTGGATTATTGATATTTTTGCAGACTAGAAAAAAGATGTGCATTTGTGCTACCTCCATGTGAATGGTCTTTATACTAAGGTAACAAACTGAATGGCAAGAACAAAGCAATGCCCAGATTTGGACAAACACTTAGTCTTCATCAATCTAATTGAATAAAAGAATCAAGATTTGAAGGCAAAAAACTTACGCAGTACGCATGGTCAAAAGCTAAATTATTCTCTAAATGATTATGATCATTTCCTAGGGGGAGTTCATGATCATAACAACAATCTTAAGATTAAAGTGCCGTGGCCGTTCCTGAGATTTTGGTGGGCCAGGACGAAAGATGAAAAGAAACATTGTCTTTTACCAAAAAGAAAAGTAAAAATAAATAAATAAAAAGTACAAGCTATATCTAAAAAATTACATTTCCGGAGCTTAAAACATAATAGTTCAACTACAACAAAATATATGAGAACATCGACTCAACAAACTATATGAGAAGTTTAACTAAATAGTTCGACTACGACAAAATATACGAGAATACATTCATTGAAAGGTACTTCTTCTAGTATTTCTTGAGGCAAAATCTTCAATCAAATGTTCAAAATCCTATATATATATATATATATATAAATTAGGGCCGAGGGCCCAGGACTGTCGACCCTCCCGCCCGTGCTCAGGAACAGTCCTGATCGTGCCCCCTGGAAAAGGACTACTCAGTGTGCAACCTTTAGAAAGACTGAAATATTTCTCCGAAGCTGATTCCAATTTTTAAGCCATTGACTAAACAGATAGCTATGAGTTGCTTCTGTATGCGCCGTAATCAAATTGTATTCCAAACAATAAGTTACATACATGTCGTCTTCAAGAATCTTATACGATGAATTTTTAAGTGGGTCTGGGCCAACTCCTGTGTCTACTTGCTGGAGCCTTGTGCAGTGGTTGCTGCTTTTTACCCCATGCATAATGAGAATGATAAAACACCATACTATCAAACAAATTAACCCCTAAATAAGAAAGAAGAGGGTAAGATTAAAAAAATCCGGGAAACTGTCTAAAAACATGAAAAGGTCAACCAAACACATAATTAAACACATGCAACTAACGGTGTAAATGAATCGAGTCGACTCGAGTATTGAGTTGCTCGGTTCACAAAATTTATCGAGTATAAAACAAGGTTTGATTGAGACTCGTTTAGTTACCGAGTCGAGCCCGGACAGTTTGAAATTTTCGAACGAATATGATCCGAGTATCAATAAAAAAAATATAATTTGAGGATGTTCGAGTAATTTATTGAGCTTTAAAATTTGCTCATATTTGAATCATTTATATTTCGAGTCGAGTTCGAATATAACTTTTAGTCGAATGAGTACGTTTGCTCATTTTACAGCCTTACATGCAACATGAAAAGAATCAAGAAAATCATTTCCCCTGTTTGTGGGAAAAAAATGAAAATGATCTAGAAATAAATCAACATTAATGCTAATTGAATAAAAAATTGAGAGGTTTTACAATCTGAATTTGTTCCTGAGGATGCACCCCGTCCTGTAACATTGTTCCTCCCTTTTATATATATATATATTCAAATCTCCCTTTGTCTCTCGATCTTCAAACTATGCTTTAGTGTAGTAATGGAGGGGACATGAAAACATGCCACTCATCACCCATTGTCCTTGGCTTGAAAATATCCATGACTGAAATCAATGAAGAAGAAGAAGAAGAAATTAATCCAACAGAACAAAATTAAAAAATAAATAGAAAGAAAAAGAGAGAGGTAATATTAAAGATAATTAATTAATTAAAAGTAAATAAACAGAGAGCACAAATTTAGAAGAGAGATGTAGGAGAGAGAGAGAGATAGAGAGAGAGAAGGGAGACGGACTATATTAAGCAATCGGGAGGGAGCGACCGAGTTGACGACCGGTTCATTTTTTCATTTTTTATTTTAACTCTCAAATAATTAATGTAATTTATAGGCGACCGGTCGCCAATCCGGTCGCTCCCTCGCTGTTGCTCTAGACTTATGGTATTAAGCATGGAGTCCTTCTAGGGGGACATTTTTGTAATGACATTCTAGTGACATTGTTTTTTTTTTTTTGGTTTTTTTGGTTTTTTTTTAGAGTACATCCCAAAAAATGTATAGTATTTATTCCAACTGGAATTTTTACAGAAAACAGTGTTTTAGGTGTAATTTGGATACATACAAAAAACAGTGTTTTACCGACTGTACAGGCTCTGTTTCTTGTATGTATCCAAATTACACCTAAAACACTGTTTTTTATAAAAATTTCAATTTGAATAAATATTATACATTTTTTGGGAGGTACTCTAAAAAAAAAAACCAAAAAAATAAAAATAAAAAAAAATAATGTCACTAGAATGTCACTAAAAAAATGTCCCCCTAGAATTATTGTTAAGCATGGGGGACGTTAGATTGGAGTCCAAGGAAGGAGGTTAGTTATTTAAGGTACGATTAGTAGGCTGCCCGTACATTTTAGTCAACCCGAGGGAGCCGCTTTGCCGCTCATTCACCAACTTTTTTTGTTTTACAAGTTAATCATTATATATTACGAAAAATTTAATTATATGTTCCACAAAAATATTATCATTTTTAAGTAGGATAATGACATGATATTTTTAAATTTGTCATTATAATTTTATTATTAAATAAAAAATTATCGTTTTTAGATATATATTAAAAAAAGATATATCCTTAATATTTTATATTGTATTAATTATGTGCCCTTTTAAGTCCGCTGCTATTTTCATGGCTCGGTCTCAAATAGGAAAAAAACCGGGCGGGGCACTCGACCAAAGGGGGCACACTGAGCAAGACCAAGGAAAGAAAGAAAAACATTTTTACCTCGTTTTCCTTCTTTCCCATTTCTTCTTCGACGAACTTGCTGGACGAAGATGAAAGGATTATCAACAGGGTTGTAACAACTCTTTGCCTCCTTAATTGGTCGGGCTAAAGGGAACAAGATTGTCTTTTAAAAAAATTTGGGTGTGTTGATTGTTGATTCCCAAACATGTGGGTTAAAAATGGAGAAGTTGTCAACTTTTTTCAATTGATTTGAATTTGACTAAGATGATTGGAGATTTTTTTAGTTTGATTTATAAGCTACTTGGTAAAAATTAAATTAGGCAAAATTAAGCAAAGGACATTCCAGTACTTTAACAGCTTCTGTTAATGGTCTTCATACTAAAATGAGAGTCTGCAAATTTTATAAACCATGAGTGGTTAAATGGTGGTTTTTTAACCACGGATGGTGATTTACAAACATGTGAAAACCATAGATGAGTAAACTGCATTTTACCCTCATTTTTATTGAATTTTAAGTTTAAAAATGTCTTATTTTGACTTTAAAAAGTCAGTAAAAATCTTATAGTTTGGAACAAAAGGAGTACAACTTAAATTAACTTGAAGACATTTTATTTCAATCTATCGGAACATGAACATTTTTTTTATCAAACAGTTAAATCAACTTAAATATATTGAAACTGTAAACGATTACATATGATTAAAAGATTACCCGAATTATAGAGAATAAGGAAAAAGGGTCAATCGTAGCAACAACTAGTAAACACCAGATATAGTCCTGAAGAACACTCATATTCCAGAAGTAATAACAAAATATGCATATCTGAGCAGTTCTTTAATACGAGATATAGTCCTGAAGAACAGTCATATTCCATAAGCAATAACAAAATATGTATATCTGAGCAGTTCTTCAATACGAGTAGAGGAAGAACTGGTCGTCATGATAATGCCACACCCGATTTAAACAATCTTTCTTCAACGATTCACGTATTGGAAAAATTCTCATGAAATAAAAAAAATCCAACTGGAGAACGCAAAGTCTCTCAAGAGATGATAATGAATTCCTCTCATAAAAGAGAGAAATAAATCAGTCATATTACAGAGAAAACAAGTCTCACAAAAGCAAAGAACAAGCTCCATAAGAAGAGAGAAATTATTAGAGTACAAAAATAAAGATCTAGGGGAGGGTCTCTCCAAAATAAGGAGAGCTCTCCCCAAATTTAAAATGGATGCTAGGTTTTTGTCTAGAGAAAAATAGAGAGGAGAGAATTTAGAGATTTTTTTTGATGAACTCCAACCGTATCAATTTGACAATGAACATGAAAAGTAGTCACAACGCGGAGTGGATTTAATTTTGGGACAAAGACTTGGGAAAACTACTAATCATATTAATGCACTTACCTAAGCTGGCTAAACTTGGTAACTCAAGCTGCTTTTTTGATGATTTCCTCCCCATATTATAGTTTTATATATCTATATATGTAGGTTAGTATCCAAAAATATTAAAATTATGATACTAGATTTTAGTTTATCATAAATTCTTAATAGTGAAAAATCGTCATGAATTTTATTTTCTTCGTACTAAATACCATTAATAAAATATCCGTAATGGATGAGAACTAATCTTTTGTATCGAAACATTCTAAACATTATTTACTTATGCTTGTAAGTTAGATGAGAGAATTTGTTCTCTAAACATGATTTACTTATGCTTGTTAGTTAGTTGATTGTAAGCAACTCTTTCGTGGTTGTATCGATTGGTTGAAAGGCTTGAAAGAGAATGTTGTTCTGCCAAAAAGAGTTTGTAACTAATCGTGTCAGGAATTTTAGTTTATTATTAGGAATTTTAGGTTTTTATTGGATAACATGTAGTTTTAAATTTCGAGATTTATGTTTGAGCTTGAAACGTTTCATTTATGAGGAGTTAAATAAATTGCGTTTAAAATAAATTGTTTTTAATGTAACCTAACAAGATTTTGTTCGTTTTCAACTTTTAAACACGCAAAACACACCAAACCACCTCAAAAATAAATTTGTTGCTTTAGTCTATGGAATGGAAATTGTTTGGCCATTTTTCTACCATCACACCCCAATGTATCAATCAAACAATAATACTGGATTTTAATGGAACTGAATGCTGATTAATGCCTAATAAAATCTTAGATTTTTCTAAATATTATTCAGAAGATGTGGCAGTTGAGCTCTTATCTGAATGCGACTTGGGGCGAGGCGGAGGGGGTCAGGGGGAGGGGGGGACGCATTAGTATTATGAAGCTTTAAGCTGGTCAAGCTAAAGTAAGTATCACGTCTAAGCCTTAAAAATGTATTAGCTATTAGTGTTGCACCATAACGATGCGTCTCTATCTCGTCATGATTTAATTAACTCTCGTTTTGCGTGAATTTAGTTGAGGTGAATAATTTTAATCAAGTGACGTGGAATATGTGAGCCGTTGGGCCTGCTCTAATACCATATTAAAATATCAAACTCAAAATCAATTAATTATGAGTGGCCTCTCAGATTATATATTAAGTCTACATGTCTTAATTGTCCGTTGTGGAACTTTATATCTCAACAGACATATAAAATTCCACAAGCAATTCTCAGCCAATTTTTTTGACTGGCTTTTGTGTCCAACTTTTCTTTGTGAAACATGGTGTATAACTTCAAATATATAAACAAGCAGTACAATATATAGTCACGTCAGTGTCCTTCTTCTTGATATAGGCAGGCCTTCAAAGTGAAGAGGAGAATAATGAACCCATTTGCATGTATCAGGATTTTTATTTAATTGAAAAATAAAGGACTAGTAAGATTTCTATTCAAAAATTAAATATTCCCTCGGCTTCACAAAAAAAAAAAAAAAAATCCCATTTTAATATTTGTGTTATATTAAGAATATTTTTTTGTTCTATTTTTAATCCTAAAAATAATAAATTGTTTGTTTACTTAGCAATATCATGATAATTAAATTATGACGACGAATGTGAGAACATGCTATCATCTTATATTAATATTAATAAAAAGTGACACTTTTTACCGAACAATTTCTTATAAAAAATAACTTGATTCTTTAGTCACTGAAACACTACTCAAAAATGTTATGGTTACTCTTAACAATTGAGTTAGAGTCGGTATGTCAAGTCCTATACAGGAAAACTTATTGTCTTTATATGACGTAATTTAGTTAGCACCCAAAATTTTTTTAAATGATAAATTACACTTTTATAAAATATAGAAAATTATGCATTATATAAAATATAAAATAGAATTTATTAACATGTATCTTAAGGGTACATGCTAAACACACAGTTCAAGAGAATATTTTATTGAATGGTGTGCATATTCCTTTGAACTTGGTGCAAATGCAGAAATCAAGAGAATATTTTCTTGAATTGTGTGCTTATCAATTGATCTTAGGACACATGTTAAGAGGACTCATATAAAATAATCAAATTATATTATATTTACATTTCATTTTTTTGTTCTTATATAGTAACATTTTTGCTCAATAGTATAATTGAAAAAATTAGAGTTTTTCCATAATGAAATAAAACAAGAAAGAAATAGAAAAACCCCACAAAACGATCCGCAATTATTTAGCCCGATCCATTTTGTACAACCCAATCACCGAATTCTCGAGTCGGATCTTCTGCCACTATTATATCTTCAACCCTTATTAAATCTTCATTTTCCTTCTCTCTCTGGCTTGTTTTCTCTCTCTTCAAATTACGCTCCTGCCACTGGACTGCGGCGAAGACTGTTCTCAGCAGAAACCCTAGCTCTCTTTCCCACGATGAACTGCTCGAGTAACTCACTTTTCACTCTATATTTACATATATATATATATGTATGCATATATACTCACATCTGCATATGTACTTTTGTGACTGATCTATGCTTATCTTGTTCTAATGCATCCGTACAGTATCCGGCGAGGTTCCGGAAGAGCCGGTGGTTTCAAAGAATTCCGGACTTTTGTTCGAGAAGCGATTGATTGAGAGACACATATTGGTGCGTTTTGTTTCTCGGTATTTACTACTTTTAGGGTTTAGAGAAAATGTTAGGAAATAAAATTGAGCTAATAAATTAAAGCTGAAAAGTAATTCAGAGACAAAATAAAAAAATACCTCGAATTATTGCTCAACTAAGCAATGTAAATCTATTCAGCTGAGTGACGTGAATAGTTATTGCAAAATGTTGAACTTCTTTCTTTATTGTAGGCTTTAGCTTTTCTGACAACCAAACTGAGGGTATAAATATGCATTACTGTGACTTAAATGATAATTGTGTGTAATCAACTGTTTATTTAATAGAAAGCTGCATTGTTGTCTGCTCTTAACTAGGATTATGGAAAATGCCCAGTTACTGGGGAGCCTTTAACCATGGACGACATTGTTCCAATCAAAACCGGCAAGGTTTGCTCGTGTGTATATATATATATGTCAACCAGTATTTCATTTTATTGGTTTTTAAGTTACTGTCCCTAAATTTTATTGGAACATGATGCAGATAGTGAAGCCCAGACCAGTACAGGCTGCAAGCATTCCTGGGATGCTTGGGATGTTCCAGATTGTACGTATTTCTGATTCTTGGCTCCTTGTTTCCACAAGTATTTTATATACTTTTAGGAATTACAAAACAGTCTTGCTTGTTCAAAATGAGAGTCATATTTTCTTTTTTGTGGGTCCCAAAATGATAGCTTTTTATGACAAATGATTAAACGGTATTTTCCCTTAATGAAAAGTGCTTCGACCTAATTCTCACTTATAGTAAAGTTGTTATTTAGGTTGTGTTTGATAAAATTGAATGTTAAGATCTGAACAGTTTAGATATTTGAATAATGTAGAGCATCTGTCTAGAATTGTATCTAAATGAAGAAATGTTGTTGGATAATTAATTTTTTTCAAAATGTTTGAATAACAATAATTTACCATTTTAACCCTCTGACAATTTAAGCAAAACCTATTTGATAATCAGAAAGGTTTGAATAGTATTTTAAATACATATTTATAATATTTTGACCACAATATGATAAAATAAAATGTTTCAAGTCCAATGAAAACATCAGCATAGCATAATAATTCAACCATACAAATTAAATTAACTTCAAACAGTTATTAAGAGTTGAAGTGCAATTTGTTCACGTAGGATTAACCATTAATTCTATGTCTTGATCGCCCCATTGTGGTTCATCTTGTCCCTCTTCTTCGTTCCTTTCATTTTGCTCCGCTTCATCGTCAAACATGTTATCTCGGCAAACAATTCATCCTCAATGTTATGCTTCCTTATGAAATTATGGACTGCGAAACAAGCTATAACTTTATCCATTGGTACTGTAAAAGGGTAAGGAGCCATCTGTTTCAAAATTGGGAATTTTGAAAATCTTGCTTTCAACACACCATAAGCACGCTCGATAACATTTTTGAGTTGTGTATGAGCATTGGTTGAATTTTTCCTCTTTACTCAAGGCAAAATTTGCTAACCAATACCTTGTATTGCGATATGGAGATAAAAATCATATTGTTTGTGTATGCAGCATCACAAAGATAATATTTATCTGTAATTGAAACAAAAATTAATGATTATAACTTGAATGATGAAACATAAAGTTTTCACTAATGTTTCATTCTTTCAACTCACTAGTCTTTTTTTTGTTTTTGAGTTTCACCGTCTTGTTCCATAAAGTACATAGATTATAAAAGGTGTAAACAATAAAGAACAAACATTTAAATAGTTTGAACAATAAAGAACACATTAAACCTTATGGACTACAACAAATATTTGAAGAAAATACAATCAATAAATAGAGTAGTGGTAATAATATCTAAATACAAACATTCAGTACCATAACTAGGAAGTTCTATAGAAGTACTTGATATCTGATGAGAAAATGCACATCCTGTTTACTAAGATAGGTGACAATATATAGATTGTAATTGCTATATCAATTCATTAAAAGTAACATCATCAATTGATTCAATTCATTAGAAGTTACAAAGCAATACATTACATAATATTTTGAAAAAATAAATAAAATAAAAATGGTTATAACCTTGGTAAATCAAAATCAGAAGATTAATATGACATCTGGCCCCAATAATAAACGATTACCAAGTAAAGGCAAAAATCAAATCTGCACATATCAACAATAAAGTTGGGTATAAACCCTCAAATGCAATCAATACTATAAATCCGAAACACTCAACAGAGTTTCCAAAACTCAAAACCCTAAATTGAAAGAAAAACATAACCAATTGAAATTATATAAAGTACAAAAGTTTATAATTGATTAACGATCATATGCTTTAACAACACATGCACGCATAAAGGAGAGAAATTAAAAAATATGAAACATTATACAACTTTATACACCAATTGCACCAATTAATCGGCTTCTACAAAATAAACCCCCAATTTCTCAGGGCTACAGAAGTCGAACGATTGTGATTCATGCATGTATAATAATCACATACATATATATGTACATGTAGATATAGAGAAATAAATTGGAAAATTGCAGTCATGACGGATGAATTACCTGAAAGAACACCAGAGATAGAAGAGGAGCGAGATTGAATTTTGATGAGTTGAAGAGTGAAAGCAGCGAAGGAGAAGAGCAGCAGACAAGGAGCGGCGGAGTGAAGAAACGCGAGAGATCATTAGGATTAAAATTTTATTGGGGACAAAAGAGGAATTTTGTAATATTGAAGAGGTTATTTTTGTAGAGAAAAAATATAAATTCGGTAAGATGTGCTTCTGAATGGTTTAGAATTATATTTGCCTCTTACCGATTAAGAGGCAATTTTTTTTTTACCAAACAAGTTCAGCATTTGACCGAATCAGAGGCACATCTATTAAGAGACATTTAGATATAATCAAACACAACCTTAGTGAGTTAGGGATTCAGACGGGAAATTGATTACATTTTTTTTAAATGCATACTTTATTGAAATGAGATTCTCATTCTGGGATTGAGGAAGTATTAAGTTAGTTTGACCTCTGATGTCATTCCCCTGTTTTTTTGATCACTTCCATCATGCGTGTGTAATCATTTTATTTCACATATTGTTTGGTAGAAGTAGTTGTGGTTGGCTTATGATGTTCCTTTATTCCTATATGCTCTAATAGAGTATTAGGACATTATAAAATTTATCTTGCAATTAATTATTTTTTACATATGATTTAAAATATTTGTTTAGCTTTAAAGTATGACATATTGGGAATAGAGTTTGAATGAAAAGAAGTCTGAACTGTGGCTGCTAATAGTATTTTCATTGTACATTCATATTAGTATTTCGCTATACTGCCTGGGCTATTTCTCAGTGAGAAGGGATTTTTTTTGTAATGAATTTGTCAACGTATTATAGTCTGCTTAATTTACATGGTTATGTTATTAGTTTAGGTTCATTCTTGTTAAAGTCTGTATCGTTTTTTGTTCAATTTCTTTTTAATCTTTCTTTATTATTCCATACTAGGAATGGGATGGCTTGATGCTTTCAAATTTTGCATTGGAGAAACAACTACATACAGCGAGGGAAGAATTGAGTCATGCCCTTTATCAGGTACTAGTGACTAACATATTTGGTCTCTGCTTTTTAGAAAATTTCTTTTTTAGCAGTTGTCTACTTATTTAAATTCAATATGGTTCTTCTACATGTTTGCAGCATGATGCTGCCTGCCGCGTAATTGCTAGACTAAAGAAAGAAAGAGATGAGGCAAGGTCATTGCTAGCACAGGCAGAAAGACAGATACCCATGTCAACATCAACTGCAATGACAGTGAATGCTTCTGCTTTAAGCAATGGGAAAAGAGGTTCCTCTCTTTTTCAACTTGTTCTCCATTTTGATTTTGCGGTTAATCTTAACTTGGTTGCTTTTATTCATAATAAGTCATCTGTTTTTTCATCTTGTCATTACAGCTGCCGAGGAGGATGAATTGAATCCTGATGGGAAGAGAGTACGGCCAGGAATTTCAACTAACATCATTGCAGAGTTAACAGACTGCAATGCGGCACTGTCACAGCAACGGAAAAAGCGACAGGTATTATCCACGATGATATATAATTTGGGTATTATAATTGTATCCTTCCTCTTTTTTACCTCTTCAATACCAGTTAGATGCAGCATTGCTTTCAAGAAAGAATGTATTGTGTTTCGTAATTCTTAATCCTTGATACTGTTTTTTAGATCCCTCCTTCATTAGCTCCCATTGATGCTGTTGAAAGATACACCCAGCTTCATAGTTATCCTCTTCACAAAACCAACAAACCTGGAATATTATCCGTGGATATCCACAACTCCAAGGTATGGGTATCATTGCATTTGTAACTGCAAGCATACTTATTAATATTTTATGCCTGGAATATGTTTTTTGTTATCCATATGGTATTTGTAATGTACTTTTTTTTGGGTGGGGGATGTTTTGTGCATATATGGTGGGATTTATAGTACTATGCTCAACGATTCTATTGATGACCTATGTTTAGCGCAAAGTTTGTATGCCTAATTTTAAATTACGGTGTAGTATGTGGTTATGTGTGCATTACAAGACAAGTGACATCCTTTAGCTCTTTAATGGACGATTTGAACGATTCTGCCTCTCTCTATATATGTGTGTGTATATATATATATATCTTCCTTAGGTGAGAGTTTAAAATGGACATAAATTAACAACTGAAAGTCACCAAACTTGGCTTTAGTTCTACCGAAGTTGCTTAAATGGCATCGCATCACGTAAGTTGTTCAACTCCATGTTTAACATGCGTGGCTAGAGAACATGAGACCATATGGTACTCAAATTTCTTTTTAATAGTGTGATCTAAATGTGCTTTGTCTGTACAATACTTTGCCATCCTGCCTTATGGAGGCTACTCAACAACTTTGCACCTGATAGATATGATCTAATTTAAAGATTGAGAATCGTATTATTTTTCTATAGAGAAGATTGATCTCTTTAGCGGGGCAAAGATTGGGTATGTATATTTGTTGAAGGTTATATGCATGTAAGCTTAACAAGTATCTTGTATCCCTACTGGCATTGCTTTGGATTTTTGTAATAAGGTGCTTTTTGAGGATTGTGTATTTAGATATACATAGGAAATTGATAACTATGCTTCATTGAGGACTTTTTCTACTTGTGATGTTTGATGGACCTCTTATTAATAAATAAATAAAATTGGAGGCAGTCATGGTGTCACCTAGGCGTCCTGGCGCTGGAGACGGGCAAGACAACACCTTGGATGCCGAGCTGCCAAGGTTGTGCCTTGGTAGTTGGCCTAAGTAATTAAGTTATTTTTTACTTATGACTCATCATAACTCATGAACTTGTTATGTGGTGTAATTTTATCACTTATTAAACTCGTAATGTGTGATGACTGGGTTGATTCTTTATTTTATGGTGTTTGTTGACTTATTCTACTAGTTTTTAATGTCAAGTGTTTTATATTTGAATTTTGATTGTGAAGTACTCATAGAATTGTGTTTTTACTTGTAATTCCATAATGTTAGTTATTATGTTTTGGGTTTTAATGTATATAAAATTTTATTGTTCAATATATTTTTGAAGTAAAATAAATATTGTCTAAATTGCACATTGTTAATGACTTGTCGTCATACGGATGCCATGGCGGGAACACTATTGCCTAGGCGTCCGATAGTCAACTACCGCCGTGTCTCGCCGTGGCGCCGTGACAACTATGATTGAAGGTCCTCTTTTCTTCTTATATTCTATCATCCTCGTCTAATAACATTCCTTCTTTTATCCAAAATCGTGAATACCTTTTTTATTCTATAGATTTTCTTGCTATACATGATTGCGTGAAATTTTGTGCTCAATCAAGTGCATCAATATGGACAGCAGAAGGGAATTGTTATTTACATATAATGGCTCTATTTTATTTAAGCTTCTCATGTATGTGGAATGATTTGACCCTAAATTTCGTGTTATATTGTTATTTCCTAGAGGGAACTGAAATTAAAATAATAATTATTAAAGCATTCACTTTATTGGTTTATCAGGATATTATTGCTACTGGTGGGGTTGATACAAATGCTATAGTCTTTGATCGAACTTCAGGAGAGATCCTATCTACACTTAGTGGTCATTCGAAAAAGGTTTTTTCTCTGTTAAATCTTTTATTTTTGTTTGAGAATCTTGGCTAATTATTGTTTTGTTCATTCTCTCGTTTTTTAGGTCACAAGTGTTAGATTTGTAGCTGAAGGTGAACTAGTAGTTTCTGGCTCTGCTGATAAGGTTAGCCTACTTTTGTTGGGCTGGAATTTATGTTTCTAATCATCTTTTGCATTTTACTTGCTTTACAATCTTTCCCTTTAAGCTCTAACTACTTCTCTTCCTTGCCCTTCACTGGTTGGAATGGAACTGGCGGATATAATAATCAACACTTAATTGATTATTTTACATTGTTTTTTTTCCTTCTCTTTTTCCTTTTGTTGAAAATACTTGTTTTCACTATGAAACTTGTTTGCTGTCATGTTTGTGTAGTGTATGTAGTCCATGAGTCATTGCACTGAAATACATTGATAACCTTTTTTAAAATGTGTGCACTTCACTTTGGGTTACTAACTCTACTGAGACTAAGATCTTGGAACTCCTATGTGCTGGTTTATTTATTTATTTTGTTTTGATTAAAAAAACGGTAATTTCGGTTCTCTTAAAGGGGTAACCCAATAATTTAAGAAGATACTGAGCTCGATGAATTATACTTGTTTTTAAATGTTATGAGAACATGAAGTTGTTTTCACTCCAACTTAAAATTTAAGAATGGAATTACATACATAGGGTTGTATCTGGTAAAACATGAATTGCATTAACAAGGAGGACAGTTGCTTAAATTATGTGCCTTTTTCAAGAATCTGAAGGGATCACGTTGATATTGTGTATTAGTACATATGAATCATGTGGAAATAAGGTTATTATAATCTGGAATGGACTTTTATTTAGTACACTACAGTTGAAGAAGTTGTTTTTGGTAGCTATCTTAACTTGTGACTAATATAGTTCAATTTTTGTGATGAAAAAGCTTTCTCTTAGTTGCGTAGTTTTAAAATGCCTAGTTAGACTTGCATAGTTATTAGTTCCTGGTCTAGAGGCTAGATCGTAATCCTTGCCTAGTTAGACTTGCTTAGTTATTAGTTTCTGGTCTAGAGTCTAGATCATAATCCTTTGTTTGTTTATCATACGGGTCCTCTCTCTCCCTCTGTCTATTTCCCCCAACCATTCAGCTGGTTCTCCAAAAATTTATGCCTGATGTACTACTATGGAAAAGATAGATGTTTCCACCTTCCCGCTTCTTTTTGTATCTATTTCCCATTTCAATCTTCTGATGGAGGAAAACAGCCCTTTCTATAAGGTTACCTTTTAAAGAAAGGCCAAACAAGAGGACCCAACCAACTAGGATCAAATTCAGCGAGAGCAGGGTAACTGGAAAATAATATTTTTTGTGTAGTTGTCTGCAATAAGAGAAGTTGAGGTTTTCTGGTATAGCAGATGTTCAGAAGTTTAAAGAAAAAGAAGTACTAGGTTTAAATATCTGTAGCTGAATGTTTATACGATTTCACTATACGTTCCCGTTCTTGTGTAATTTTGTACTTATAGGCAATGTGTATATAAGAAAGCTTAACGTCTTTTGATGTAAGAATTTTATATGGAAGCATATCGTAGAACTTTACTTTCATAAAATTTAACAGTTCTTGTTAATTGAACGTGTAATATGACTAAAATCTACTGATATATGCTTTCTTCCCTATGTAATTGTGTTCAAAGAAGCTTTCTCTATTGATTAGAAGTTCATCCTAAATTCCATAAAAGATTCAAAAGTTTATATATACGTTATTGTGAAGCCCACTTCTTTACATATACTACAGAATGTGGCAATGTGCTGCCCTTTCTCTGTGAATACTATGTAATACTACCTCCATTCCAAATTATAAGATTATTGTTGACTTTTGAAAGTCAATTTAAGCCATTTTAAAAAGTGGATCTTATATTTTTGAACAGAGGGAGTACTTTGCATTTTTATCTAATTATTTAGTTATCACTTTATGGTTTTACAGACAGTTCGTGTATGGCAAGGTTCAGAGAATGGGAGCTATGATTGTAGGCACATCTTAAAGGATCATACTGCTGAGGTAACCAAGTTTCACTTTCTTATCTGGTCATCATTTTGTCTCTAACTGCTGATTTAGAACTCCATATTTGCTTCTTTCATTAGTTGAATTGGCAGAATGTTCTCCTTTAGAAGCATGTTTACCCCCTAACCCCCCTTTCCTAATGTTGTTAGTCCATGGAGTGGAAAACAATTCATTGAGATGCTTGATCGGAATTCATGCATGTAGACTCGTCAAAAAAGAAAAACGCGTGTAGGTTTTCTTGTAATAAATGGATACTTTCATGGAGAAGTGATGAGCCGAGAAGGTCAGCCAGACTACCAAAACCAAATCCCAAATATCATGGATGAGGTTGGACGTGGGAAGATTGTTGCATGCAATTAGGAGATAAGGATGATGGATGAGTGAGCCGTTGCATGGAGCCGTCCAAGTCGCATTACTTTTACAATAAATTAGCATTCCTGTTTCTTGTTATTCCTTTATGTTTTTTAATTCGGTAGTGATCCTTTATTTTCGGCAACTGGTATGTAGTAGTAGTTGGGCTTTGCTTATTTAAGCAGCCCATGACCATAATAAAAGCATATATAAAATTATTATCTAGTGTAGTGGGTATTCTCTTCCATAAACAGAGATATCTTCATTGTGAATTCTTCAAGGCTTTGACTGGGGCCATCAATTGGCATCAGAGCCAGGTTTGCAAATGACAACTAACAAGGTGCGTATTGAGAATCTGGAGGCAAGATTCGGTGCAGTGCAAGATGGGCTACACCAACTGGAGCTCGGCATGGCGGATAAGCTTCATCATTTGGAGGGAACACTTAACCGTCTTTCTGACGTTTTGCTCACCAACAGAGAGTCCTCCAACAGTGGTAGCCAAGAAGGGCACAACCGCTTCAAAGAGGAAGACGATGGAGGTTGTCAACCCTTCTCTTCCAAAACAACAAGACTTGAGTTCCCACGATTTTTGGGAGACGATCTTACGGAGTGGTTCAATCGTGTGAACCAATTTTTTAAGTATCAAGGCACTGCCGAAGCCCAGAAAGTGCCCATGGCAGCCTACCACTTGGAAGGAGAAGCCAAGTAGTGGTGGCAGTGGATCCGCAGAACATTTCTAGAGGAAGGGCGTGTTCTCTCATGGGAAAATTTCAAAGACGAACTCTGGGCTTCCTTTGGACCTTCAGAGTGAAGATTTTGATGAAGCCCTCTCAAGAATTAGGTAGGCTGGCTCCCTACGTGATTATCAGCGTGAGTTCGAACGCCTAGGCAACCGGGTATGTGGGTGGACTCAAAAAGCCTTGGTCGGGACCTTCATGGGTGGACTAAAGACAGAAATTTCTGATGGCATCAGAATGTTTAAGCCACAAACCTTGAAGGATGCTATTAGCCTAGCACGGATGAAGGATGACCAACTCTCAAGGCAGCGACGTTTCTTGCGGCCACCACTAGCGCGAGCCCCTCTAGATCTCCAACCCGCAGCACCCGCATAACCCACAGCTCGGGCAACTCCCAATGCTCTTATTGCTCCGGTTCGGAGACTACCCTGGGATGAAATGCAGCGACGAAGAGCACAGGGATTGTGTTTCCACTGCAACGAAAGATTTACAACTGGGCACCGGTGCCAACGATCTCAGTTGCTGCTCTTGGAAGGACCCCCCGACACGGGCAACATCATTTGTGAGGAAGTTACCAAGCAGCTGCTGCAGAAAGAAGACCACGGGGAGCTTCCCGAACACGAAACTGAGCCAGAGATCACCTTGCATGCTTTGACCGGGTGGGCAGCACCTAAGACGATGCGAATGATGGCCAAGATAGGTCCCCATGAAGTGATTGTGCTGGTGGATAGTGGGTCAACCCACAACTTTGTCAGTAAAAGAATTACTAAGCTACTTCGGATGCCAGTGGTGCCTACCGAACCATTTACAGTTCGGGTAGCCAATGGAGAAAATATGAAGTGTCAAGGCCGATTTGAAGGTGTACGAGTTGACCTCCAAGGCACACTCTTTTCCTTAACACTTTATTCTCTTCCACTCACAGGGTTGGATCTAGTCTTGGGGATCCAATGGCTCGAAATGTTGGGTTCAGTAACTTGTAATTGGAAAAAACTAACCATGGAGTTTTATTGGGAGAATTGAGCAAGAAAATTACAAGGATTGAGTGCTCAGAGCATTAGGTAGGCCTCACTTAAAGAGTTATCCAAAGAATTTCGCCAAAGACACGAGTTGTTTGCTGTATGTTTCCAATTAAGGGAAGAAACGGTGTCGCAAAAAAACTTGCCTCTTGGAATGCAGGCAACTGTGGAGGAATATACATATATTTTCAAAGAACCAACTGGTTTGCCACCTGTTCGAGAGGTAGATCACACTATACCTCTTAGAGAAGGAGCTGAGCCCATCAACGTCAGCCCCTATCGATATGCTCACTTTCAAAAAAATGAGATAGAGAAGCAAGTACAAGATATGCTAAACACTGGGTTTATTCGTCCTAGCACTAGTCCTTTTTCCTCACTAGTACTCTTAGTGAAGAAAAAAGATGGTAGTTGGCGATTTTGCACGGATTATCGTGCGCTCAATGCAGTCACGATTAAAGATCGCTTCCCTATTCCTACGGTCGACGACATGTTGGATGAGCTACATAGTGCCTCTTACTTCACTAAGCTCGACTTGAGGGCTGGCTACCACCAAGTGAGAGTACATCCTCTTGATATTCCCAAGACGGCGTTTCGCACCCACAATGGCCACTACGAATATCTGGTAATGCCTTTTGGCCTTTGCAATGCACCCTCTACATTTCAAGCCATAATGAACTCCATTTTCCGGCCCTACCTTCGTAAGTTCAGTTTGGTTTTCTTTGATGACATTTTGATATATAGCTCCATGTGGGAAGAACACTTGGTACATGTGCTACAAGTTCTAGCTATTTTGAAGAAATATCATTTTTTTGTCAAGATGAGCAAGTGTGAATTCGAGCAACAAGAATTAGAGTATTTAGGGCACATTATTTCAAGTCATGGGGTTAAAGTTGACAACAAAAAGATTGAAGCCATGCTCGCATGGCCAAGGCCTACTAATATCTCTGCTTTACGTGGATTTTTAGGCTTGACGGGATATTGTCGAAAGTTCGTTCGGAATTACGGTATCATAGCTCGTCCTCTTACCAACATCCTTCAAAAGGGGCAGTTTGGGTGGCATGTTGAAGCAGAAGCTACTTTTATAGCTCTCAAGGAAGCAATGACATCTACCCCTACCTTGGCCATGCCTAACTTCAACGAATCTTTCACCATTGAGACGGATGCGTCGGGAGACGGAATTGGTGCGGTGCTCTCTCAACAAGGCAAGCCTATTGCCTTTATGAGTCAGGCACTTGGTGTCACCAAAAGATTGTGGTCTACTTATGCCAAGGAAATGCTTGCGATAGTGGAGGCAATCCGAGCATGGCGACCCTACCTGTTGGGAAGGAAGTTTTTCATCCAAACAGATCACTGAAGCTTGAAATATTTTTTGGATCAACGAGTGGCAACTCTGGAACAACAAAAATGGGTGGCTAAATTGTTGGGGTATGATTATGAAATCATCTACCGTCCGGGCCGTCAAAAATCCGCAGCAGACTCCTTATCACGCAAACCCAACAACCCAGTACTCCTTCATATTCATGTACTTGAAGTGGACATATGGAAAAGATCAGGCAAGCTTCAAAGGATGATGCATATGTGAAATCCGTAGGCCATATGGGTGAGGACCAAGTGGATGGGCATTACAAAATGGCGCAATGGGATTCTGTTATTCAAAAACAAGGTAATAGTTCCTTCTAATGCTAACATTCGGGCCAAGTTATTGCATGAGGTTCACAATTCCAATATAGGAGGGCACTCGGGAGTCTTGCACACATTTAAAAAATTATCACAACAATTTTATTGGCCACGCATGTACCAGTCGGTTCAGGAGTATGTTAAAAGTTGCACGGTCTGTCGGAAAGCAAAATATGATAATTTGGCACCAGCTAGCCTTCTTCAACCTCTGCCCATTCCTTGCCAAGTGTGGGATGATATTACTTTAGATTTCATTGAAGGTTTGCCCACTTCGAGCGGCAAAGATACTATATTGGTAATTGTTGACAGATTAAGTAAATCAGCTCATTTTCTTACTTTAACTCACGCTTTTACGGCTAAGACAGTGACGGACAAATTCGTGGAAGGTGTGATTAAACTACATGGCCTACCTCGATCTATTATTAGTGACCGTGACCCAATATTTATTAGCAATTTTTTGCAAGAGTTCTTCAAAATGTCAGGTACCAAGCTGAAACTTAGTTCCACCTACCACCCCCAAACCGATGGACAAACGGAGGTGGTTAACCATTGTGTGGAACAATATTTACGTAGTTTTGTCCATCAGTGGCTGCGAAAATGGAGTACATACCTACCTTGGGCAGAGCTGTGGTATAATACCACTTATCATGCGTCTACAGGTATGACCCCATTCCAAGCTCTATATGGGCGCCCTCCTCCACCCATTCCGACTTATCAAGATGGCTCATCACCTGTAAATGAAGTGGACCAGAGCTTATTGTAAAGAGATGAGTTGTTAAAAAAATTGAAGAGCAACTTGGCGATGTCGGCTAATAGAATGAAACAAGTGGCTGATCTCAAGAGAAGAGATGCTACGTTTGAAGTTGGAGATTTGGTGTTCCTCAAGCTCCATCCGTACCGTCAACAGTCAACCTTCAGACGTGCCCACCAGAAGCTTGCCACCCGATTCTTTGGGCCTTATCCTATTGTACAAAAAATCGGAGTTGTTGTTTATAAACTCCAACTGCCAGAAGGATCCCGCATTCACCCAGTACTCCACCTCTCATTGCTGAAAAAGTTTGTTGGTGAGCATACATCGCCTACTAAGGAGTTCCCTCCAGTTTCGGAGGACGGAGTTATCCTCTTAGAACCCCAACATATTTTGGATACTCGTTGGGTCAAACAAGGCTCTACTTTTGTGGAAGAAAGTTTGGTTCAATGGAAACACTTACCAGCAGAGGATGCAACGCGGGAAAACACTCAATTGCTGTTGAACCAATTCTCAAACGTGGACCTTGAGGACAAGAGTCCACTGGGAGGGGAGAGTATTGATGAGCCGAGAAGGTCAGCCACACTACCAAAACCAAATCCCAAATATCATGGATGAGGTTGGACGTGGGCAGATTGTTGCATGCAATTAGGAGATAAGGATGATGGATGAGTGAGCCGTTGCATGGAGCCGTCCAAGTCACATTACTTTTACAATAAATTAGCATTCCTGTTTCTTGTTATTCCTTTATGTTTTTTAATTCGGTAGTGATCCTTTATTTTCGGCAACTGGTATGTAGTAGTAGTTGGGCTTTACTTATTTAAGCAGCCTATGACCATAATAAAAGCATATATAAAATTATTATTTAGTATAGTGGGTATTCTCTTCCATAAACAGAGATATCTTCATTGTGAATTCTTCAAGGCTTTGACTGGGGCCATCAAGAAGTCACCTGGACTTGGGGTATATGCTTATTAGTCAGAACGATTTTGTGTTGATCCCCACCTAAACTAACAAGTCTTGTATACATGTTTATGTATTCTACACAATGATTGTATTTATTACAGATCCCTTCAGTTCTCTCCCTTATAGTAGCTCTTTGACTCATTGGCATGTAGTTCTTATTTTTTTCCCAAAATCCATGATTTTTGACAATGATCTATGTATTCATTGTGACAGGTGCAAGCTGTGACCGTCCATGCAACCAACAACTACTTCGTTACAGCTTCTCTTGATAGTACTTGGTGCTTTTATGAACTCTCTTCTGGTTTATGCCTCGCACAGGTTTCCAATTCGCTTTCTCCCCCTTCCCTCCTTCACACGCTCACTATCACTCGCTCATTCTGCACACAGATCCATATGTGCGTGCACCTGCAGGCACCTTTACAAAGTGTCTGAATGCCTCTGGCAAGTGTCACTGCATAACTTCTGAACTTGGAGGTGTTATGCAGGTTGCTGATGCATCGGGATCCGAAGGTTATACATCTGCAGCATTTCATCCTGATGGTCTCATCCTTGGAACAGGCACCTCTGGGTCTCTTGTTAAGATTTGGGATGTGAAAAGCCAAGTATGATACTGTTATAGTTCCACCCTTAATTTGTTTTTTTTTTCTTTTTCCTGTTCAAGTCTTATTAGTATCTTGTTTGTCTGCAGGCAAATGTTGCAAGATTTGATGGTCATGTTGGGGCAGTAACCTCTATATCTTTTTCAGAAAATGGTTACTTTCTAGCGGTATGTGTTGTTTAACTGAGAAATGCAAATTATGTTAGCTGACTGATTAAACATGTAATTGACTTTTTTTCCCCTCAACTTGTCAGACTGCTGCTCAAGATGGTGTTAAGCTTTGGGATCTACGCAAATTGAGGAATTTCAGGACCTTCACACCATATGATGAAAATACACCAACACAATCTGGTATATATTTGCATGCACAATGAAATACTTGTGTAAGACCTTAAAAAAGCTTATAGAATTGAGTTGAACCGCTGTTGAGATTTCACGGCGATTCTCCTTTAGCACAATCCTATATTTTAGAACGGAGGGAGTATTATTTATGTTTTTGTTGTTTGTTTGTAATGAATATACGTCAGACTATAAATAAATTGAAAATACAATATATAGATGTGTTTGCAAAATGTCATAAAATCCTATTACCCAAGGAACGGGTATAACTAGAATAGTGAGGAGATAGTAACAATCTGCGAGGGTTTCATTGAGTATTCGTAATTACTTTTGCTAGAAAATATACAACAATACTCTTCTACTATTGTATATAGATTACGCATGCAACAAACAAACACACACACACAAATTCGTATACATATACATGTATGTGCGTCACATACAAGCACATATATGTCAGAAAAGGTAGACAAATAGTTGGGGTGGAAAGTCCCGGCGGCAACAATATTTCTGATAGTTGGCCCAAGGCTGCAATTACATATCAGCAGTGCAATTGTTGAGCCACTGTCCCATAAAATGACTGTTGCGTAACTCTCCATTTTATCCTAGCTATGCTACTTGTCTACATAACTAGCAATAACTTATTGTAGAAAAGTCTACCATATATTGAAGATTGCCATTGTAGTTTTCATTATTATCTTACACTGGATAAAGTGTCCTTGGTATTATTTTTGTTCCTTGGTCTTTTTGTGGGATCATTATCGTCTTTGATATCATGTAGTAAATGTCACTGGGAGAAATATTTTCTCCTATGTTACTGCTTTTCTGACTTCTAATGTAAAGTTTAATTTATCTGGTGCATAATGCTTCCTCTGTTACTGTTTTTTTTGCAGTGGACTTTGATCATAGTGGAAGTTACCTTGCAATAGGAGGCTCAGATATCAGGTTGGTAGTGCAATGAACTTTTTGGTTTGGGCTTATTAGTACAAACAAGGACAACGGTTTCCTATCAACCAATGTTCGAAAAAGCTAAAAGCGGTACGAATCGTTTTTCTCCGGACGAGGAGAGGCGTAAGCCTCGAGACGGAGCGAGGCTTACGCCTCGATTTGAAAACATATGTTATTGATAAATATTGAATATATACAAATTTTGTGGTGATGAATAATTTAGAGAAAAAGATTCAGTTATCAACACTCGACTCCGTCTAGTTATCAACACAAGAAATGTTTGTTTTTTGCTTTAGGGACTTAAGTGCAGGAAATATAAAGAAATAGGGGCTAAACTGAAATTTTTGAAACTTCAGGGGCTGAAATGAAAGAAAATAAAACTGTAGTGGCTGCTATGGAAAATTTTAGGGGCTATTTTGAAATTTAAGAAAACTTTAGAGATTAAACTAAAAATTTATAAAGACGATGGGGTTCATAACTATAATTATCCATAAGATATTAACTCCACCGATCTGATATCTATAAACAGACGTAAGGAAGAATAAAAAACAGAGAGAAGGAAGAAAGAGAGACGGAAGAAAGAAGAAGAAGAAGATACATGGTGAAGCAGTCGCGCCTTGAGGTGCAACGCCACGAGGCGTAAGCCTCAGCCGAAAAAGGCGTAAGACTCTGTTGTTCCAGCTTAAGCGGCCGCCTCGCACCAGACTTCTTCCGCCTCGCACCAGACTTCTTCCGCCTCACTATGAGGCGCGCCTCGAGCGCTATTTCGAACCTTGCTATCAACTTGTCAAAATACCTTCTACTTCATCACATTCAACTTAAAAACTTTACAGGGCTATGATATAGTTATGTTGTGGCACACTTATTGGATGAGTTGGATATATAAATCTTGAAATTGCTCGCTACATATTGGATCATTGTGAATGTGTTAACCATGTTATCATCACATTTCTGCAGAGTGTACCAAGTTGCCAATGTCAAGTCGGAATGGAATTGTATCAAAACCTTCCCTGATTTGTCTGGCACAGGTTCTCTCTCTCTCTCTCTATATATATATATATATATATATATGTATGTCTCCCACTCCCCCCTTCTCCCTCCCTCTCCGTGCGTAACTTATGCACGCAAACACACAGACAAAGAATATGGTTTTCAGATTTAACGTAAATGGGAAATAATTATATGTAATTACATGATGTTACGACTTGTGCGATGTAGGTAAAGTGTCTTCTGTAAAATTTGGTCCGGATGCAAAATACATAGCCGTTGGCTCAATGGATCGGAACCTCCGGATCTTTGGATTGCCTGGTGAGGATGGTTCGATGGAGTCTTGATAAAAATGCTTTCACCACACCAATGTAGGGTGTGTAATTTCTAGCAATTCGGCAGTATCTACTACTGCTGTCACTAGATCATTGTACTTAATGGGCTGAAGAAGTGAAAGTTGACAGTGGGATCTATTGTTTTATCATATTAAGTGCACCAAAATTCTGAGATGATTGGCTAGGGAAGGTCGACGTCCATAGGCAGGGGTGAGTTAAGCGTGTGCGACACAGCGGAACTTTATTGAAAGTCATTTTGTATCATTTTAACATCAAAGGAGTACTTTGATATCTAACAAATTTAATTCTGGAATTACTTTTTGCTGTATAATTTTTAACATCTTTTGGCTTTGGCACTCTGATTGCTCGTGTGAAATTGCATTTTCTGTTCCATATTTCTGATCCTGTTAAAAGGCAAAATTCTTTTGTTTGTTAAAAAAACATCAGAAAGACTATCCTTCGCTTGTACGACACTCTTCATCCTGTTCATGCTACCTCGTATGGTACTGTCTTTCTTCTGCGTGATTCCAAATTTGTGTTGAGCTTGCACATTGTTCCTAAGGAATTTCTATGATGCTTTTATTCCTCTTTTTTTTTCAAATTTAGAGACGAGTACTTAACCCTTGAAGTGTTCATGCATAAGTATCAAACTAGACTTGATATACACATTCATATCTATACATTATACACTATGTGGCAATACGCTAGAGCAAATTATTCTTGATTTCAAAAGCTTTACCAAACAGGAGATTTATAAAATGATTTTAAAGTGAAAGGGTCGTAAATTACAAGTATTTTAAAAAATATATATATTATTGCAATTTGCATAAACCTCATCCATACTAGTTCCATATTTTCAGTACTTTAAGGATGAGAGGTAGATTCATTTAGTTGTGGAGTAGTGCCCTTTTGGATTTTGTTAACATTCAGTTGGTTTTGTGCTCAACTTTTAGGATGAGAGGTAAATTCAATTGTTTTGAATAGGTGTTTTGTATGTAAGCCGTGGATTGTAGTAGTTCTTTGTGCCCTATACAAAACTTGTCGATTTGCCACTTTTGTGTTTCTTTTTGGGTGTTAATAAAAAAATTTGCGTTTCGAAAAAAAAGTCAGAAAAAGTATTATCAAATGGATGATCTTAAAGGGTAGAGGAAAGAAAAACAAAGTAACAAAATATTTTGAACCACAACTAAAAAATATATAAACATAACAAACACTCGAGTGGAACTATATAATGTGTTGCATCTAAAAATAATTAATCCCTCCGAGAACGATGAGTGCAGGGCTTCGAGAAGAAAAGAATAAAGAATAAAGAATTGGATTATAAATAATACAGCAAGAAAATAGCAAGCCAATATATCAGCCCCTCTTAAGTTATGTATTGAGAGGAATGCGTAAAACCCCACAGCTGCAAAGAGAAGGAAAAGGAAACAATTTTAGTATATATATATATATATAAATCAAATACCAGTTAAATAAATAAATAAAAAAACTTATCCTTGTTCACTGTGGCTAACGATTACTTGCAAATATTCAATATGGCCAACGGTAGCTTGCAAATATTCAATTTGGCTAACAGTTGCTTGCAATTATATCGTTAAATACATTTAAAATTTGCAAGTATGGCTTTGTATTGAAGTGTTCAAGAGCTCCAAACTGTTTCTTTTTCTTTATTCCTCGAGTTAAGATAAATATTTTTTACTATCAATTTATAGAGAGAAGATTTCTATACTTCCAGTAGTACATCCAATCAAACTAATGGAGGTTTGTACCTCGTATCCTGAAGAAAGTTAGCTCAGTCGACTAAAAAATGTATAAATATATTAAAGATGAATCAGAGATAAGAGCTTAACCGCTACTAGGCTAGCAATAATTGACGAATGGCAAATTATGATTCCACCTTGCCAGCCGAGAACTCTTTTTCTTAGGTCACCACATGGTAAAAACGCTGTCACTGTAGCAAGATGATCTGGCTGAGAAAGGTTATGCCTTCAAACTATTATCATCAAGCTCTCAGTTTAGATCATAAAAACCTAAGGCTCTCTACCTTCAGATCTATAGATACAACTTGTATTTGTAATATCTTGGTAAACTGAATCCTATTAGACTCAACTTATACATCAGTACCATCATTGGCTCCATGAATCTCTCTCATGGTAATTTTCTTAAGTGCGCCACCTGACCATCTTTTAATTATCCCAAAACACAACAGCCTCAAAAAAAAGTAGATGAAGAATAAAAAGGTCTGACATAAAAAAATAAAAAGGCATGTCTAATTATTTTTCTGTTTCAGTGGACATTTTAGGTGAAAATTATTGAAATTACTTTTGCAACTTTCTAAAAGAAAACAAATCAAAAGGATAAAATACTAGGAAAAGCATTCTAGCACTTCTTTATTTTCTTTACTTGTATATTTTTGCTTCCCTTTTCTTCCCACTGGTAAACTAGGAAAAATATTAAACAAAATGCTGTCTCAAAAGACTAAGCATTACCTCAACGTTCTTCACTTCAAATTCTTGATTATGAGCCAAGCATAGGTTCCCAAATGTGTCGCAAGGTCCACTAGTCCCAGTTAACCTTTTGGCAAGAAATTCATACTACAAATGAAGAATTTACCAATAGAAAACATAAATATGAAGTGTTCAAGAGAGAAACTTACAGATCGCTGTCCAAGCGTAAAGCAAAATTTCCACCCCCTCCAAGTGCCAACAACTCATTTAAACACATGTAGAAATACCGGTTGGCACCTATACACACATAATAAGCACACTATTAGCTAAAATCATACAAACAGCATATATAGAGCATTACCATCCTCATCTATTACTAGTTCAACAAGGGACGAACTTTGTTTCTACTCAATAGTAACCATATGTGCCCTACAGCTCAACTCAAAGAAAACAAGGTGTTAATATCCAAAAAAAATAACCAGTAAGCAAACACACTAACGTGCTTGATATTATATAGATCCTAATTTTATCATTACCGTAAGTCACACTAATGTAGTCTTCTTATTAAGTAATCACACTTGTATAGTTCAAGTGCTTCTTGATCCTTCAAAATCTCTTTATGACAGTGTCTACATTCATACTTATCAAAGAAAAAATCAAGGTTTATAATAAATACGCATGTGTGGTTATAACTTACGGAGGCTATTAATGGCCAATTACAAGCATCAGTGAATTTTTATAAGAAACAAAATTTTGTAACACAGCTTTAGGACTATCAATTTTCAATTCATATTTAAGTTTTTATAGTCCCAGAATAAGAAAAAGAAGAAGCTGGGAAAACTAGTAAAAAGGTCATGAACACATGCAGTGGTCATATAATTCGACATATTTAGACAAAACAATTATGCATAATATAACATTTTGTACACATCTACACATGGGCCTGATATCCGGTGAACAATGGAAAGACACTTTCTGAATATTTTAGTAAAATACATTTCCTTCACATATAAGTTACACCTTCCATGGGAATCTAAAGATTAGAATGGCCAATCATAAGTAAAAATATAAAGAGCTTCATCTCTCAAGGATATAATTTTCTTCTGTCCCTTATTCGCTTCTGTGCTGGTGATGGCACTCACATTATGTTTTTTGACACCCCTTAAAATTTGTGCCACACATTCTAACAGAAGAGTAGCAGATAATGTGGGACGAAGGAAGTATACCATTTGGTTTAATGATAAATTCTCTATGAAATTCTTACCAGTTGGTCTGAATAACCTTGGTTCCCCATATATGGTCGTGAATACAAAGGTTTGATTTGTCCCCTGTCAAATTCATTTGGTACCGAGTCACTTTTAGCATCACTTTTGAATATTACTGGTGAATAAAGAATGAGAAATACAAAAAAGCTAATGTGTCCCACCAATTTGCCTACACATTCTCATAACAACAATCACATAGGAACTTACTTGATACTTTCTCTTTGCAGTAGGTCTTAGGGGGCACTCCAGCAGCCCACCAAATACAGCACCTTTCATATCCCCAGCGATCTGTGTGTACAATATAATTCACACCACCTCGCTTTAAGGAGTCGGGAAAAAAAACTGATTCAAGAAGCAAATACCCATATAGAAGGTAGTAAAGGAATAGAAGTGAACATACCAGTAAACAGGGACCAGGAAGATCAGCACTCTTGCGTATAAGTGTTCGAAGTGATATACCATGTTTCACCGTACTGCCCTTCATGTGAATGAATGCAAAATATTAACATCAAACTAATAAAAAAAATAGAAACTCATTGTATGCCGAATATAAAGCCAATCTTACCTATACAACAACACCCATTCACAACCTTTCACTATATTGGGAAGGGATGACTGTAAAAATTCATACAAATTGAAGGAAATGAAAAGAGATTCATGGGTGAGTTTCGGCATGGACTTCTCTAAACTAGGTGGATCAGTGGCATCTTCAAATATATCCGAACCACTCGTGCTCTTTTCAGAGCCATGATCTCCATTTTCCATTGGAGTACTGAAGGTTTCTTCATCGTCACATGTTTGACCCATCACAAATCCATGCTCTCCATCATTACCATGCAGAGTTGCAGGTCCCTCATTCTCACACTTATATTCACATTCTGCATAGTTGTCCAAAGGTTTATCTTGCTGGGAGAAAGTTCTACTTTTCCATCTAACAGGAAGTGATTGAATTGGCTTAATATCATGCTGCTGATTGTTTGATCTAAACCCATTAAAGTTTTTTGAGGGGAGAATGTAGGAAAAAACAGAAGATAAGTATTTCCCCTCCTTAGCATATTGCTTGGCCTGCACAATTAAAAAACATGCATTACGAATTCAAGTATTACATGGGAAAATATCAACAAATCAACATCTAACTTTAATTATTTTACAGGGCAAACGAATTTCATTAAACACTTAAGCTAGAAACCACTGTCATAGTATAGAAATGGAACAGAAACAAACCCTTTATCTGCGCATGGAACTGAACTGCAGATCAACTCAAGAAAATTGGGTTCAGGGTAACACTTAGAACTAGTAAGATTTGAACTCAAAATCCTTAAAAATAATGACTAATGGACTATTCTTTTTTGTTCATGCGGTATAACCCCCATTGTCTATAATCGTTTATCACAATAGAAATATGTATAAATTAGACGGCCCAACTCAACATTAACCTAATACAATTGCAGATATCCCTTGATACAAGCTACAAGGAGGATTATTCAAGTGTGCCAACCGGAAGAAAACAACACCGAAAGAAAGAAAAAAACAGAATTTCAGCTAATAACGCTTATACAGAAGGACAAGAATTCAGAATCAGCATTACTATAATTGATTTGAAGGTATCTCCATATGCAAATCATTTCAAGCATTCCAATGTTTTCAGGTAATAAAGCTTATACAGAAGGACATGAATTCAGAATCAGCATTACTATAATTGATTTGAAGGTATCTCCATATGCAATTCATTTCAAGCATTCCAAATCACCGACAAATAATTTATCTACATCCAAACATAAACTACATTATTCAAATCCCACATCCACCCAATTACCTTAAAAAACAGATTTTATTCAGAGAGATAAATAGATCAGACAGATTAAGCCAAAACGAGCTCACATGATTAACATAAATGAATGACAATACATCATTCACAGGGTACCTGAGGCTGATGGTGAAGGGGAACTGCAGAAGATGAAGATGAAGATGAAGATGAAGAAGAAGAAGAAGAAGAAGAAGGAGAATCAGAAAAAAGATGAGAAAGCTTGTCGGACACTTTTTCTTTCAACGAGTACATATCCCAAGATCGATCTCCCGTTTGTTGATTTTGTTAATTGTAAATAATTAGGTATCAGATATCAGATCAGAATGATCTGCAAACCCTAAAAACCTAAAGAGAGAAGAAAGGGGAAGGAGAAAGGTTGCAAAAGGAAGGAATGGAAGGAGGAATGTCCATTTACACACCTAAGAAAAATTAACCAGATAAAAAGGTTTGGTATTTGTCCCCTCCTCCTAATTGGACAATACTTTTATGTCCCAAAATAAGTGTCCCAATATGTTTTTAAAATTTATAGTAATTAATAAGAATTTATCTTATTTTTAATTAATACAATCATACTTGTAAGCTACAAATTTTATAGTATAAAATTTCTAGAGCTTACATAAATATATATTATAATTTAACTTTATTTTTATTTTTTTGAATTTTCATGTCTATTTTAAACTTTTGTTCTATACATGGGAGTAATTTTTAAATGTTGTTTTGAAACTTAAGTTAGAGTCAATATGGTGTAATTTAGGGTCCTAAACTTGACGTGTTATTGTATTAATTTATTATATCATAGTAATTAAGTATATAATAAATAATAAATTATTGAGTAAGTAAGTAATAATAATAATAAGGTAACAATGACACATCGAATTGATAGTCTATTTAATTTAGACTCTGTGTTTTGCATTTCCAATTAAGATGCATTTTGCTTTTTGCTAAATAATTAAGATGCATTTGGTTTACACCTTGCCAATATTTATTTATATTTTAGTTTAAAAATGAAATAAAGTTTTTGGATTAAAGCACATAAACAATAATTTTTTTAGAAATAAAAGAATGAGAATCGAATTTAAGACTTAAAATACAGAACGTTAATCACTAGATTAAGAGCTCATCGGTGTTAGATCTTATGAGTTATAAAAAGCAGGTACAAAAAGTGATATTGTTTGAATTCAAATTACATGAGTTTATTCTCTGCCCATGAAGCAAAGTAGCCCTAAATGCCAAAAATTTGTGCAGTCAATTAAGAAAATTTGAAAATATTGAAATGGTTGGACATGTCCACATCTATAAAAGGAGTAAAAGACTTTCTGGTCCAAGATCTGGTAGTAATAATATTCTGCCTGTCCATGCTCTCCTGTGAATGCCTAACTGTCTTCATCTCCATTCTCCATAATTCATGGCAGTGAAAATTATTAATTGCAATGAAGCCCAAATCAACATCATCAGCTATTCAGCTTATATACTAATCCATCTGCCCCACATAAATAAGTCTATTTGTAAAAATTTGAGAGTAGTTAGCATGGAGTTACTTTGGTCAATTAATCAGTGTCGACATGCAGACGAGAAGTGATATCTCTATACTGTCAACACTGTATTGATCAATTGTCCAATTTACCATGAAGTTTACTTCATGACAACCGGATCCTAAAAATTTATAAAACTATAATGATGATGTATTTTTCTTCTATATTTTTACTTAAATTTATAGAGAATTTAGTTTAGAACTAGTGTCATGAAAAGTTAACTATGATGATGAGTATGAAAAAATTGTCGTTTTATACAAGAGTCTTGCGATCATAAATTTATGTCGGGCGTACGTAGGTATATGAAATAATGCTACTATCACATGCAAAATCTCACATAATGCTCACATACACTGATATATATATATATATATATATATATATATATTATGGACTCCACAGTATGTATGAGTGTGTATGTGAACATTATGTGAGACTTTTTACGTGATTGTAGCATTGTTGAGGTATACAAGACAAGTGAGAATTAAAAAGAGTATCGCACTAGTTTATTAAATAGGTATTGGTGAGTTTGAAACTCATGACCTTTACGAAGAAGATGTATTTGGTTTCTATTACTTATAATTATTTAATTTCTGTTACCTTGATTGTTCAAAAGAATAAATTGTCCGGTGCAATTTAATATAATATTTTTATAAATCAGGATGGCTACGATGTGATTCTGTTACAATTCTTTTCAATCGATGCAATACCAAATTAGTTGACAACTACTATCATATCGCAGTCTTGCGACCTTAATTGTTCTAGAGAAAATGCAATGAAAAATGTTTGAGCTCAAAACGATAAGCATATAGTCGATGTTTCACACAACTTCAATATTGTTTAGAATGCAAGAATTATAAATATATATATATATATATATATATGGTAATGATGCATAGTATATATTTGTTATGAATAAAAAATGGACATACACTATTTTTATCGTTTAATAGTACCGGACATATCGTTGAACATACATAATAAGTATTAGCCCGAACATACATATCGTTGAACATATCGTTGGACATACAAGAATCAACGATTGAGATTAATATTAGCCCGTTACTATATGGGCTACTAATAGTACCGGACTACAGTATTATTTTCAGCGGCATCCACTAATATTAGTAGCGGACTTGAATTTTTCAATAATAATCTCAATCGTTGATTCTTGTATTAGACGCTAATGATGATATTTACCCATTTTTAATTCATAATAAGTATTTATTATGTATCTTTGTAGGGCATACACTATCTATATCATCGAAAACAAAAAAGAACGACCAATATTGGAAACTAAAAATCGGCGCCTGCAATTAATAGGAGCGGACAAAAAAAACACATATCATCCGTTACTAATAGTAGCGGAAACAAATCAGAATAAGAGTTTGGTTTTACCAATAAATGTTGATGGCTAATTAGAATTAGAATAAGAGTTTGACTTTATCAATAAATGTTTATGATTTATTAGCTAAGGTTTGAGGTTTACTAAACCTTTATCCTGATTAGGGTCCGCTAGGATGTTATGTGTTTTTTTTACGGTCCGCTACTATTAATAACGAACGTTGATTTTCAGTTTCTAATCATAATCGTTCTTTTTTATTTTTAATAATATAAATAATGCATACCTTATAATAATCCATAACAAATGTAGTAGATTCTATATATATATAGTGATAAAGTTTAACTAATTTTAAAGCGACTGTATGGATGAGTTCCAAGAAAGCGGCACACTTGACTTGCATTCTCTGTTAGTAGTTGTTTTTCTAATGAATAATTGGAGCACATGCAAATAATATGCAATTAGGAGTATAACATTAATAATTTCCTTGAAGGCTCTGCTACCACCAATTTTCAAGAAGTCTGCAAAATTTTAAATATACAAAATTCAGTACTTCACAAGTCACAACTTTAATATTATCACATGGAGTAATTAATTAATTGAAAGGGAAACAAAGAATCCATGGCCCATAGTAGTAGTATTTTACTATACCTGCAAAATGGCAAAGAATCATTCCTCTCATTGTCACATTTGTTAATTCAATAAAAGATAAACAATACTGCTTAATTTTCTTAAACATAGTTAAATCGCACTTAAACCAGATAGAGCTAAACTTTTAAGGAGTATAATATTGCAGATTTTCCAGTTTAGTGGAGCATGATGTCCTTAATTAATGCTTAAGTGAATCTAAACGATTGTTTCATAGTTAGATAATGATGCTATCACCAAAATTGTGCACCACTTAATGCATAAAAGGGCACTGTTGAAATCAATTACTATTAAAGTTTAAAACTTAATTTTATTGGTAAATAATACATGAGTTCTACTCTTGGTGCACAGTTTTTTTTGTACACTTGATGCACATAGTATTATTTATTAAATATTCATATTAGTCAGGTTCGAATTTCATGAAATTGTCATGCTGATTAAAGTTTATAGTTTTTTTTTTATTAAATTAATTATAGTAAATATTACGTTTGTGCTGACAACCGAAAGAGGCGTTAAATGATAAAAATAGTGAATATAACTTTAATAAAAAAAAATTTATGAATTTATATATATGATCAAAGATATACACAAAATTATGAAATCAAAATCCATATTAGTCTATTAGGTGCATGTTGTATGGTTCTTTAAGACAAATCTTTATTTGGTTCTGTAAAATAATTTATGGGCTTTTCTTAAATCACCAACAATTGGTTGAATGGATATGTCATAAATGTAGTATAGCCACTACCAAATCCATATTAGCCTATATAGGTTCTATAAATGAAAAATGTAGTGTCCTACAAATTTGAAATTTAATTATATGTTGGCAAGCTCCATTATCGAGTAAAGAGAATCACCACTTTCTTGCATGCTATGTCCAAGAATCTAGAGAGTAGATTTTCTGTCCCTAAATTTTCTGTCTCTTTGTGTTTCACCACTTAAATGTTGACACTTGTCTTTTTTTTAAAATTTAGAGTTAATTGGTGTTAAATAAGAGGATATGTGTCAACATTTAAGTTGTGAGACACAAAGGAACAAAAAATTTGAGGACAGAGGATTTGCTCTCAAGAATCTAATTCAGCCCATTGATGGTGTATTCATGTTCATGTTCATGTTCAAAAGCTAAAACAGTTTTTTCTCAATTATTCAGATCCAATTAGCATGAAGTTATTTTTTGATAAGTTGGTCAATTAGTCAATACAATACTGACACACATACAATATCGTCTGTGTATTAATATTCTATTGATCAATTAACTAACTTATCCCAAAATAACTTTCATCATAACCACTTCCCAATTATTCAAACCCTAACCCAAGTGTTATTAATCTTTGGTCAAACTTCCTAAACTTACCTCCCACACAATCAGATTCCCTTACACCCTCTCTCCTCTTTTACCTGCAGAACATTTCTTCAACCTTTTAAATTATTTATTCCAACCATTTTGTTCTCATTCTCTTCAAATACTAAAAAAATGATTTCTTAAATCTAATCAGTAGTTCACCATTTCAAAAAAAATTACTTTTTTAATAGTAGCTGTATATTATTGTATGTATGTATATTGTACAATTGTACAATTCTCTCTCTCTCTAGCTGAGAGAAAAAAGATGCCCCTCCTCATTTCCGCAGCACATCCAAATCCCAAACACCAGAGGGCCAAAACCAAGAACCCTTTTGAGTAAAAAGAAGCAAAAATCAAGAAAATCTAAACAAAACCCTCCATTCTTTACCAAATCCCCCATATCTCAAAACCCCCAAAAATATTTCCTCAAAACCTTCCAAAGTCATGATTTGAATCCATCAAACACTTAAAAATGGGCTTACCCACAAAACCCTTTTCCCTTTTCTCTCTATTTCTGGTCATTTTCACAAATCTTGAGCTCATAGCAGTAGCTAAATCTGCATCTGATTATAACACCTTGGTTTACAAGGGCTGTGCAAAGCAGTCTTTATCAGATCCAACTGGGATTTACTCCCAAGCAATTTCAGCCCTTTTTGGGAGTTTAGTTTCTCAATCTTCAAAATCAAGATTCTTCAAAACCACAACTGGCAGTTCCCAAACAACAATCACTGGTCTATTTCAGTGTAGAGGTGATTTATCAAATGTTGACTGCTATAACTGTGTGAGCAGGCTCCCAATCCTCATTGACAAGCTTTGTGGGAAGCCAGTTGCAGCAAGAATACAGCTTTTGGGCTGCTATATGCTATATGAAGTTGCTGGATTTGCTCAAATATCTGGGCTAGAAATGTTGTACAAGACTTGTGGAGGAACAAATGTGGCTGGGAGTGGATTTGAAGAGAGGAGAGATACAGCCTTTTCAACACTTGAAAGTGGAGTGACCAGTGGGAATGGGTTTTATACAACTAGTTATGAATCTATGTATGTTTTGGGCCAATGTCAAGGTGATTTGGGTACTTCTGATTGTGGTGGTTGTGTAAAAAGTGCAGTTCAAAGAGCTCAGGTTGAATGTGGGAGCTCCATTTCTGGACAAATCTACCTACATAAGTGCTTTATTAGTTATAGTTATTACCCAAATGGGGTCCCCAAGAGATCATCGTCATCATCTTCTTCTTCATCTTCCTCTTCTTCTTCCTCATCAGGTACAATTGCTTTTTCTTTCTTTCTTGATTTGTTTTTGTGCTAAAGCAACCTCTTTTTTTATTTTATTTTTTTAATCTAATCTTAAATGATCTCTCTATACACTTTTGTAAAAAGGGGTATTCTTGATTTTTATTAAATGGGGTTTTGTGTTTGATAAATGTAGATACAGGACAAAATACAGGGAAAACTGTTGCAATTATACTAGGAGGGGCAGCAGGAGTGGGGTTTCTAGTTATATGTATGCTGTTTGCTAGAAGTTTAATGAAGAAACATGATGGTAAGTGAAGGATTTATAGACACTGAAATTAAAGTTTATTATGCCTTTTTTTAAAATCTCTTCTTTTTCTGATGCTGTTTTTGATTGGATTCTCTTTTACTACTTCTTTGTGCAGATTATTGATAAGAGGATATGGTTTTTGAAGAACTGTAAGTTCAATTTTGAGCTGGATTCTTTCCTTCAAAAAATTTTTATTATCCAGGAAGGAGAAGAGGGTTTTGTGGGTGAAAAAAATATTTGGTGTAGATTAATTTTGGGGACATGAAACCATGAAATAGGGGAATGTAATTTAACAAAATGTTACTACAAACAAGAGAAGAAGTAAGAATGAATGTTTGTCAAAAGGTGAAAAAGTTTGAAAGAGTACCACTAATAAATGAGTGCTGGCCCTTTCTATTTTTTGCTCTTTGCATGTGATTGCTTGTCTCCTTCCTTCAATATTGCCCCTGCCTTTTATTTTTTACAATTGATTCTCCCAGTTTATGGTGTTTTACAATTATTTTTTGATGTACATTTAATTGCTTATAGTAAACCCAATTTTTAATAATAAAAAAATCATATTTCTTCTCGGACAGTACTTTTGGATAAACTAAGGTATATCTTTAACAACTGGAAGGGGATTTGGCAATTATAAAAATAAGAACGATACTTTGGGTTCGTATGAGAAGGTTGTAACACTCTTTTTTCGAAATAAAAAGTGAGGATACATAAAAATCACAACATAATTGATGAAATTATAATAAAACTTTTAAATTTCAAAAGAATAGTCTTCAAACTAATAAATGTAATATGACAAATCATAATAAATGTCAAATTGGTTCAAACCACAGTGTAAGATATTTATTACAATTTTAAATAAATTTTGATCCTCTTGATTATCTATCGGAAGGAAAATACAAAATGAGCCAAATGTTTAGTATAGATATAGAGTGCAAAAATAATGAATTGAAACAAATAACTCGATTAATGTGAACTGAACTAAACGAATCAAAACTAACCCATGTTTAGTATAGATATAGAGTGCAAAAATAATGAATTGAAACAAATAACTCGATTAACGTGAACTGAACTAAACGAATCAAACTAACCCAACGTAATACTAGGTTGAATTAAATGATTGAGTGTTATTTTATATTAAGCTCAAAATAAAAATATATCTTGTCACACAGATAAGTCAAATAATGTCACACAGACAAATCACATACATTGGACCGCGAATCCAAATGCATGTAAAATCGAAAAGCGTATTTGACACAAATATCACCAATTCGCATAACAAAAAAACTAGAGTCGACTCATACGCCTCCCACAACAAAATCACCATATGTCCAACCCCCACCGGAGCACAAAACGGAGATGTTGTGGATTAATCACACCATCACGGAAGGTGTCATGTCTCGGTGCTAAGAGGACATATTTGTGGTACCCGCATAGGTAGTTATACCTCAGGTATCCCTACAGTATATTTTAACAAATATATAATATCACAACACATGTGACACAATACTAACACAAAAGAGTTCTAATATGTACATGTCAAACTGAAACGAATCATCAACAAAAAAATCTCCAAAATATATTGACATGTACATTTCTACAAGTATCAAAATAAAAGTTAGATATGATTAACTAGTTTAAATAGTACAAATTAACTATGAAACTCCGAATATCAAAATATACTATCATATGAATTCAACTATGATCAAAGTATTGAGACAGTATCTGAATTTTAAACGGGAAGCAAAACGAATAAACTAAAATTAATGAAATATCGCTGAGGGAGTACGAAATCCGTACTTAAATTAAGTAATGTCATACCCAAAAAATAATCAAATTATAACTCGTTAAATTCCTTCCGCTCAAGCTAATTTTACAAAATAATGAAATAATAAATAAACGAATTATAAGTTAAACTATTAATTATCAATTTCCTTTTTCTAAGACTCATTATTATTAATTGTTCATGTAAGCTTCACATTTTAAATTTTAGAATATTTCTGCATAACATGTTAACAAAATGTTATAAAAAAATTAACTGCATTATTATAGAGAATACATATGTGATAGTTAAATATATACACAATACATAATTTTATTTGAATACTTTATTTTATAAAAGGGATGATTTGCCAAGTTTCATGTCATAATTTATATTAAAAAAACTCATCCTTTATGTATGCTTAACATAATGTGTAAATTAAATACATATATATATATATATATATATAACTAATATTACTTGTTATTAGAATCTAGCATGCAGGACCAATCCCATGATCAATACCTATATTATTATATGAATTCTCATCGCTCCATGCCTCCATGTCATGATAGATGTCCAAAATCAGATTAATAATTTGAATAAGTCTACTATCAAATAAAAATCAGTCACATACTCACAGTGACTTCCTTTGCACGTGGGCCTATCAAGATATGCATGTAAGCGATTTTTGACTGATTGTATGTGATATTAGCATTACTCTAATAATTTTACAATTTTCCTCACCACGTGAGCCATTCACACTATAATTGACTAAGATGGTGTTTGATAAAATTAGTTGTTAAGATCTGAATAGTTTAGATATCTAGATAATATAGAGTATCTAAATAGAATTATATCTGAATAACAAAATATTGTTTGATAATTATTTTTTCCAAAATGTCTGAATAACATGTTTTTACTAATTTAACCCTATAAAAAAAATAAAAATAATACTCATATTTTATCCTTAAGCAAACAGACAAAAATCATTCCCCCTCTTCACTCTCTCTACTCTTCCTCTTCTGCATTCTTCTCTCTTTACCTCCCTTCCGCCGCCCTCCTCCACCTCCTTTTCGCCGCCCTCCTCCACTGCGGATGCCCTCTCCTCTCGTCGCTACTCCCTCTTCGCCACCACCCTTCTCCCTCTTCGCCACCACCCTTCTCTCCCCCAACTTCAACAACGCCTCCGACACCATCTTTGCCCTCTTTTGTCGTTGCGGTTCTCCCGTGCTTCTGGGGAAATCGTTGTGATTTGTACACTTCATGGCGAACACTGTTTCCTTTCTCTATTATTTTTGTTAACCCTTGGAATTTTCAGATGGTTTCAATGGAATTGTAGATCTGGTTTGTTATGGTATATATATATATATATATGAATTTGTTTTTTTTTCTGGATTGGATGGTTTCAATGGAATTTTCAAATGGTTTTTTTTTCTGGTTTAGCTCTGAGATCAAAAGGATAGAATTTTGTTTTCTAGATCGGATGGTTTCAATGGAATTTTTAGATGATTTTTTTCGGTAGGGATGGTAGAATTTGGGCTCCTTGGTTAGACTTGTTAATAGAGTGGGTGGGAGGGTGGGAGGGTGGGAGGGTGCGAGGGTGAGAGGGAGGGAGCAGGGTGGTTGGAGTCGGCGAAGGAGGAGATGTGAGGGACAACAAAAGTATTTAGTTGCCTCTGTATAATTTAGACTTGGGTTGAAGTCTAAAC
Source organism: Panax stipuleanatus (assembly GCA_020205555.1). Lineage (NCBI taxonomy): Eukaryota > Viridiplantae > Streptophyta > Magnoliopsida > Apiales > Araliaceae > Panax > Panax stipuleanatus. The sequence continues at coordinate 15,751,411 of CM035126.1, read as the reverse complement.
GAAAAGGAGGAAAAAAAAAAAGCATTCAGAGACATAAAAAAATTTGTCAAACAAAATTATCATCTTACCGAAAAAAAGGCTATACTGGACAGAGGCTATCAAACCCAAACAAACACCACCTAAGATAACATATTCCACCCCCTCATAGTTATGCATATATTCTCCAAATCTTAATGTACACATATATACAATCATATAAAGTATTTTAATTATGGAATTTCTTAACATGTGTCCTTAGGGCACATGCTAAGCACAAAGTTCAAGAGAATATTTTCTTGAATTGTGTGCATATTCCCTTAAACTTGGTGCAAATACAAAAATTAAGGGAATATACACAGAGTTCAAGAAAATATTCTCTTGAACTGTGTGCTTAACATCTGCCCTATGAGCATATGTTAAGAGGACCCTTTAATTATTTAAATATATTTTATTAACTCATAATTATAATAAGATTCAATAGTATAAAATATATGTTGAACTTAATTAGTTTTAAGTCCCAAATTTATCAACTCAATGTTATACAATATCCATTATGATCCACACAAATTAAATATTAACTGATCCAATCATAAGAAAATTCCAATTAAAGTATTTTAAAAAAAAAATTTAATTATTATTTTAGTTTGTCTGGTATTACAAAGGTGTTTGTATGTTTTTGCTTTAGCCAACCCAACCATGGCTTTTGTGGAGCCAAATGTTTTATCAATCCATTGAATCAATCGCTTTTATTTCCTTGTACTATATTATTATTATTATTATTATTATCATTATTATGACAAAGACCAAGTTTTTTTTTGATAAAGAGTAGTTTCCGGCTTTGCGATTAGATTATGTCTCTTTTTTTCAAACAAGACACGATTCATTTTAGGATAAAAACATCAACGTGATTTCGAAAACATTGGTTTTAGGGGAAAAGTTTGGTTTAGGTCGAGTCAACATAACGTAGTGATGATAAAGTAAATTATTTAAGTGTTTGTTTTGTATAAAAAATTTAAAAATACATATGAAAATTTCATTAGTTTATAAATAATTTATTCTAAATACAACTTATTTAACTGATAATATTACGTTTGTAATTTAAAGCATACCATTAATACAATGGTCACACGAACTAAATCTTTTCGTTGCAAATGTTACATGATAGACACATAATTAATATATTTTAATATTCTCATATTCATTATTTTATATGTTTATTTTATTTAACTAATACATTTTATTTTATTTTGTAGAAAATAATATTTATTTTTCTTGGAGAGCAAATAAATGATTTATATCCAACTTTTAAAGATGGAAAAGGACTCTTGGAGGATTGTCATATAGAGATTGCAGTTACATATTTTTATCGCATCATTACATATGCGAGTAACTAAATACTTTCTCATTCCTATTTATTTGACGTTTTAAAATATTGCATGTTTATTAAGAAAATCATTTATTGTTCTAATTTTATTATTAAGATTGATATTCACAACTTTCCTTGCATGAATTAAACAAATATATATATAAAAATGTCTAGATAAATGAGAAAATAAAATAAAATAAATACTTGAGGACAATATAGAAAAATTGTAATTAATATTTCTTAGAAATTTGATACGTCAAATATATAGTAGAAAAATTTTAAACTTCCTAAAACGTCTAATAAATGAGAATGGAGAGAGTATATCCTAATTATGTTGATACAGTGTTACCCTTTATTTACTTCATCCAATTACATTGCAACTTATAATTAAAATTACTTTCATAAAAATATTATCTCACTTCGAATTCACTAGATCGCACGATATTTCATTCCCTAAACTATTATACTTTTTTCGTTTTTCAAAAAGACGAGTAAAATAAAAAATTAAAATATATTTTTAATGACCCCACGTGATTATATAAAATGATGTGTATTTTATTTTTTTTACTAATAAACTCTATTAAATAAGATAATTATTTTTTATTTTCATACTTTATATTATTCTTTTGAAATAAAAAAAATTATACATTTTGAGGATGGAGAGAGTAATATGCAAAAATAATCTTAATTAATACGGATCCTACAAATACACAATCAAAATTTCAAAAGTAGATGATTGGTAAGTTATTATCTCGTGATTCGAAGAGATATGAGATGAACAAGTGAGTGGGTGCCAGTTGTATGCCTAATATGGAGTCTTACTAGGGTACCTTCTTATTCATCGATTAGTGATGGGTAATGCTACTATCATCCCATAAAATTATCATATAAACATCCTATATTGCTGATGTGACAATACGTAATTTATTATTGACATAATCTACTTTAAATTAATATTAAATCACATACATTCATATCATGTTTATGTGATTTCACTTTATGTGATAATAGCATTATTTATTAGTGATTACATCCAAAATCTGAAACTTCGGTGTTGGGTCCCATTTTCTTACACCAAAATTTTAATTTGCGCCTACAATTTAATTTTCAATTAAATGCACCCTCAAACTTCTTTTTTGACCAAAATGCACCCTCCGGTCTATTTTTTCGTTCATCTAGTTGTCGACCGACGACAAGCGCGGACAGATTAGGATGAGGGGCACTTTGGTCAAACACCAAACATAAACACAAGTGGGCCGTTTCTTTTATACCTGGAATACGTCGGACTAATCTTTCCTACCCCAAACAAGACTTCTGAAACAGGGTTATGTCTGTCGTCCGTGACCCCTATATTGCTTCGAATGTGAGTCAAACTCAAGATATCTGGATTTACGGTTAGACTCAAGTTTTCTTTTAAACCACTGAAGCGACGGAGTTAGTGGGTCAGTTTAAAATTTTATTATATATTTATATATATTAGAGTTTCTAATATAGTGTTGTAACTTTATCTATTTTATAATTTTAATTATAAATATCCTAAATATTTTGGACGAATATTTTAAATAATCAATCTAAGACCTTCATTAGGCTTGATCCAATCAATATGTTATAAGGTCCCATGCCCTTTATAAAATTAAGCCTACATTTGCAAAATCTAAAACATAACTATAATGGTGAAATTTACATTTTTCTATTTTTACTAAATTTTTAGGAACATAAATTTTTAGGAATTTTTAAATTTGATATTCCAGAACAAGCATGCATCGTGTTTTAAAATATTCATACCAAATTACAATTTGTTATCAATTCAAGTCCTTTAGTTAAACAAATGTTACTGAATTTGACGTCCAAAAGATACTCACTCTGCTAAATTAGTTGGCATTTCTTAGAATTTTATTATATATATTAGAGTTTCTACTATAGTGTTCTATGTGATAATTATACGTGTAAATATCCTACTCTAATTATATCAAAATTATATGTAAAAATAGAGTTTCCCTTTTTTTCAAAAGCTCCCTAGATTGCCTCTAATTAGTCCCTCCCATATATATTATGGGGAACTATTTTTTGTAGAGGAAAAATAGCCCAGATAATCATGGGCGGATTCATGCTTGAGGCAGGGGCACCTCCCCTATTGAATTTTTAGGGGTCATGGGGTATGCTGGAAGTAGGGGTGCTCAAAATTTTTGAGTTTTTTTGATTTTTTACCGAACCGGGCGGTACCGGTACCGGTAGTATCGGTTTTTTTCGGTACCGATTTTTCGATTTTTTTATACTTTTCGGTACCAATAGCGGTACTCAAAATTTTCAATTCGGTAAAACCAAAATACCAAAAAAAAACCGAAACTGAACTGGAGTAAGAGTGTAAGACTATACATAATATCTTAGTCAATTGAAGTCATGCCTTTGATTATGATAGGCTTTTTGGTTCCAATACTCTGCATTTTGTCCATTCTTCTTACAGTCTCCAACAGTCCAATGGGCCAATGGCTATCCCAGGTACTGCATGCATGAGGATTCTTTTTAATTATTATTTTGCTTAATTTTATATATAAAGTAAATGCTTTTTTTCTGAGCTGAGCTCTCAATCTTACTCGACCTCCACTACTTAATTTAGCAAAACAAGCCTAAAAGTGGATCGATCTCATGCTCATGACCTCATTTAAAAATGAACGAATTGAACTTGAGCAAAGATGGCCTCAACCTCAATTGATTATTAATAATTAAAAATTTTCAAATTTCATAAATTACGGAATTAACTTTTATGATAAATTTTATAGACAATTATATTGAATTTAACAAAATGTGTAGTCAAATTGACCTATATACTCCCAAAAAGAGTATTCATTCTGATTTTATTTTATTTTTGAAGTTAATTCGGAAAATCCTAATTTACTTTTCATATGATTCACGCAAGTTTTGACAACAAGAAGTTCTATATATAATTTAGTATTAGTATTACTTTTTTAAAAAATTACAATTATTAAGATTATATTAACCAATTCAAAAATGGACTCTTTTTATAAAACGAAGAGAGTATCATTTAAAATGTAATAAAGTACGTACATGAAAAATGGCAAAGGCATGACTTCAATTGACTAAGACCCAGTAGGAACCGATGATTCTAGTATCATTATCATCACCACATCAACATGTGTTATTGCCTGAATTAAACAGCAAAGAACCTCAAACAAATTACTATCTTTTCCCTGAAACAGACTCCATCCAGAACACCAATGTGTGTGGAGTGCAAAATTTTTAATTATTATTAATAATTAATAATTATATATATTACCATGCGGTATAACCGAAAATCGAACCGAAAAAACGGTACCGATTCTGTACCGAACCAGTACCGGTAATTCGGTACCGGTATCGATTCTTGTTTTTTCGGTATTTTCGATTCGGTACCGGTTCGGTATTTTCGATTCGGTACCGGTTCGGTATTTTCGATACCGGTTCGATTTTTTACCGATGAACACCCCTAGCTGGAAGTCTCTGTAGGTCTACCTAATTGTCAAATTGGGTGCATGCGTTGTATATTTCCACTAGGCTGATTGACACTTCTGTACCTCCAAGTTGTCATCCACTTTTAAAGTCGTCCCTAAAGTACCATTTTCGTCAGTTAAGTCCTTAAAGTGACATTTTATTGGCGTTTTTGTTCCTTCAACCCATTTTAACCTAAACCAGACCCATTTTGACCAAGTTTAACCCAATCCGACCCAGTTTGACCCAACCCAAATTTTTAATATTTTAAAATAATAATTATATTTAATATTTAAAAAAAAATAATATTTAATTATTTAAAATAAATTATTATTATTAAAATAATAATTATTTTAATATTTTAAAATAAAATAATTATTTTAAAAATAGTTATTTTTAATATTTAAAAATAAAATATTAGTTTTTTAAAAAAATAAAAATAAAAATTATATTTAATATTCTAAAATAAATATTTTTAAAAATAATTTTTAAATAATTTTTATTTTAAATATTTTTAAAGTAAAAAATAATTTTGTAAATATTATTTTTAAAAATAATATTTACTTTTAAAATATTAAAAATAATATTTATTTTAGAATATTACAAATAATTATTATTTTAGAATATTAAATATAATATTTATTTTAGAATATTAAAAATAATATTTATTTTAGAATATTAAAAATAATATTTTTTTAAATTTTTTTTTTGAATAATTATTATATTTATATTTATTTTAATTTTTTACTATTTACTTTTAATATTATAAAAAATTTATTTTTTTTAATATTCTAAAATAAATATTTTTAATAATTATTGTTTTTGAAGGAAAAATAATATTTAATATTCTGAAATACTTACTAAAAGAATTTAAAAAACTTATTATTTAATAATAATAATTATTAAGATTATTTTAATTTTTAAAATAATAATTATTAAGCTTATTCTAGTTTTTAAAATAATAACTTTTAAAATAATAATTATTAAGATTATTTTAATTTTTTTATAATTATTAAATAATAAATTTTTTAATAATTATTTTAGAATATTAAATAATATTTTTCCTTCAAAAAAAATTATTATGAAAAATATTTATTTTAGAATATTAAAAATAATAATTATTTTAGAATATTAAAAGTAAATATTAAAAAAATATAATAAATATAATAATTATTCAAAAAATTTTTTATAAAAAAACTAAAATAATTATTATTTTTAATATTCTAAAATAATTATTATTTTTAATATTCTAAAATAAATATTATATTTAATATTCTAAAATAATTATTATTTTTAATATTCTAAAATAAATATTATTTTTAATATTTTAAATGTAAATATTATTTTTAAAAATAATATTTACAAAAATATTTTTTACTTTTAAAATATTAAAAATAAAAAATATTTATTTTAGAATATTAAATATAATTAATAATTTTTTTATAAAAAACTAATATTTTATTTTTAAATATTAAAAATAACTATTTTTAAAATAATTATTTTATTTTAAAATATTATAATAATTATTATTTTAATAATAATAATTTATTTTAAATAATTAAATATATTTTTAAAAATGTTAAATATAATTATTATTTTAAATTTATTTTAAAAATACTATTATATTTTAAAATATTAAAATTTTGGATTGGGTCAAACTGGGTCGGGTTGGGTTAAACTTGGTCAAAATGGGTCGGGTTTAGGTTAAAATGGGTTGAAGGAACACAAACGACAATAAAATACCACTTTAAGGATCTAATTGATAAAAATGGTATTTTAGGAACGACTTTAAAAATGAATGATAACTTGAAGGGACAGAAATGCCAATCAGATATTTCCATTGTGTCATATTAAAGTACATGCGTGGTATATTTCCACTGTGTCATATTAAAGTACAAATGTATCGTATACTTTTTCGTAAAATCATTCAGTCTTATTTTTTCTCTTGCTTATAACTAATAAACAATTGTATTCTTTTGTTTTTTCTTTAAAAAAATTTGTACTCTTTTTAACAGTTATAATTTATTTGATTTCTGTATTTTTTTTTCCCAACACTTAACAACAATAAATATTGAATTCAACTTAGCATCCCCTAAATTAATTTCCTCTCTAATTTTTTTATATTTGATTTTAAATTTTTTATTCAATTTCTCTCTTTGATTTTTATACACATTTTATCTCTAACATTTATTTCCTATCGTGTCACTTTCTCTCTTTTATTATTTACTCATTATTTCTATTTAAAAAAAAATCATTCACTGTCTCACTTTAAATTTTCTTTTGCTTTATACAAATTTTAGGGAGAGATAATATATAAATAATATTAAATTTTTGTTCCTTCTCTAATGCTTGATGGAATAAATTAGTATCTCCGTTCCAAATAGAGAATCAATTTTGATATTAAGTTGAGGTATTTTTAGGTTTAAAATTGATATGAATAAATTAAGAAAAGAAAGAATGATGTGTATCCTCAAGTCTATTTGTTGTTAAAGTTGGCTCAACTTTTGCCCGTTACTACTGCAACTAACTGTTGAAAGGACATTAACTTATTAACTTATGAACTCCGTAACCAAATGAGAGATGAATCATGAAAGGATGAATGATTGTTTATTAACTTACATTGAGCGTGATATTTTTGCAACTATTAAAAATGAGATTATCATGCAACAATTTCAAGCAATGAAACTTCGAAAAATATTATTGAAAATAATATTTGAATATTATAATTTTTATTCTTAAATTATTTTTTCTTCGAATTTAACCCCACTGAATTACAAGGCTGGATGCGCCCCTGCCAGATATACAAAACCATACACAATATTAATTTTTTAACATGAGACTAACACTCAAGTCTGTTACTCTAATCCCACAAACAAAACTACAAAAGTGTTACCTATTTGTTGCTTAGTTTTTGCAGTCCTATATTTGAAGATAGGGTGAGGACTAATAACGATTTCGACCATTCCCTTTTTGTCCCCCAATTTCATCAACAACTACATTCATATCCTCCCCGCTTCATATCTTCACATTTGCTCTTTCGTAGCCATAGTCCCATATACTCTTGCTCTTAATTCTTAACACTAGCGTTGAAGCATTGCACCTTAGCTCAGGATAAATGTTCCTTAACCAAACTAATACCAGCCATAAAATTCACTACACTGCAACTCTATATCTCGAATTTAAACGGATTTTTTTGTTTGTTTGAAGATTTCAATCCCCATTTCCATGTGCATCAAGTCTAAAACACAGCAGATGCCAGAAAACTCAGGATGCGAACTATCTCCTGCAATAAATACATTACCACTGTTGTTTACCTCAATCCAACTACACCCGGGTTGCTTCTTTACTCCCTTTTCTCTCATTCGAAACCATATCTTTTCGGCCTCTTTTCTCCTTCCACTGCCCAGGTACATTTCAGCCAAAATCATATACACGCCAGAGTTTAAAGGTTCTAATTCCAAAACGCTCTCCGCAGCAATCTCACCCACCTCTAAGTTCTTGTGAATTCGACATGCTCCAAGTACGGCTCCCCAAACACTTGCAGGAATTTCAACTCCATCAGCTCGCATTTGATCCAGAATACTCATTGCCTCTTTTATAAGTCCATATTTACCCAATAAATCAACAATACAAGTATAATGCTCATCTGTCGGCTGTATAAGCAACTCATATTTCATTAAACTGAAGAAGTATTTCCCTTGTTCTACCAGTCCTGCATGGCTACAAGCAGAAAGTACACCTACAAAAGTAATCTTATTAGGCTTTACCCCTGTTATTCTCATCTGTTTAAACATTTCTAGAGCTTCCTCACCATGCCCATGACATGCTAGTCCACAGATTATAGAATTCCAGGAAATTATGTCGTGGTTGGGCATATAGGAGAACTCCAGCAAGGCAGAATCCATGTTACCACATCTAGCATACATGGTGATTAATGCATTACAAGCAGGAACAAAACATTCTAGTCCAATATTAATTACTTGTGCATGCGCTTGTTTGCCTAGCTCCAAGGATGGCAAGTTTGAGCATAATGTGAGGACACTAGTAAATGTAGCTTCATCTAGATAGATATTTCCTCTTCGCATTCTAATAAACAATTTCAAGCCATCCTCTCCATAATCGTTTTCCCCTAATCCAAATATTGTAGCATTCCACACAGTTGTATCACGAGTTGGCATCAACTCAAATAGTTTCATAGCATTTCCAACCTCACCTATATCAAAGTAGCCTATAATCTGATTAGTTTGTGACACAATGTCTTGAAACGGATTTTTCTCAAGAACTGCATGAGCTTCTTTCACAAGCCCATTTTTTACTAATCCCAAGAATATTGAATTCCATGATCTCTGACACTTCTCGGGCATCTCACTAAATAGCCTCAAAGCATCATCAACCCGACCACTACTAAGCAACCCATTTATCATTTCATTCCAAGAGTTCCAATCCCTCTCCGGCATCTTGTGAAACAAAGCTTCAGCAATTCCAACATACCCAGTTCTTACATAACCCTCTATCATTGTATTCCAAGCTTGAACATCTCTAGCAGGCATGTCATCAAAACATCCCCGAGCTTCAACAATTCGTCCTGCACTCACAAGTCCGGACATTATAATAGTCCAAGACGCAACGTCCCGAATTCCCATTTCTCTAAACAACTCTTCAGCCAAATCCAACTCTCGAACATTCAATAAACCAGCAATCACCAAATTCCAAGAAATTACATTTCTCACAGCCATCCTATCAAACACCCAGAGAGCTTCATCCATAAACCCGTTACGCACATACCCCGAAATCATCGAATTCCAAGTCACAACATCCGTACAAGTCATACTATCAAACACCTCCCTCGCCCCACTCACATCCCCACCTTGCATTAACCCCGCAATCATAGTGTTATAAGAGAAAATATCTCGGTCAGGCATTTGATCATATAACTGCACCGCTTTCTCGAATAGCCCATTTTGAAAGTACCCGCGAATCATGGCATTCCATGTTACAGTATTTCGTTGAGGCATTTTGTTGAACAGCTTATGGGCTTCGTCTATAAAGCCATTTTTCAGGTAGTATGATATTCTTGAGTTGAGGGGTTTCAAATTGGGAAGTGTTGGTACAGTGTAGTTTCTGAAGCATGGTTTTAGAGAGAGAAAATGAGTGAGTTTCAGTGTTTTTAAGGGGCGAAAATTGAACAACATGCTCCATTACCAGTTTAACGAGCTAACAAGGTGTAAAAGGAAAACATTCTGTTATGTAGTAGTTAGCAGTTAAAATCGTGATCAGCTGTGGAGGAGTTCGTGTGAAGGTAATGTCGTGGCAAGCCTGGATTGGTCAACTAACTAAGGCCCATCGAATAACAAAAAAGGCATGTAATATTCTTCTAGTCAAGTGGTCGTGCCGGAGTGGTTATCGGGCATGACTAGAAATCATGTGGGCTCGTCCCGCGCAGGTTCGAATCCTGCCGACCACGTTTTTTTTGTAAATTACTGATATTATTTTTATGTTTTACGAAATATATAAATCCATATTCTCTCATATAATAGTCATAAAAATTTTATAATTTTCAAAAATTCTATTACGTTGATTCTGAAAAAAATAAAACGCCATATATAAAATCAAAAATATTACTCCCCAAAAGGATGATTAAAGATACAAATTTTTTAATTTTTTTTGTCCCCAAAAATTGAGATAAAATACATAAAGTGAAGGGTTAAATATGTCATTTAGTGGGATCCATTAATATAAAGAAATAAAAGTGTTCATCACTCTATATAATTTTGTGGGGTCACAAAGATAAATTTAGAATTTTTTTACTTTATTTTTTATTTTTATTTTTAATATATGTGTAAATTGTACTTTGTTCATTAATTTTTGGAACGGACGGAATATATTTTAAAAATGATTGAAAGTCTTAGAAGTATTTTTAGAAGTTGAGATTTTAGGTGTAGAATAGAAGCACTTTCGGTCCCAAATTTGATACTTTTGTAAATCCATTACATTGAAACATGTAAACTACCCATTTCAAAAATCAATAAATACAACTTAATAATATATTTTAGTAAAGTGCTTACAACAATTAGTTGTCATATATTATTTTAATTTTGATATAAATTTTCTCTCTTCATTATTTTACAAATAAAATGTTTCTCCAGTATACCCACTTGACAAATTGTCATCAGAAACTCATAATATTTATAATATGGGTCCTCTTAACATGTGCCTTTTAGGCACATGCTAAACACACAGTTCAAAAGAATATTCTATTAAATTGTGTGCATATTTCATTGATTTTTGTATTTGCACTTAAATTACAAGGAAATATGTACACAATTCAAGGAAATATTCTCTTAAACTGTGTGCTTAGTATGTGCCCTTAGGACACATGTTAAGAAATTCCTTATAATATAAGGTATTTTCAGTAATAAAAATATTGAATGTTATTTGATTTTGAATTTAGATTATTGTACAAAATTAATATAAAAGAATTTCAAAAAAAATGAGAAAATTTGAAAGAAACGAGAATAGTCGAATATTAAATACTACTCCCTCTGTCCCAAATTAATTACTCAGTTTTACTTTTTTTAGTTAAATTGACTATTTTTTAAAATTATTTTGTGTATAATTTTTGCCAAAATATAGATGAAGAGGTTATAACAAAAAAAAAGTATATACAATTTACTACTAATACTAATTTTTATAATGTTAAAAATATATTTATACTTGTTTAATTATTAATTTTAAAAATAGTCAATTTGACTAAAAAAAAAATAAAACTTGAGCAATTAATTTATAACGGAGGGAGTATTAATTTTGGTGATAAATATTGATTTTGGCAATTAATGAAAAATTATACTATGGGCCAATATAGCACAAGCTAAAACCCCAAATCGGACGGCCAGGATCACATCCTCAAGGAACAGTGGACACTAAACTGTAAGCTCACGTTAGCAAAAAGGAGCGGGGAATGGTCATTTTCATAGTAAAATGCGCCCCCAAGTTCCAGCCAAACCAGTGGCGACGAGCTCAGCCACAATACACACACAAACAAGCGACACAAAACCCTTCCTTCCCAAATCCCCCTCCGCTAGTAAACTACTAAACTCTACTATATTAGGGTTTTCTCTCCCCTAAAATCTCATTATCATAATCTTTCTCTCTCTAAAAAGGGGAAAAAAATGATGCTGTACTAAATAGTAAATACTTATTCTATATATACATACATGTAATGTTTATATCAGGTTTTGGCGTCTACAGATCTTGATTCGTATTGCAGATCTAGGGTTTTAGGGTTTCGACACTTGCTCACCAATGGCTACTCCATTTCACTTTCCCGTCACTGCTGCCCATGTACCTCTTTTTCTCTCTCTATATATGTATATGTATATGTATGTGTATGTATTTTTCCGTAGTGTAGTTTCTGTATCTAAATTGTACTTTTGATTGCAGGTAGGGACTTACTTTGTTGGACAGTATTACAATGCGCTGCAGCATCAGCCTGATGTTGTTCACCAGTTTTATAGTGATGCAAGCACGATAGTTCGGATTGATGGAAACATCAGAGAGACTGCCTCAGCAATGCTGGTAACTTTTATCTGTATTAAATATGTAGTAATGGTGGACTTATGAGTGCCATGTTATTTTTTGTTATGGTAAAAGCATTACGCAATTTTTAAAAAAGAGTAGAAGCAAAGAAATTGCTCTTAATTAATACTTCCTCCGTCTCAGTTTAAGTGACCTGTTTTACTTGGTACATTCCCCCCTCCCCTTGAATTGTTGGGGTCTGATTTATAATTGTTCAGTGTCTATACTAATCGCATTTTTTATTGACCAATGAGCAATTCTAGTTCAATTTTCTTATACTGCCTTCTAGCTGGTATGGAGTTGGTTAATACTTATGTGTCTGATTGAAGAATATGATAAAATATTAAATGGAAATCTACCTGGATTCGATTTCAGTTAATCCCCTGGTGTATTTTATGTAATCTTTTCTTGTAATTAAGTTATTATTCTTATCACAAACAAACATACAATTTCAAGAGATTTATGCAAATTGAAAATTAATAAAAGAGAATTGAATCATCAATTAACAAAAAGGAACTTCCACAAGTGGACATGAATATGAACTCTGTATGTGGTGGTAAATGAATAAATTAGCTTCAGAAGGGGACACCAGAGACATTATTATTTTATTTAATTTTTGATAAGTTGAGACTTGAGAGATACTGTAATAAGGAAAACAGCACGTATATCATACTCAACTGTCACAAGCTCATATCACTAATAATTTAAAAAATGTTAAGGCTTGGGCTCTCTGTCCAAACTAAACTTTGAGATTTTAGTGCCTAGATCTTAAAGCTCAAAGACTGGTGTTTCCACTTCTTTAGAAATAAGTATGCATTTTACTCTTTTTTTATTGCACAGATCAGTGACATTTTGATTCTGTACAAAGTCTCTTGACTATCCAATACTGGCAACTTCCATAAAGATGGCCCAAAAGCTCGGTCAGGGCTCATAGTAACCATTATACAGGAAAAATATGAACCAAGAGACTATTACACAACTAAAAAATAGTAATTGCTCATGCAGCACCAATTGCTAACATGTCTGCCTGTATACTGAACTCATCCATGATCAATTGTCTCTAAACATGAACCTTCACATTAACTTGCGTTATATGGGTTTTTGACTTGAAAGTTTGCTCTCGTGTTTCAAAGTATCATTTTGTTTGTTTTTGGGTGCTTTTTCTTGTGCCATGTGAGAATCTAGATGTTTTAAGTTGTTGAAAAGGGTTGTGTGAGGAAGCATCCTGATGCTGCTTGATTAATGGCATTTTGGTACTGTACCGTGGGCTTCTGGGTTTAGTATGCGTTATTTACGGGGTTCCAAGTCCTTTTATGAGGTCTTTGGATTCTTTTATTGATCCTTTGGCTGAATGGGGGGAAGAGGGATGGGGCTTTGATCATATATATCTTCTTGGGGTTGGGAAGTTCACATTCTTCCTATCAAGTTACTCAAGTATATAATCCATTATCACTTTCTTTTATCCATATTTCTTGTTCATATGAGTTACAATTCCATTCTCTTCATTTATTTTTCTCAATTTGATTTTTCGTGTAATAACTTTGATAAATTTACTTGTCAATATACATTTTTTCCACTTCTAATTGTTTCATACGCTGTATATAGTTTTATAGTCTACTGGGGAGAAAATAAATGGAAAACCTTTGAATTCATTGGTAACCTACATTTAGTGATGGAGATAACTAGTACTTTGTATTTGATTAGCTGGGCGATTCCAATGTTATAAAAGGCGCTAGGCTGGAGGCGGGAGGTCGGGGGGCCTAGCGCCTAGGGGGCCTAGGCGGGATTTTTTATTTTAAACTAATTTTAATAATTTATCTTACATTTATCTAAACAAAACAATAATATAAAACAAAACAATATATAATAAAGATAATAAAGACATTTGCTTAAAGTTCAAACACATATTCATATTGCCAATGTCAAAGTTCAAACACAAACATGCAATTATTCAAAGTTCAAACATATCTTTAACGTATTAGTTTTATTCATAAACAAGATTGCTATTAAATAATAAAATTTATAATTTCAAGAATTCAATTCAATATTAAAACTTAAGAAATTAAACATAAATTTTAGATTTATATTGAATTAAACTAAATATTACAAATGTATCATCATTTATATAATTTGAAGTTGGTACAAGTTCAAAAAATTACAACTATAATAAAATTATTCATTTTGACTTGATCTTGTTCATTTCTTGTTGTGATTTGATATGTTACAAACTGCATTATGAATATGGTAAATCATTAGAAAAAAATATATATCAAGATTTGGTTTGAGTAGTTACTAAAATAAAAAAAACCTCTGCCTAGGCCTCGCCTAATTTCCTAGAGAATTTTTTTGCCGCCTAGGTGAGGTGTTAGGGGGGGCCTAGTGCCTAGGCAATGCGCCAAGTGGGCCTAGCGCCTAGGTGGGGAGCCCCCCCTAGAGGATTTTTAGAACACTGGGCGATTCTCATGCCTTATTTTATATTTTCATTATATATTAAAAGAAGTGAGGTTATGTCTAAGAAGAGTTTACTTAATTATCTTTAAATTATTGTATTACTAAATTAAATTGAGTGATGATGGAAGCTATAATTTCAATTCAATATGGTTCATTACTTTACATTTCTAAATTTGATGGCTTACAAGACCCCAGTATCATGCTTGCGAAATTCATTTATTTTGATGTAAATGCTTATTTCCAATCCTAGAATGTATATTCTTCCTCCTTTCTGCATTTTGATAGTCCTCGTCTTTTTCATTCATATTTTTCTGACTTGTATTTATAAGTTCATGTTGTTTGTTTGTTTGTTTCCTTGCAGCAAATCCATGCGCTTATCATGTCACTCAATTATACTGGAGTAGAAATCAAGACAGCACACTCTCTAGAATCTTGGAATGGAGGTGTTCTTGTTTTGGTTTCAGGTTCTGTGCATTTAAAGGATTTCAACGGAAGGAGGAATTTTGTTCAGACATTTTTTCTTGCACCTCAGGAGACAGGCTACTTTGTTCTCAATGATATCTTTCACTTTATTGAGGAGGATCAAATTCACCAGCATCCAATAGCCTATTTAGCTCCAAGAATTCATGATTCCAAACTGAATTCTTCAACTGCTACTCGAGAGCAAGGTATACTGCTCAGACTTGTATTTTAGAAGTTTGCTACCTGACTGAGCAGAATCTATAAGAGGCTGAATAAGATTGTGCATAAGATGATAGTCTTAAACTTAATGCTTCAGCTAACCTCCAGAACACAGTATAATAATTGTACTTGTACTCCAATGAAATTCCTAAGTACTAACCAGAATCAGAAAGAGGATTGGTGCCTCTGCGAATAACATCTTAGTCTGTTATAAGGTGTGATTCTATTTTGGGGAGTAGATTGTAAATGACAATACTTCTTCTGCAGCGTCCAACTACATGCTCGGTGGAGATTTTCAGGCCAGAGAGTTTGTCATTCCTGCTAATGTTGAGCAAAATGGTAGAGTTGACAATTACAGTTTCCTAGAGCAACGGCTACAGCAAGTCCCAGAAACTGAAAATATCCTAGAAGACAATTTTGCAGTACAGTCAAATGGTTCACTTCAAAGTACACTGAACCCCGTACGGGAGCAACTGTCTACTCCTGTTGAGGAGCCTGCTGGGGAGCCCCAGAAGCACACTTATGCTTCTATTGTATGCACTACATCTTTGACTGTTATAAGTTGAAATCTGTTGTGACATCATGGGACTGAGTTTCTGGTCGATTGTCATTTTGAAGTTACAGGTTGCAAAGGGACAATCTGCACCGGCAGTACCTGCTCAGTCGTCTTTTAACAAGACCAGCACCTCCTGGTTCAGAGTGGAATCATGTATCAGAGCCCTCTAGTCAGCCATCTTTTGCACCATCGGTTACTGTTGACATGTTCAGAACTGAGGCTGTAGAAGAGGTTTCAGCTATAGAAGATGAAGGTGACTTTTTATAGTTTTTTCATTTGTTATATAATCTTTTCATTCCTGATCACTGATTCCAGGTTTTCAAGAAATTTATGTTCAAGAACTATAGTTGTTAGTTGTTGGAAATATCAATTTACTTTCTTCTGTCTGAGCTATTATCTATTCATCTTGCTGTGAATAGTTAAAAGGAAAAAGCACATACACAAGTATAGGGTAGATATTTTTTTATAATATAATGTGTTTTTGTGTGTCAGCGTGCATGCTTGCCTATGCGTTTCTCGTACAGTACGTGTATTTGTGTGCTCCTGTAGTATTCTCCCCAGTTCCTGATTTCTGCACAACTTGATTTTCACAGGTGAAATAAAATCTGTCTATGTGAGAAATGTGCCGTCTACTGCATCTGCTTTCGAAATTGAGGAGGAATTTAAGAGATTTGGTAAACTCAAGCCTGATGGTGTAGCCATTAGAACCCGAAAGGTAAGTTCTTTCATCTTGTTCTTTTGGATGTTCCCCTGAATTCTGTCTCATGGAAATAAAACTAATATTTTCCTATGCATTTATTGTTGAAGGATATTGATGTCTGTTACGCATTTGTTGAATTTCAAGATATTGCTGGAGTTCAAAATGCAATCAAGGTAACAAGAACTTCATTTTAGTCCACTCATTTTATTTTATCATCTTATTGGTCTCTTTGGTTTGCTAAAGATATTCAGTGCTCTGGATCAAGCTTTGTCACGTACAATAATCCTTTTGATTGTTTTTTTACTGGATTATGTATGTAACGAGGGGTTTGTGTTTTGATGATTTCTTTGTAGGCATCAACAGTCCAGATAGCTGGACAACAAGTATACGTCGAGGGGAGGAGAGCAAACAGAATCAATGTGTTCCGTGGAGGAAGTATGCACTACGTTCTTCTTTCAAGTATTATATCATGTTCGTGTGTGTATGTTTCACTTTAATTATCCAAGTCATTAAATTTATGCTTCAAAATGATACTATAAATTTATCCTATATATTCCAGTTGGCACCGCTGGCTTGACATGTCAACTGTGATGCCTTATACTTCCATTTTTTTTGGTACATGTGATTTTTTTTTGCAATATTTTTTTTGTAATTATCTGATACATAGCTGAAATTTCTTTATAGTTTTCCCCTGTATAGGCTGTTCTGACTCAATGCTGCTGCTTCTTACTGCCATTGCTATTTTCTGTGCCTTTGAATTTGCTATGCCAGGTCTTTAGTATATTCATATATGCATTCTAGTCGATTAGAATATCTTTTCCCTCTGTCCCATTTTATAAGGCAAAAAATACGACTTTTTTGGCATGGATTTTAAGATGTTCCATCTGACAAATCTTGCAAAACAACTTTTTGCACACAGTTTAAGAATATTTCAAATGAATCTGTCAGAGAGTACTTCAAGAGTGTGAAACATAAAACTTTTAGTTAGTGGAGAGACCCATAATATATACAAATGATAAAAGTGGTATGACGATGGGTAAGTTGGTCATTTAAGTTCACAAAAATTTCCTAAAAAGGAAGTGTTGCAATAGTTGTGGTACAGAGGGAGTGTATATTTTATACATCTTAATATATAGAAAATATAACATACAAATATATCTAGAATTTAATGATTATAAAAATAGTAGTCGATACATAACATGTTTTTGGAATGTCCTAATTTCGTTCCAAAAAAACAATTTAATTTTTTTGCATTATAAAAATGGGACGGAGGGAGTAAAGTTATAGCTGCATATATCTTATAGACTCAATGTTGATGATTTTGTAGTACTGGACTACTAGTCAAGTGCTCTGAGTAGTTGGATGATGTTGTATATACGCAATAGCTTAGGCCCAGTTATTATTCCGCATGTAAACGGTTTATCATTTGCCGACCAAATTCTTTTAGCTGCAACATGAAACCTCTCTTTCCCTTTTTGGCTAAAATATATAGATGATCAAGATCAGAACCTCCAAGTATAACAAGATTTGGTACATTGATTTTCAAGTAAACCCTTATTTTCCTATAAAAAGAAAGTGATATCTCATTTTGGGATGGTAGGAAAAATAATTTTCTTTCTATTGTTCAAATTGGAGCGAGTATAATTTTTTTTCTTTAGTTCATTGGTGGTGCCCTTTTTTGTATTGGATAAGATCATTTAGGCAGAGCATGGAACATTTTCTTACATTGCACCATATCTATTCCTTGCTGTCTCCAATGAATGTATTATGTTAGCTTTTATTGCCATATCATCATCTAATAATTAAATTTCCTAAACAGGAGGAAGAGGTCGAGGCAGGGGTAGCTACCATATGGATGCATCAAGGGGACGCTCTGGTGCTCGTAATTTCAGCAGGGGTAGTGGTCAGGATGGTGACTACAGCAGACCGAGAGGAAATGGGAATGGTTACTATCGGCCGATTCCCCGGCAAGAAAGACTGTTTTCAGGCAGTCAGCAAGTGTCAAGGAATGGATCAAACCTTTCCAAATGAAGAGCTCAAATCTTTCTGAAACCCAGGGAGACAGTTTTGGGTAAAGTCATTTTTGTTCAGCACATTTACAGTATAGTTCCGTAGAGCGAGAAGTATTTTTAGAAGCCTTTTCTATTAGTTGTACTGGGAAATAGCAACATTATAATTTTTGGTAGTTTCTGGGTTATATTTTTAAGAACTTAGTGGAATGGCCAATGCAATTTTTGTTTGTCTAATCTTTGTGAATTTAAGATCATGCTTCCGGTTTTTCTTATTGGGTATCTTTATTTTTTTTGCTGCTGTGAAAACTGCAAGGCTCTCTGACAGGCAGTTGCTTGTTCTGTTACATTAAAAGGCAGCAGATTATAGTTTTTGTGACGCATACCAAGAGCATGAATAAGCACTGATATAGATAAACGCTACAAATTGTTGATGAGGCGACAGAAGTGGGCAACATTTATGGTCAAATATTGCTTGTTTTCTTGGCTTCCGTTGGAAAGTGCATCTAACTGCAAGGTAAGGTTACCCCCGAACATATAAATCCACACTGTATAAATAGAGACATGCCACTACAGCACTATGGTAGCGTTTCTTATAGAGTATGACAGTTGCCTTTCTGGTTCCATCAGAAGGAAAGCTGGTTGCAGGAAATCATATTTTAAATTCAGCAGATGATACAGCAGCTAAAGATGGATGCAATGGCTTGTTAGCAACAAATGGGGCTTACACACAATATTTGTTTAGATTCTGCTTCATGTATTGGAGTTGTGGACCCATTATTATAGCTAATAATAATACAGTCGAGTTGTTCTTTTGGGTATGTTGTTCTTTTGTGCTAAATATAATAGCGACCTCTCTCCTCCACCCCCCACCCCCACCCCCACCCCCTCCCCCTCCCCCTCCCCCTCACAACAAGAGAAAAAGGAAATATGAGATGAGAAGACTTTAGTCTGCTGTCATCAGATGTGAAGTAAACATGTATAGATAGCTGGCTTCAACGGTTGAAACCATATGCAAATGCATATATACCATCTTATTTACTGAAAGATCCCTACTTAGAAAAGCATTCCAAAAATAAAATAAAATGAAAACATTGATTTCAGTGAATCACGGCATTGCCAACTACATACCAACAGTTTATTCTTTTCAAGAAATCTAAAGTACATCAGAACACCTCCCATTTGATGTCATTATTTGCTTTATAGTGCCATTGAGCCTCAATTAGATGTTACGAGCTAAGCATTCGCAGGTGTCATTGCTACTTGAAAAACTGGCAGCTGAATGTCACCTTAGGGTAGCTATTGTTCGTCTTCATCCTCAGTTTCCCATAGAAACCTATCATATGCTTCAAGAATATGGCTGGAAATGGGGAAAGAATATTTCAGAATCAAGAAACCTAAACATTGAAGACTGCACATAATGATATAAAAATATCCCTACTTCCACTCAGAGTCAAACTACCAGCACAGCTATTTCTTGTAGCTTGATAATATGGCACACCCAACGTATAAGGACATATTTTAACTTTTGAGTCTCCAAAATTTCAAATAATACTGATTTGCATCCCTTCCGATTAGAATGTCAACTCTAAGAGGGTTTTTATTCTGGTTCTTGGTTAATATGGTAACCCCACCATTCTTCTTTACGATGCTTTAGGAGTTTAGGTCATAAATCTACAATTATATTTATTTGCATGTAGATATTATGGAATATTGAGAAGATGCATACCTATCTCCTGAAGCAGCCTGAACATCGCTCAAAGTAACACAAGGCTTTATCATGGTCGTGATAAAGTTCCCACACCAAAGTTGCATACTGCAAAATTATTTCGCTGTCTTCAGGATCAGCTAGTATTGCACGTGAATAGTATTCCTCGGCTCCTTCGGGATCTCCCTTGGACTGCAAGGCAAAAGAGTAAGAGTTCAAATTATAAACCATATATAAAACAGACCACAAATAACAGAAAAGCAGAAATATGTTCAAATCCGCATGCTTCACTATTACAAATTCCACTTTCAGTGAACCACAATTAAACATGTTTGCATGTGTTTATGGTGACTGACTTTCCATGGAATGTTACTATAATGTCAAAACCTACCATAATTGGAGCCTCTACTGAAGGCAAGGTGCATAACACGAGTCCAACAGCGCTTTCAAACTTACACTCATCTTTATGGAAATCAGAGGTCTCGTACCTTTGAAATATGTGCAGATATTTTGAATGTTAGGAGGTTCAGTAAAGAGCAGTCAAACCTTCTACAACGCAGTTATATTCTGTCACAAGCACAAAATAAAGTCGTATCGCTCACCGTCTTTCTGCTCCAAATGCATGGGCATTTAATCATTGGTCGTGTCTTATAGATAGCAAATGAACTCGATTTGAGGTTTTGTATCATATTAAATATTCATCTATAATTGTCATGTTAAATTCCATGAAATGGTACACGATAAAATTGAGTAAACCCCTTAAATCAGAAGTAACTTGCTTCCCATCCATAACTACTAGACTGCCTTTGCAGGAAACTATGTAGGACCTGTTTTGTATGAGTATTCAAATCAACTAACCAATAGCCCAAAGTTTCTATATCCTATGCCACCTATTATTTCGAAATGATTGTAGATCTTCTGCCTTTGCAGAAGCAGTATTCAGTGGCTGAACTAAAAGAGAGATATAATATCTCCCTATTGGTAACATGAGTAAAATCAAATTGCCTTAAGGATCATGTCAAATTTACTGGAGAGTTTACCTGTAATAGAAGACACCTGTGTCATCTTTGGGCAATTACAGTTTACAGTTGATGAATTAAATCTTAAGATGTGTAAATATTACGTAAATTAGCTAGAACATCCAAATTTTAGCATGTTGGATAGCTACACTGAAGTTGTTCTTGAAGTTCAAGGACCTTGAACTACTTTGACTCGACTATCACCATCACTTATCTGAAAAGCATATCAATTGATTTTCCATAAAATCAGGCTGATCTTAAATCTATGGACTCATAAGGTAAGTGAGGAATAGGTCCCAGTTATCCACTATGGTCATTCATTAGCAGCCAGTAGATAGAACATCAGTCAATCAGTTAATTATTGGCATGCATTGAAGTTGATTCAACTAGTGAGAATGGAAAACTTTATATACTCTCCGAAACTCAAATTATATATTGAATAAAGTTCGAGCTTCAACAAATATGATGAGAAAGGACATGTAGATCTCACCTGATAAAGGAATTGCGTGTAATTTCTCAGAAACAAAAGGTTACAAGAAGTTTCCTCTACCATCCTCTTGTAATACTCCTCTACATTGACACCTTCACCAGGGTTTGTTGCTGTATAATCAATATTACCAATGTTACCACCAACACTAGCCACATCTATTCCAAGCCCTGCTGCAACTGCAAGATGTAAGGGTGGGCTAACCGGTCTTTCTTCGTAAGGTGAGTTCTGAAGTTCAATCAGAATTTTGTCTTCAATCTGAGATGCATTCTTGAACATTAATAGAGTCCAGAAAATGAGTTATACTTTAGCACGTGAATATAAGATTATGAAAGCACCTGGATGTGATCGGTACATGCAAGAAAATCTTCTTGCGTGTTGTCATCAATTTCCCACAAGAAACTAGCATATGCTGCAAGAACATGGCTGCAAAAAAGAAATCATTTGTCAACCAAGGGACATTTTAAACCACTGTAAGGGACAGTGATGAAGGTGACAGGAAGAAGGTATAGATTTATCTAACAGGAAACGGTAGATTCCCCTGCATAGCTTGCATAAGTATTGTACACTTTAGAAATGATGAGAGTTTCTGTTTATATTATTTTCTTTCTATAGCAAATACATTCCATTAAAAGTGCCAAAGGGGA
Organism: Panax stipuleanatus; assembly: GCA_020205555.1. Lineage (NCBI taxonomy): Eukaryota > Viridiplantae > Streptophyta > Magnoliopsida > Apiales > Araliaceae > Panax > Panax stipuleanatus. The sequence continues at coordinate 15,728,747 of CM035126.1, read as the reverse complement.
ATGCCAAAGTTAACACGAAGTATTCACAAGCTTAGGGAAATAAAAGCACATCTATACCACAAATATGAATAATCCAATCCTATGCAACTAGCTCCCAAAAGATTATGTACACTAAGCTCGTAAAGCAAAATCCCCCCCCCCCCAAAAAAAAAATAATCATAAATTTCACAAGACAATAATTGATTTGGTTGCTATGGATGGAGAGGATAATCAAGTTTGGAGAGATACATAAAGAGTTGTTAAATGGAGTCTTGCTATTGAATGTTCACAGTACAGAATAAATGACCTTTTTCAATGCAAAATGAGATACCTACTTCATCTGAAGCAAAGATGATGAAAATACCACTCACCTATCCTCAGGAGCAGCACGAGCTGCACATTCAAAGTAACTTAAGGCCCTATCTTGGTCACGTTGGAGCTCCCACACCAATTTAGCATATTGCAACAATATTTCACCATCTTTTGGATCTGCTAGTGTTGCACGGAAGTAGAATTCCTCGGCTCCAGAAAGGTCTCCCTTGGACTGTTAGGAAACAAACAAAGCAGTCTATTAAATTTAAGTAACAAATAAAAAAGCAAAACAATGCAAAAAGCATGCTAATTGCAAACACTTCATGTAGGGAAAAGGTTATAAAATTTACAAAAATGTAAAATATAGAAAAAAGGGGGGGGGGGGGGGAAATCATCTATGCCTTTCCCCTACAGAAATTTAAATAGGGCAAGTGCATTTCCAGAACTTGGGCCCCTTCTTTTTCTCCATTTCTTAACTGCAATGAGCTAGAATAAGAGAAAGAGGCCTCCACACTTCAAAAAGCATGTTCCTTTATCTGAAATGATGGCTTCTCATTCACATGGGAAGATAGGTGATTGTAGTATCAACATAACATTACAACGTATTCAGGACAACAAGACCTATCATTACAATATTTTCCAGACTGTTCAAATATTAGCCACCTGATCTATCATTTACATGCCTTTTGCTTGGGATTAACTTTTCAAAACCAAAGTACCATCTTTAAAAGAATCAAGTGAGTATTGTAATACTTGTATAATATCTGTTACATGTATCAATCATAAGTGCAATTCTTATAGATGTAAGATGGAGCTCAATATTACTAAACACAGTTGCATTTTACTAATTGTAAATGTTTTAATAAATCAGAGTGACAACAAGCATTAACAAAAGAAACAGACAAACAAGAGATACCTAATTTGTAACAAAGATAAAGAACAAAACTCACCAGTAAAAGCTTGGCATAGTTCCTCAAAAATAAAGGATTAGAAGGATCCACACTAACCATCCTCTTGTAATAATCCTCAACGTCACCACCCTCATTGAAACACGGCGGTGTGAAAATCAACACCAAAACCACCACCACCAACACCATTACCATCCATCCCAAACCCTGTAGCAAGATACATTGGAGGACTAAGTGGTCTAACAATTTCCTCCATACCCAGATTCTTAAACCCATTCAAAGCCTCTTCTTCATCACCATCTTGTTCTTTTTCACTATCATCCTCCTCAATCAACCCCATACCTTTCTTCCCAAAACTGAATTCCCCACTACCTATACTATCTCCAATAGTGACAGACCTCTCCAAAGGCGAACACCCATTCTCACTTTCTTCCCCAAACACATATTCAGAATTATAAATTGAAAAAGATGGTTCTGTTCTCAACATTGATTTACTGGGTTTGTGCAAAGATTAATGAAAATCGTCAAGATTGAGATAAGTTGAGGCTAGCCCTTCAAGATTACTCTCTGATTGAACCCTTCTGAATGATTTGAGAGGAAATGAATGGGTTTTTGGTTTGCATTCAAAGAACCCAGAAGGGGAATTATGAGCAATTGGTGACGAGTCCAGAAAAAAGAGCGCAGGTGGTAACGGGTTTGTGGGTTTTTGGTATTGGTGGTGGTGAATTCTCTGTATCTTATCACATAAACTTAGACATTAGTCGTAATTTAAATTTCTTATATAATTTCCCTTTATCAGTCTAGTTGCATACTCTTGAGAAAAATTGAATGTGAAGCTCATCAATTAGTAGACTAAAGGCTTTCTTAGAGTGTATAAATTTGGTGAAGTTAAGGCCAAGATCCGTGAGTGACATTCATTGACCCTAAAATTGAATGGGGGAGGAAGGGAGATAGAAGAGCGGGTGCTCACATGCAACTTTTGGTGACAGACAGAACGACACGTAAAATTGAAGCACCATCAAGCAGAATATTAATCCACGTGACAAGAGTAGCTATCATTTGTCCTCTCTTCACGTGACAAGAAAGAAAATTGGAAATCAAGAGACAACTTTATTTATGTCTTTTGTACTTTGTAGATGAATGTATCATTCAAGCTACATATTCTTTTGAATTTGGTACAAATATAAAAATTAAAGAAATATGTACACAGTTTAAGAGAATATTTTCTTGAACGATATACTTAGAATGTGCTCTAAGGGCACATGTTAAGAGAACCCATTAATATGATCAAGAAATTATTTCGTATACATATACATATGATCAGTGGCGAAATTAGAAATATTTTTGAGTGGGATCAAAATTATTACTAAGCTATAATTAGAGTCCTTCTCGGGGACATTTTTTGAGTGACATTCTACTGACTCTTTTTTTTTGTTGGTTTTTTTTAGAGTACCTCCCAAAAAATGTATAGTATTTATTCCAACTGAAATTTTTACAGAAAATAATGTTTTAGGTATAATTTGGATATATAAAAGAAACAGGGTCTGTACAGTCTGTAAAATATTATTTTTTGTATGTATCCAAATTACATCTAAAACACTGTTTTTTGTAAAAAAAAATTAGTTGGAATAAATACTATACATTTTTTGGGAGGTATTCTAAAAAAAAAACAAAAAAAATAAAGGTCACTAGAATGTCACTAAAAAAATGTCCCCCTAAACATATTGCTATAATTAATAATTTAGCGGGAGTTCGGGAGCAGCGCTCCTGAGCCATTTTTTTAAATACTTTTGTACTTTCAGGTCATATATATATATATGCTATATTACAATGACAATATAATAAGTAATAATATATGATATATATACACTATATTGACTCATAATAAATTTTTTTAATCACAACTGTTAATAAGTAAGTAATTTATTATTTATTTTTAAAAATAATATAAATTAGATTATTATTTAGTTTAAAATATTATAGAGAGATATACATATATTGAGAGGATATAAGTCATATGTGGTTAAAATTTGATTGACAAAGTTATAAATTTTCAATTTGACCCCGTATAATAAAAATTTATAAAATTTTAGTGAGATCAATTTATATATAATACTTAAATTTTTAAAAATTACCTTACATTATAAATCAATTTTTTTCCAATAAGATGGATTGAGCCCACAACCTTGACTTTGCCACTGCATATGATCCTTGCCTTGCATATAATTTGTACTCCCCCGTCCCATCATAATATACATAATATATGAATTTTTAGAGTTGTGCATAAAATTAAATTAAAAAATAATTGTATAATATTAAATACAATAAATATTAATTGTCAATAATATAATTTATCATATTTATCTCATATTATCTCAACTATAACATTTTTAATTTTATAAAGATTGTGACTAATTCTCTTAAATTATATAAAACGTTAAATAATTTAAAAAATAAAATAAAATCATCTACAACGTCATATAGTAATATGTTTATTTCTTCTACTCTAAAATTATGCCACGTTTTGTTCCAAGGAAACGTACGTGTCAAATTAATCCTCAGTTGTCCTTCTTCTTATATATCAACAATGCTACTATCACATAAAAAATCTCACATAATATTTATATACACACACGTACATACTATAGATCCTTGCCTGATATGTGAGTCCCGCAATATGTATGTGCATATGTGTGAATATTATGTGAGATTATTTATGTGATAGTAGCATTATTTTTCTTATATATCCATCCATCCTGACATAGGTTACGGTGGAGTTGTTTGTCTTGGGAAGAGCTTTCATATTTTATTTTCATTTTGTATCCCTAGGAGTGGGTTGGGTTCCATACTTGGACATGCATGCATATATATTATAAAGCTTTTTGATCAGAAATTCAAGAATCAAGTTTTGGCTAACACAACTCTTTAACTCGTTTCATATGCGCACAAGTCCATTTCAACCTAACTAGAACACAATTTTTTATTTTGAAATTATAAAAGGCATGTTTAGAAAAATTTAAATAAGTATAGATGGGGTTTGGTTGAGAATCATATATAGCAGTGATAAGTGGATCGAAGAACCTTGGCTATATATGTATTTAAAGTGGATCGAAGAACCATTTCTTTTTGTATGTAAATTAGGATGGTTGCGTAGTTTTTTCAGATCTTGAAATGAAAATGGAAGGTTAGATCACAGTTGGATGGATAAGAACTTTCATTCAACTTTAAATGTAGATCACTCGATCCTCATATATATATATATATATATATATATATATATATAAAAGAGAGAGAGAGAGAGGAGAGTAATTAAGAGTCCTGTTTTTCATTTGACTTTCAAAACTTTATGCTTTCGAAATGAGGAAAACTATAAGTTATCTCCCAATTTGGGGAGGGGAAAATTCTCAAAGGCAAACTAGTCATTCTGTCCTCCTACCTAAGAATAACAATCTTCTTCCCTAAAATGAAGGGCAATCCCCTAATTTAAAAGCTTACACTATAGCAAAAATCACAAGATACATATATATATATATATATATATATATATATATGTTATTGTTGGCACATTAAACATAGTCCACAACACAAATATTAATTAATTGTAACAAACAATTCTACTCCCATGCATGCATCTTTAATTTCTAATTGTTGCCTCTATTTAATCTTTACAAAGAGAGGTTTCCCCCCCCTCTCTCCCCATTTTGCCCGCCGGAGCAATCTGGTGAGGTGCGTCGTCCTACTCTTGTATGGACGGCGACTGAAACACCTTATTAGTTTCAACGTACGAATCTTATTAATCAATTTTTGTTTCGACAATACCATCGCAATATATTTTTTTCCCAAACATGCCCATATTAAAACCATTTCAGCTATTGGAAATGAACATCATATCCGCTCAAGATTTGGAGCCGGTTTCCAAGAAAATGAAAACCTACGCCACCGCATGGGTGCACCCTACCCGGAAACTATCCACACGTGTCGATGAAGAAGGCAACAACAATCCCACGTGGAACGACAAATTTGTGTTTCGGGTGGACGAGGAATTCCTCCGGCAGGACTCGTCGGCCGTTATGATTGAGATCCGTTCAGGCAGCCGTTGGTTTGGCGTCGCTCTTGTGGGGACGGTCCGTGTCCTTGTGGGTAACCTAATTCCGCCTCCGGTTCGACACCACCACCACCACCACCTTGGGATGCGATTTGTCGCACTTCAGGTACATTTTAATTTTATTTTGTGTGTTTTTCAGGGATGATTTGTAATACATGCATGCATGCATGCGTTGCACGTACCCTAATTAGACATACTCAACCTGTGATTTTTATAATAGCATTCAAACAATTACCATATCGCCCCCACAAAACGTGTCTCAATTGCAAAATTTACAAAACTTTTAATTATTTATTATTGTTATATACGTTAATTAATTCACCCTTAAGTTTATTGAATGTTTATTTTAATAATGCTGAAATGATAATAAAATTGTGATGAAAAAATTGTGTCATTTTATATCATAATCAAAAGAATACGATACTTTTTTCGGAACAAAAAAAATTAACAAATGAAACTCTTTTTGTGAAACAGTGTATCAGATATATTGAGTTTAAATTTAATTTAGAAATTGGGTCATAATGTGAAACTTTGTGCATTAATTCAACTTGAAACAAAATCTTTTGCAAAGTTAATTACAATCCCTTCATTTATAAAATTTCTAATTTGGTCCTTGATTATGAATTTCTTATTATAATTGTCGAATTTAGGTACGTCGTCCATCAGGTCGCCCTCAGGGGATTTTAAACATTGGTGTAGCACTTCTTGATAGCTCGATGCGAAGCATGCCATTGTACACCCACCTTAGCACATCGGCCGTCGGATTTCGCGACTTAATGGAAGAAGATGAAGCTCACCCTCATCATCATAAAATTTCCAACCAAAATCAGCCACCACTTGTCAAACCTATTTTGCGTCGCTCACGAAGTGAACGTAGTAGTGAACGTGCAGGTGTAACGTTTGATAATATTTCAATCAACAACAGTTCAGTGGTTGCTGCAGTACCACCAAAGAATGGGGATAAAGAAAATGACAGTTTGATACCCAGTTCTGGATATGCCGATCAGCCTTTGCCATTCCAAATAAAGGGTAAAAAAGGAAAGGCGAGCTCGGTAATTAGCGGGGCGGAATTGAAAGAAAAGCAAAAGCCTAAGGGTAAAAAGGGTAAACCAGGTTCAGTACTTAGTGATTCTGTTGTTAGCAAGGATTCACTGAAAGGTGATATCAAATTTGACAAGCCCATACCAATTGTCATTAGGCCTGGGAACAAAATAAAGTTCCTCGATGACAAACCTGGATCGGAACCAACAGCTAAGGCGGTAGATGAAAAGCCTGTTAAGAAAATTAACATTGTCGGGAACGGAAAGCCGGTTTCGAAATTTAACGGATATGAGTTTGGAGGCCCGAGGCCGTTTGCATTTGGAGGCCCAGCAAAGGCTAGTTCTATTTTGTCGGGCTCAGAGGTGGGCCCATCGCCGTCGGAGGTGGCGGCTGCGATAGCCGAAAGAAGGTACCCGTTGGATGAGGAGAAGAGCTCGGTATTGGACGGATGGAGCGTAGACGAGAGCGTGGAAGGACTACGCTCTAAGCTGGAGAGGTGGCGAACGGAGCTGCCGCCGCTATATGACCGTCGCTTCTCTTCGAGTAGCTTTCGATCGAGTAGTCAACATGTACGCCGGCACACCGCCGATGGCGGAAATGGGCTGTTTCAATGTTTTGGCAACGTATTTGGATATGAGTGCCAATGTGTTTGTGGCAGGCCCCCATCAAGGGCAAGGCGAAGTGCTCGATTTCAAAGCCCATAAATTTGTAGTTGTGGGCCGGTTCTTTTTCTAAATGGTAGGGTTTCAACATTGGAATGGGCTCAAGTATTGTGAACTTGGAGACTTCAAAGGTGGTGGTGAAAGAAACTTCTATTTTATAATTAAATTATATGGTCAATTTTATATTACACGTGTAATTTTTATTTTTCCTCAAAGAAACCATGGAAAAGAAGAAAATCAAAAACAATCTCCATATTGTAATTAATTGTATTACAATATTTTTATTTTTTTGCAGGAAAAAAGGTTTTGACCAAAAAATATTATTATAAATTCAAATACACTCATGTCCAATTTTTCTATCTGCCTAGAAGGGCTCTATTAATTCTTTACCACACTACTAGGTGCATTTTAATATTTTTTTTTTGCACAATCTATATTATTAAATTTCCATTTACTATTAAATTTCAATCCTAGCAGTCTTGGGGAAACCTGGGAGGGGCTAGGTGAATATTGGGCCTGATTATCCACCATCTGCTTCGACAAGTAGTTGAACTTCACCACACTTATTTTCTAAGTTTATTCCCCAAGTTTAAAACTCTTTATAATTTACCCTTTAAATTTAACAATATTTTCATTTTATCTTCTAAGTCATATTTTTAGTTTTTAAAATTAAAAAAACACGAAATATGAATTATGCACACAACACATTTGCATCAGTATCCGCCAACTTTTGATAATTTCGTAATATAAAAGTTAGTGTACTCCATATGTGATAGTTACTAATTAAATTATAAATATATTTAGGTTGATAAAATTCATAGAAAGCAGCATCCAATCACATGTTAATTGAGGTAAGTGATATTATTTTCTTTTATACTCGTAAATCTAACTTACTATGGTATGCATTGTTTCTATAATTCCTGAAATGCTTATAAATTCCTTTGAGATTTGCGCTTCATCTAATATCATTTCACTTGAATTTTTTATTTACCCGAACCTTCTTATTAAATTTTAATCTTTATCTTTAAAATACGAATATTGAATATCATTCTTGAATTTGACTCAACATTTTGGTCATTATGTTGATAATTTGGACATTATTGGACTTTTGACAAATTATATCTCAAATCTTGAATGTTTATTCTTTTATCTAATTATTCTTACAACTTCTGTTCATCCTTTATATATATCAGTGTAATTAAAATTAAGTTATTGTGAATATCTTTGGCCTGAGTGCAAAGATAATATGATTGTTGAATGTTTTTGGCATGTATGGCAAGGACACGTGGTAAAAAAAATTTTTGGTCTGTAGTGAAAAGATGGACTGTTGATTGGCATGATCATTGGTGTTACAATTGAATATATTTGGCCCGTAGTGTAAAGATGAACTGTTGATTTGCATGATTATGATCGGGAACTATTGATTGATGTTACAGGGATAAAATATTGATGGTGAACTTTTAAATTGGATAAGATTGTGAACATCATGATATATTTTACTTTCTTAATTGATTGTTATTTTCGCTGCAGTTGTTGATCTAAAACTTGTTGTATATTATATTCTATCAGATTTTTACTGTTTAAGGCTAATGATAATCTATTCTTCATTATCTTAGTCATGATATTTTTTACTGGGCTATTTGAGCTCACCATTCTTCTTTTTGTTCCATTATTCTTTCAAGAAATGAGAGTGTAGTTGAGACTAATCTGAATGTGGAGTGATGGTCCGAGATAGTTATTATAGTAGTTTTCACCATGTTGTAAAATAGTGTGACAATAATCATGTTGAGAACTTGTAATATGTGTTGTTGTATCTTATACGACATTGTAATAATTTGGATGTGAATATTGTCGTATTATCTACGACACTGTAATAAGAGAACATATTGTTGTAGTATGTATTTTGGCAATCCAAATTGAGTTGTGTGAACCCTATTTTGGGAGTGTCACACCTAGCCTAACATTCGTCAATCACACTAAAGCAGAGCACCTAACTCGAATTCGGCCTCCTTAAGGGTTATGTTAGTCAATTCGGCCCGAGATGCATTCGTTGACAAAACTTGTCGTAAGAATGGAGACCTTTCAATAGACCAGAGACAAATTGATCAACGTGAGAAAGAGACCCTACTCACCACAAACAAATACACCACAAGATCAAACTGCACTCATGCTTCTTTTGCATCTTTTATTTTTTGCTAAAATTAAGAACTTTACTTCACACTAGTCTAAATATAAAAATGTATATACAGTGTTAAAACAGAAAAAAAAGAAGATAAATATATCTTTAAATTTGAAACACATGGAGTACTTAATACCTCTCGGACCATTACCCTTGTTGTAGCGGAGACAATCACCAATTTACTGATTTTCCTGTCCCTAAAGGTGTCTCGTGAACGTCTGAAGAAAAGGAGGGAAAAAGATGGCAAGTAGCCTTTTTGCATTGAGAAATACTATGTCCAGAGCTTCCGTACTAATTATGAGCAAACCAAACGCTATAACCACACTCCTGTCTAAAATCACTCATCACCCTTTCATTTTGTACATGTTCCAGAATTTTTACCACCTTATTCTTCTTAAATTATACAAAAATATAATTAAAAAAAATGTAATTTTGCAAAAAAGAGAAATATCTCATTCAATATTCTCTCCTTGTGCAAAATATTTGACCAGTATTCCGACGGAAAGTTGTAGCCACACCATTTGCTTATTCTTGTTTCAGTATCTACATTTATCCAGGGCTCTTGCGTAGACAGACGTGTACATAAGCCCTCAAAGCACAAAGCTAAACTACTACTATCTGAACTTTCATAACATAATACAAGGCTTTTGTGTCGGATATAGTACCTGATACTTCAGCTCCGCAAATCAAAGCACAAGCAGGACAAGATTCAGAGTAATCGCGACATGAGACGATCAGCAGCCTACTGCAAGAACTCTCTTGGATCGGTTACAAAGCCAGTCAAAGCCGATGCTGCAGCAGTGTAAGGAGAAGCTAAATAAATCTGGCCTTCTTTGTGCCCCATGCGACCAGGAAAGTTCCTATTTGTGGTGGAGACACAGACCTGCAATGATCAGTCGTCTACGAAAGTCAAGCGCTATCCAAACTGTAAATTTATAATGAAGATAATAGGCAATTGTCTTGCAATATATATCAGGTACAAGAGGAGATCTCCCTGATACAAACAATCCTGAATTATAACGGGACAGCCAAACAAAAGCTAATATCAAAATCCCCAAGGTAACAAAAACAAAAGCAGTAATATATACTATCAGTGAAACAAATGCTCAAGGTAATAATAAAAGACGTTCAGCCTTGGAAGGCAGAACTTGAGCCTTGCATGATGCAAAAAAAAAACACCCATTTTATTGATACGCCGAAGTAAATAGTAAAACACGTTACGGACCAACGTAAAGAGAAGGCATCTTTACAAGTTACTAAAAGCTGCTTATGTTACAAATAAACAACACCCTATTTGTCAGGTACAAGTAATTAATAACACCTTGAGAATGAAAACATGTTAAGGTCCTTAAGGACCAATGTAAAGAGCTCGAACATAAGATACCATCTCCAATATTAGCTTAGTCACAGATATGGAGTCCATGACCTTCAGCATATTTCTAAAGGCACATCAAACAATTGAGTACATGTAACTTCATGTTCAATTCATGTGTATTAAACTGAGAAATGGTGCAACTTGCCTGAGCTTCATTCATGCGTGCATATGTGTCTTTAGGACCACCCAAACAAGCACCACAGCTAGGACTTGCAGGTGTATCACAGCCTGCTTCTTCAAATATCTGAGAACAAGTCTTTCCACCAGATCCTGGCACAGGGAGGCTATATACATCCATCCAGACCTGAAAATTAGTGCGAACACATCATATTTTAACTCTCAATCCTATTACTATCATAATTTCCGCAAAATATAAAATAAAAGAAGCAAAACACCAAACATTAACAAACCTTTTGGGTAGCAGGGACCAGGAAGGTGGGAACTTTCACCTTTTCCCCCTGCACATGATGTGATTAATTTTTTGAAGTTCAACAAAAATAAGAACATTACATACATGCCATCATATAATTATTCAGCCTAAGCTATATATATATAGAAGAAACATAATATACAAACCTAAGACATCACTTTATCCTTAGTTTTATTTAAGTTAGATCCAAATGGTAGGCTGTAGGATCATGTGGTGTCAAGATTAACTAGACTAATAACCTTAAGACCAAATAACACACACTAACAGATTGCTTCCCAAGGGTTATAGAGAAGAATTTTGGGAAAAGGGCAAAAGTGAACCACTAGAAGGTCCTATTCGAAAGAAGATACTCGGAGCCTCAGACAAATGTTAATAATTACTGTAATTGATATGCATGATGCAACTTATCAGAAAGAAAAAGTAATAAGCATGATGCAGTAATCAGTATCATACAGAATATTCCCATTCATATGCTCGGAAATTGAATAGTCTCTAGAAAGAAAAAAAAGCTATCCAAATTATAACTCCTATCCTGCTGATATCATACATTATCTGCAACAAGATGTATCACTCATCTTCTGAGAAGTGCTAATTTATGAATCACTCTCAATAACACCTTTTTTTAAAAAGAAACATGTGTTCATACACTCAAGGAACATCAGAAACCAAATGTTGTGGTGATATTCTTGTTAAAGCAATCAAAAGCACACAATAAAACAAGCATTAAAGATATTTCATGTCTTACTGAAGCTAGGAAAACTTTGGCTGCAGCTAGAAAATCCTCAGTTTTTCCACCAGTACAAGATCCAATATACACTCTGTCAATTTTCACATCTTTGCATTCTCTTGCTAACGCACGATTATCAGGAGAATGCGGCTGAAAAACATATCCACAATATCAATCAATCAATCTTTTGAACATTTGAATGTAGAACAAAATACTTAAGACGCAAAATTTAACGGATAGATTGTCTTTTGAAAAAATAAGGGAAAAAAAAGAAGATAATAATATAGAGATGCTACTTGGTTCTCGTATATTTAGAAGAGAAACGCTCATCTCAAAGGCTCACATTTTGAAAGAATTTTCTTTCCTTTTTCTTATTCTTAATGAGAAAAAAGGGACATCTAGACTAACAACTGTAACTCACCTTTGCCACCAATGGCTCCAGCTTTGAGATATCAAACCTGTACTCAGAAAGAAATCTAGAAGACGCAGACAATTTTGTAAGCAATGGTACATCATGAAGCAACAGAATAAAAATAGTAATATAGAGGATGATGATATTGACAAAAAGCAGAAAACAGAGAAATAATAATGAGTGTGTTCCAAATACAATCACACATTCAGGAGAAAACTTATTGGTCTTATAAACATACTCACTTGATGTCTTTATATATATATATATATAAAAGGTAGTTCATTTCATTAAGCAGATCTTTTTCAACCGTATTAGTACATGTGGAACAGATATTAGGCACAGAGTAATACACTCGAAATATCTATTTAATCTGAAACACAGACACAAGTACATCCTATAAATCAACGTACATATACAAATATCTATAAATTGTAAATAACTCAACGTCAAGAATACCCTTTTCAGCAACATTCATTTATGTTCAAAATCCTCCATAGAGCATGTAAACACAAATATACTATCTAATCATCAACCTCATATGAATTAAGGGGCAAAAACAACAACGTATATGAAGCAACCGGTTGAACAAGCAAAGCCATTGAAGCAATAGTACGACATTAAGAACATATGAGAAAACTCTTAATGTCTCACTATAACTACAGAGCTGAATACATTACCATTAACTCCAAGAAATGCAATCATTTTTATTTACTTATATTGACATATAAGAGGCCAACCTATTAGCATATGACAGATATTGACTCTGCTTCATGGAAAAATTTGTTTATAAACTTCTAGTAGGCTAAATAAACTTATTAATCCCTGTTGATGTCAACTACAACGTGAGTCCAGTTTGAGAATTTTTGTAGTCATGCGAGAGAAAAAAGAAAAAGTATTTTCTAAGGAATTCCCTAGACATTATATTATAATATGATTAGGTTACTTGCAGAAAGCAAGAGTAGAAAACTCTAGCACCAGAAAAAAAAGGGTCTTGACTTGAAAAAAGAACTCCAGCCATACCTTGCTTGCTCATCACTATAAACTGGTTCATAGGGCAGAGATGTTTTGTCCTGTACAAATTTAAGAGAATAACTATTAGGTGTGCAAAGTAGTTGAAAAATGAACTTATAAACATTAAATACTAAGTATTCCTCAAAAATCACTGAAGCAAATTTCATATGCAAATAGTATACTTTCATAATAAGGAGGGAGATTGTTCAAACAGATACAATCACTTGCCACACTAACCTCAAGGTACTTATAGGTTGTAGCATCAGCTGGGACAACACCATTTTTTCCACCAGCTTCAACAACCATGTTGCATAATGTCATCCTCTCTTCCATCTATTAAACGTAGAAAAGAAATTGAATCACTAGACAAAAAGATTAAAAGTTTTTCAGACATACATGCCGAGTAACTTCAGACTCGCACTGAAAGTGTATGTTCACAAACTTACAGTTAAACTTTCCACAGTAGAACCAACAAACTCCATTGACTTATATGTTGCTCCAGAGACAGATATTTCACCAATAATCTACAACGAGGGAACCATTGAATGCTTTAGCCATCAATACACTAAGCTACGGAGTATAACAATATAACAACTACCGGATGAATATTATAAAATATTGAAGGCTTCACCAGTCCATCAAAGCAAGAATACACCATGTGATATATTTAAGCTTATCATGTTTTACAAATAAGGAAGCATTTCAATTAAAAAAAATATATGCCAAAGGAACTAGTTAAACATACTTGTAAGATCAAATCCTTTGCAAGCAAATAGTCGGGCATTTCACCATCCATTACAAATCTCAAAGTTGGAGGCACCTGCAATTCAAGATGCAAGGAAATCATACACAACTGATGCAAAAAAGAAAAGAAGTGCGTATGTAAGTAATGACACTGCCAGGAGAGATACTGCAGAACACAGAAAGTGCAAGTAGGAGAGGCATACTCTTGAATAAACCTAGCAAATACAGTATAACTCACTGAAACATTTAGAAATGGAAAGGAATAACATTTTACCCAAGACCAATGAATACCAAACTTTGATATCATGCTTCCAAAAGCTTAAGCTACTAGGATAAACAATACGTATCTAGCTTTCACATGCTTATGGTGTTGACTCGAAACTCACTAATTATTAGACCTGTAACCATTTGTTGTTTACCAAAAAACCTTCTTTCAGATACAAGAAGAATTTGTAAAATACAGAGAGCTGCAAAGAAAAAGAGGACAGGTCCTCCGGTAGGAAGAAAAAATAAGTGAGATCTATACTATTTTCAACAGAGAGCATCCCCTCATTATCTTGGTATACCAAAGCAAGCGAAAACTCGTCAATTGACCTTAGAAGACCCTCACTCATGTTTCTCTCCATCCAAAAAGTCCATAAGTTGCCATAAATTGTTTTCAGAAACATATCATGATGAGTAAAAAATCCATCCCAGTAACACATTCAAACTATCAAAACAATGCAAATGTGGATATTCAAAATATAAGAAAAAAGGGAGATTATATACACCAGGAAAAGTAAAAGAAATAAAAAAAACTAGAAAAGATCAATGAAGCTTTTCAATTTTCTACACATTCCTTCTCAGAAACCTTAACCATGCTCACAAGACACTTTCCATTTACTTTCCAGGTAGTTATTTTGCATTTATAAAGTATTTTATGAGAAGGTAAAAGATGCATCAGAGCAAACATGTGTCCATGTGAAGCATGCATAACCACAATAATCCAGCTCAAAATTATCTTAGTTACGAAATACAAAGAATGAAGTACTGGAGGACATTTTAAGTCAAGATTTAAGCAGGGATTTGTAAGCATATTCATCTGAAAACAAAGTTGCCAAAATACAAATATGACTGTTTCAGACTACAGAATATAAATAGAGAGTGAATCGTGAAAAACATAATAATCATATACTAACATTATTCACACCAAAACTCATAGTAAGATAAAAAGGAATACTGAATGAGTTATAATCCACATAAATTCACTCATGGTTTATTCAATAAATTCAATAATTAAATGCTAGAAATCAAAACGAGTATTTACAAACCTTGAGCAAAAGCTTTCCCGTGCCCAATACAAAACCAGCATCGGTATTGCCAATACCTGTCGCAAACTGGCCGAATGCTCCTGCAGTACATGTGTGAGAATCTGTGCCTAGCAGGACCTGAATGCACATAACAAGATTAAAGCAATTATATATCTCCATATAAAAACATGTGATGCCTTTTAAAAAAAAATGAATGTTGAAATAAATGATTCAAAAAACACACCTCCCCAGGTCTGCAATGACCTTCTTGAGCAAGAGCAACATGGCATACACCTTTATAATCTGGGTTAGCCTGTGAAAAACACAATTGAACTTTAATATCCAATGTCCAGGTTATGGAAACTTAAAAAGTATTGGGAGAGATTTAGCAAAATACATTAAGAGGTTGGCATCACAACAAAATTGAATAGTACCTTGAAATTCCCAAGATCTTTAATATCATAGAAATACTTAATATTCTGCTCCGTGCAGAAATCCCTCAAAATATCCACATTTCGATTTGCTCGCTCATCAGTTGTGAATATGTAGTGATCAGGTATAATAACAAGCTTTTCACGGTCCCAGACCTGCAATGTTGAAAGATATGAGCATCCACATATATATTAGAAGTGAGATATAATTTTACATCAAATATTTAAGACAAAGACTTGATCTTAATCACTGAATTATGCAGGCTATAACTCAGTGAAAGGAAAACCAGCTGCTTGACAAAATTGAAGCAGAAGCACTGAATTTTATCATACAGTACAGTGTAATAATATTTAAACTAAGTTATAATTCAAATCAAAGACAAACTTCACGAGAACTTGTAAAGTGATGAGTTATGGATCCCTCTTCTCGACTTAACTCTAACTATCACTTAACACTGCAGTCCAAACAAGTGAATGAAGTTATGTGATGAGGGCCATCCAGTTATTTAAGTTTCAGAAACATCAAATATAAGGGAAAAAATATCCAAAACCGCATAGCAGCGCCATTTCCAGATACACTTGATTTGGCATATTGTTGAATTATACTTGTATAACATTAGTTTGTTATTGATTTGTTGATTGAAATTTCACACCTCCTATGTTAAATGAATTGGCCATTTGCAGAATAACAGTAACTTAATGCAATTAGGACAAAAGTGATTGTGACTCTTAATTCCCCCCCCCCCCCTGTACAAGTCTTTGGCCTCATTTTGCATGAATGCTGTAGAAATCCTAGACTTAGTTAGAATATGCACTAACCTAACCATCTATTAGTTGGTTTGATAATGATGGAATAATATATATGAACAATATAGTTTATCCAGAAGCTAGTTGGGGAAATATCATGAAAAATCTTTAACTAATTGAATACCAAATCCACTTCACCTGCCAAAATATATAAGATAATCTGAGCAAGAGTTCTCTACAAATGCATATTTGATATTACAAGCAACCTCACAAGAGCACCTAACCACTAGGCATCCTCTAATAAATCAATCGAGTCAAGTGCCAATGAGAGACAGAGAGAGGAGATCTTTAAAGTAGACAAATCCAGCCAGACTGACAACCTTTGGTAAAATTAAAGTTGGAAAAGCTAGTTTTTTTCTAGCATTTTTTAGGTGTAAGATTTTTAAACAACAGGTTAGGAGACCTGACAGTCTTAATTAGGAGACTATATATACTTCCTGATAAACCAGAACATAAGATAGAAGTTCAAACACCATAGATAAAATAACCTCTTACTATGTGATAGTATATATAATAGAGTTTAAAGAAGGAAAACGGGGGGGGGGGGGGGGGGGGGGGGGAGGAAGGAAATAACTTTGGTTATTCTGAATTGTATCATTGATGAAATAATAAATAGATAAATTAAATGCCTGCTCCAAATTATTGAGCAATAGAAGTCCCTATACCTTGGCATTCTGGCCAAACTCTCTCTTGAAAATTCCTATAGAACCGGGCCCGCAAACGTCATGAGTCATCAAGATATCAACATTAACCCAAACATTTTCACCCGGGCTCAATTGGGGGTTCTCAGAAGCCCTAGCCAATATCTTTTCAGTCATC
Organism: Panax stipuleanatus; assembly: GCA_020205555.1. Lineage (NCBI taxonomy): Eukaryota > Viridiplantae > Streptophyta > Magnoliopsida > Apiales > Araliaceae > Panax > Panax stipuleanatus. Next base: position 15,711,516 of record CM035126.1, on the reverse strand, counting down.
GTCATTCCAGTCTTGACCTAAACAAAACAAATCAAGAACCTCGCAAATAAATTACCCCAATTTCTCAAGCGCAGATCGCAAAACCATCAATTTAATAGCAAAATAACAAAACCCAACTGATCCAGTGGTGGATGGCTTGCGTTCGGATTGCTGAGGTGCCATAACGGAAACAACTTCCCGGGAAATTTTTTCTTCCATTTCGGAATGTAAAATGAGGATTTTCCCGAGAAAGCAGAAAGACCCACATCTTTCTGGTATGCAAAAAGAAATTTAGAGAATTGTTAGCGAGATTTTTCTGAGAAATAAATAAAAGGGTAAAATGATGTGATGGAGAAATGTATGGAAAATGATACCTGGTTGATGAAAGGCGTGAAGCTTGAAGCAATAGCAGAGGAAGCCATTAACGAATTCTGTGTAGAGGGGTGTGGTTCAGTTTGCGAAGTGAGGAGAAAAAGCATCTTTTAATGGCGGCTGCAGCTGGCTTCAGCTCCAAATACCAATTTTTACAAAATTACCACACGTATCAATTAATATTATTGCATTAACTAGTTAAATAATTAAAATTACTTAAGTTAATACTGTTTAAATTGAATAAAATTCATACAAATAAAAAAGTATAATTTTTATTTTAATTAACATACTGTTAATCTATCTATTCTATGTTCTAAAAAAAAACTGTCATATAAATATGTGTGTATATTTTAGTATAATTTTTATTTTAATTAATATATTTTAGTTAGAGCTTGTTTAGTCATTTATAGCAATAATATTTGATGTATTTATAGGTCCAAATACATTAGACTATTTCTTAAAGAATACTTATCCGTAGATAAAAAAATTAGACTGAAAAAATAAAATGAATTTGTCCATGTGAACAAATGAAAAATACAATCTATTTGTTCGCAACTAACAAATTTATTTTGTTATTCTGGTCCAATTTTATGTTCAATTATCCGCATATACTTATTGTTTTTTAAAAGTTATATTTGAACCCTTAATACAATATTTGTGAATTAAAGGAATAATATTCTCAACTATATTTAATTTAAGGGTCATCTTAATACGTGCTTTTAGGGCTAGACACTCAATTTAAGATAATATTTTTTTTAATTATATGTATATCTCTTGATTTATATATTTACACAAAATTTAAGAGAATATGTATACAATTTAAGAATTTTTTTTTTTATGAACTGTGTGTTTAATGTTAATATATGTGAAAGTTTTTGAAAGGTTTTAAACGAAGGTAGACGAACAAACTCTTCAAGTATATGAACTCGAACCTTTCTCATTTCTCAATATTTTCTATTAATATTTACATACAGATCAAATTAATAAATAATTTCATTACCTCACAAATGCTACTGAAGCGGTCCTTCAGACAGAGTGAGGAGGATATACTGGAATGAGAGAGTATAAGGTGGTGATAGTTTTCTGGCGGGAAGGTAGAACCTTTACTGACACTCTGTAGCTTCCCCAAAAGCCCTAACTATTCAACTCAACTTCCATTCTTCAATTCCATTCACAATAGTACCGTTATGTATTGGGTTACCGCTAAATCCGTCGTCGTTTCGGTACCTCGATGGCGCACTGTAGCTCATCTGCTTCGTCGCCCACTTCACAGCCGTTCATCATTCACCTCTTCTCGAACCCTCACTGTAAAATCTCTCTCTCTTTCTAGATATAAATATATGTGTGTATATAATATTATTGTATTTGGCAAATTGTGCGTGTTTTTTCTTTATTGTTTTGTTTTACACCAGTTATTTTCAAAATACTTATAATCTAAGAGTTTAGCCAATACTGTGCGTGAGAATGAATAAAGTTAATGGTTCACCATAAACATTCTATATGAACTGTTTGGAAAGTTGAGTTTTTTTTATTTAAAGCAAATAATTTAGTTTATTAAGGCTTCAGGGTCTTTTGTAAATTGTATTATACAACTGTATTTGACCATTTGTTGCTGTTGAACTGCTTTCCATTACGTGTAAGGGTGATTTGTCTTTACATTTATTCTTACTCCAGTTATTTGGAAACAAGTAAATGAATCAAAGCAGTTGAGCCAACAAAACCCGTGTTTGATTTGTCTTTCATATACCATCATGTGCATGTTTTGCTTTCTTTTATAGTTTTAAACCGGCTATTTCTTATATACTTAGTATTGTAGTTTAAGAATTTATCCAATTATCCAATAGTGTGTAAGAGAAGGAATAAAGTGTATGGTTCACCATAAACATTCTATATGGGTTGTTTGGAAAGTTGGGCGTTTATATCTAGAACAAAGAATTAAGGATAGATTATTCTATTCATCCTTCTTACATTCTAGCATGAACAGACAGATGATTCACTTTTGATAGCAAATTTGTTGAGTTTTATTGTGTTAAACTTACTTTTATTCAGTCATTTGTATTGTATTAGTACACACTTAACAGCAAATGTTCAATATTAATTTTTTCTTTTAAATATTCTAACAGTATTGCGCAATGCAATTGGATTCGTTCCATCAAAGAACGGAAGCTTTTGAAGGGCACCACAAAAGCAACAAAAAAACTCAATGTAGGAAGTTCCCTAGAGGAAAAATCTAACATTATGTGGTGGAAGGAGGTGTGTTATATCACTGGATTTGTTGCCTTTGCTGTATAACCTGCATTATGACCTGCTTCTTCCGCTGGACAATACAATTTGATGTGATTTGTTTATAAATATTTCTAACGTCATTTTTTCAATTTCAGAGAATGCAGATGTGTAGGAAGCCTTCTTCTATCCAACTGATTACGAGACTTGCCTATTCTAATTTACTGGGTGTGGATGTCAACTTGAAAAATGGAAGGTGATTTTTTTTAAAATTGTGCAGAGGAGGTTAAAGAAAATATTTTGGTATTTTGGTGATGGTTTTTTTTATGTAGTCTTAAAGAGGGAACACTTAATTGGGAGATGTTACAGTTCAAGTCAAGATTTCCACGTGAAATTTTGCTCTGCAGGGTATGTTAGGGTAGCTACTATGCATCTCATCTTTTTCTATGCCTCTTTTATTTGGGGTATCTTTTAATTTCATTATATTTTTTTTCATGGTTGATCAAGATTAGGTGCATTTTCGTTTATCTAGGTGGGGGAATTTTATGAAGCCATTGGCATTGATGCTTGTATTCTTGTGGAATACGCCGGTTTGAATCCTTTTGGCGGTTTACGCTCAGACAATATTCCAAGAGCTGGATGTCCTGCCATGGTATTGGATTGTTTCCCAATGTCTTTGAGTTGGTTTCTTTGTGTTGCAGATGTTATGATGTAAGACGTATTATGCGAAAAATCTGAGAGAACAGTCACTTGATTGGTTTGTTTTTTGCTTTCAAGAATCTGTCTGAAATTATCCAAAATAATTGCTTTGCTCCAGTTTTAGTCCTCTGATAGTGCATAATGTACACTGTTGACCCATTCTTTAACAATTTAAGCTTACATGAGATTCTTTTAAGTTGTAAAATATGATGTACATCGTTGGCCTTTTGCTAAGAGTTTAAAACTTTAAGAGCAATTGATACCTTGACAAAGGTATCAGAGCTTTGTTCACGCCAGGTCTTGGTTCAACTCTTATTACTTGCATTTATGTCTCCTATTATGTTAGTACACTTGCATATCGATTGTGTAATTTGATGTACCTTTGTTTGGTTTCAACTAGGGTTAGCACGGACTGCTATAGAATTATATATTCTGTTAGGCCAAATCTCTAATTTAATAAGCTTTAGAGATCGTTGCTTACAACCTTTACTACATTTTCTCTCTCTGCTATTGTAAATTCATGCTGTTGTTTAAAATTATAAAGCTTGTTTCTTGAAGTTTCTCCTTGACTGCTGATGTTTTACTGTGTTTCTTTGCTTCAATACTCTTCTCACAGAATTTACGTCAAACTTTGGATGATTTGACACGAAACGGATATTCTGTTGTAAGTACAATGTTTTATTGTACTGGTAGTATAACCTATCACTAATGTATTACACTTGGATGAATGCTTGTTTTATCTTCTAACTCATGCATGCATGCTTGATGTTATATGTGTAAAAATATTAAAACTCAAACAAAAATGCTGTGCTCCAGGGAATTCTCAAATCACTTTATGTTCTATTGTTGGTTTATTGACTCCTGAAAGGTCTATGCACTTCCTACTCCAGTACTCCTCATACAGCCACCTATAAGAGTCAGAAATAACCTCCTCAATCTGGGAAGGAGACTTATGTATTTCTCCTGACTCACTATATACCTCCTCAACAAATTCTTACTTCTTCTAACACTTTCCACCTTAAAACATCTTTGAATTACAAACCCCATTCCCCTTCCTTGCTTCACATACATCTAGCCTTTCATCTCTGGCTGGTATCTTTCTTGAAGCAACCTCCTCTAAAGTCTAAACATTCTTACGTTTGGCCCTCACTGCTTTAAGGTCATTAGATAAACAACATAGCTCCTCAAGACTAAATCAGGCATATTTTTCAAGTGTTTTAATAGCTATTGCAAGTAATTCAGGAAGGATAATGCATGGTGTTCCTTACATATTTCAAAATGATATGTTTCTTCGTTTGAACAACAGATATATAAATATGGTTTGCCCTTGGCTAAGTTGGGTGCTTAGTGATGCTGACACTAGATTTTTTTTGTGTTCTTATATTATATGTAATAATTGATTTAGTTAGACTTCTGAAAAAATGTGTTTTATAGTGCATAGTGGAGGAAGTGCAGGGTCCAACTCAAGCTCGTTCTCGGAAAAGGCGTTTTATATCTGGGTAATCACATGCTAATTATTTGTTTGTTATACGCTCAACTTTTTTGCATGGCTTTTTCTTTCTGGTTTTCTAGTAGGTTGCTATCACGATCTGTTCTATAGTGGACCTCCTGCTAAAGAATATTAGCTATAAAAGCTAGTTCTTCAGTTCTAAAGAAAGGAAACATACATAACTTTTGAATTGCTAGGTTACCTTTGTACATATCTTGTAATGTAGTTAGCTTTAATTAATTGTTGGGAAAGACATAAGTTTTGGTGTATGTCATTGTGTGTATATATAACTAGTCTTATATATGGATATCTATATCTTCATATTATTGAGAAAATCTTAGGTTACTGATATGAAGGTGTGTGCCTCTCGCTATAGACTCTATTTATGGTAATAAGAGATTGTAGGTGTATCTCTTTATCTGTAGTTATTTCTCTTTTGAATTGCACAACATAATTCAAGCTAGGAATTATTGGGACTTGGTTATTATGTATTTTGAAGGGTTCTTCTGCTTCTTCTTTTTAAATGCCATTGAACAAATCTCTTGGGGTTATCTATTTTAAATTCAACACTTCCTCTTGTTAAGCGTCCCAAACTGCAATGCCATAGACTTGGTGTCTGAACTATTGAAGGGACTAGGGGAGGCAGTGGTGTATGTAGTTGAAATTTTGAAATGGTAGGTTGTAGCATGTAGTTAAGGTACGTAAAAAATGTAAAAATTTGTGCCACCAAATTGTTCAATCAAAGTTCAGCAACTTTACCAGGTGATAATCGAGCTCACTAGCACAGTTCTGTCGACCTTCAACGTACAATTGACTGTAACTTTTCGTAGTATAATACTTCATGACAATTAAGTTGACGTTGACACTACAATGGGATATTGTGTTGAATTGTGTAAATCTAAAGTTCTGTCTTAATAATGTTGGGGGAGGGTGTGTGTTAATTCAAGTGTGTTATATTTTTTGTTGAGGACAAAGATTTCCTTCTTTTTAATTATTTATGCATATCTTTCTCTAACTTGTTTTACGTGTTTAGGCATGCACATCCAGGCAATCCTTATGTCTTTGGACTTGTTGAAGATGATCATTACCTTGATTTCCCAGAGCCAATGCCAGTAGTTGGTATGATAAAAATACATCTATGTTAAATGGTTATGTTTGAGGCTGAGCTATTCAAAATTATGTTTGTCAACAAAGTTCATCAACCTATACTTATTCTTTTTTGGAACAAAAATTTATTTGTTTAGTTGTGTTGCTTTGTATATGTAGGTGTGTCTCGCTCTGCAAAGGGGTATTGCTTAATTTCAGTACTGGAGACTATGAAAACATATTCTGCAGAGGATGGCCTTACTGAAGAAGCTTTAGTTACCAAACTTCGTACTTGTCGGTACCATCATTTGTTTCTGCATAGATCGTTGAAACACAATTCCTCAGGTTTCAAGATTTTGTATTCTTGTATTTTGAGGGTTCATAAATTGTGTGTTGTGACTTGGGACTGATGCTATCATTTGAGGACAATATTAGACAACGAAGTAGTTTCATTTAGCGTCATAGCTTTGTTCTTGTTATTGTGATGCATCCTTCTACATCCTACCTACTTGTATATTTTTAAAGCTCTGTCTTGTCAATTTTACATGTTCGAATCCCTTCTGCCTTAATGTCACTACCTCTTTCAGTCGCATTACTGGGTAGAGCTAAAAATGGATTGGAAACTAGATATCAAAGGATGTTGTCTTTTATTTACTGATTTTTTTTCCAAACAGATTTGTATAAAAAATTTAACCCCCTTTCTCCTTATTTTGTTAGTTAATGTTAAACTACCACCAGTTTAGGGTCGTCATAAGTTATAGAAATAAAAATGTAAGTAAGAAAGTTATGGCTAGGCACTTGTGGCTAGGCCTGACAAAATATGGTTATGAGTTGGTTTTGGTTTTTAAAATATGGTTATGGTTCCATTTAAGAACTAAAACCATATTAACCATTTTTAATGAGTTGTGTGGGTTGGAACCATATGATTATGGTTCAAATATAGGTCAACCTATATTTTAAATTTCAAACTTATCATTATTATGATCCAATTAAATAAATTATTATTAGATATATCTTGTATACATAATTACTAAGTATTTTATTTTTATTTTTTTTAGGGGTGGATATTGTATACATAATCACTGAATAATTTTTTTGGGTGTTGGGTGGTGGGGGCGGGGGGTGAGGGGCGGGGGTGTATACATAATCACTGAATATTTTTTGTTGGGTTGAATATTTTTTGGTGGGGTGGGGTGGGGTGGGGTGGGGTGGGGGGGGGGGTGGTGTATACATAATCACTAAATATTATTTTTTTTGGGAGGGAGGGAGGGGGTGGGGGTGGGCGGGGGGTGAGGTGTATACATAATTACTGAATATTATGTAATTAATTGATATTCGTAAATTAAGATTAACTAGAGAAACAAAACTATGAGAAATTGAGCTTCTTAAATATGTAAATATAGGTGGAAAGAACTTTTGATTTTGATTTGGATTTAGAATAAAATATGGGTCGAAAAATAGTTAACCGGGTTGGACCTATATTTCTTTTTAAAAATATGGTTCTAAACTTTACCCAACTCAAATAAATAAAAATAGTTAACCAACCCATTTGGTTCCAGTTAATATGGATTGTCCCGACAGTTAACCAACTATATTGCCAGGTCTACTTGTGGCACTGATGCCACTCAATTTTCTTAGTCAAATAGTTTTCCATATTAATCTGTAAATTTACACAATTTCTCATACGAAATGTTTCAAGTGCATGGAGATAATGTTTCATGTTATAGTTAGATGCCTAGATGATCTGGCCTATATAATTCCCTCTGATTGATTTTTAGACTTTCAGTATTATTGATGACATGCAATTTGATGTTTTAACTTTTATTTTAAATATTTTTAAGTTGGTCTTTTTCTTATTTGGTACCTTCTATATCCGAATCAATCTCTTCCGATTATTCCTTCTAGACAAATAAAAAGGACCATATTCTCGTAAGCTCTAGAAGGTTTGATGAGAGTCTGAATTATATGTTGAGTCCAACTAAGCATTCGATAGTAATTTAAACACTATCCTGAAGTCGTAATAGCATTAGTAAAAGAGAACGAAAGTAGTCTGACAAAGATTTAATAGTTTCATCTTCTTCAGAGAGATCAAAAGTTTATTTTTTGTACACCTAATTTCAATGCCTGACTTCTTTTATAAGTTCAGTCTTTATAAAAGCTTCTTTCTTACAAGTAATCGTAACATCACCAATTTTAATCAAATTCTTTGAGCTTCGAGTGACTTAACGGCTAGAACAAAATTGATAGTTCCCTATCCCTCCCCCCTAGATTTATATTCTTGCAACCTTATTAGCTTTGTTGCTCTCCATTATATTCAACAATTTTTTGTAAGAAGGAAAATCATTTCTAACATATTTTGTGCTATTGATTGATGTCTCAAAGACTTCCCTTAAGATGAAAGCATGTAGTTGATCCTTGACTTGATTAGAGCCTTCCTTTGCAGGGACTTGTCGTTGGGGAGAGTTTGGTGAAGGTGGGCTATTGTGGGGAGAATGTAATGCCAGAAATTTTGAATGGTTTGAAGGCAACCCGGTTAATGAGCTCTTGTTTAAGGTACACCTTTGATTTAATCTGATTTTTTTTTGTGCTTTTCCTACTGTCGAAACTTTTCAACTTTTACATTTTTAGTCGGTTGTGAAAATTTAGGTAAAAGAGCTTTATGGTCTTGACAATGAAGTCACATTTAGAAACGTCACTGTTGCTTCGGAAAACAGGCCCCGTTCTTTACACCTAGGAACGGCCACACAAATTGGTTAGAGTACAAAATCTTTGGATTCAGTTATTTTACAATTTACTCTAGTACTACTGGCTTCATTATGAGCAGCATTTTTTGTTTCCTGTGGTGCATTCTTCCAGGCGCTATATCAACTGAAGGGATACCATGTTTGTTAAAGGTTTTACTCCCGTCAAATTGCACTGGTCTACCTGTTTTGTAAGTGGGAAGCTCTTTAAGGTTATTTAGCCATTCTTCTTAGGACTGTTATAGCTGTTTGATGAATTGTTTCTGGTTTCCCTTTTCGTTGGGTGTCCACTGTCGATCAGTCGGGATCCTATAGAAGGTCAGCCAACCAGCTCTATAATGGCTGTCAGCAAACTCCCCTATATGACAGTTCAGTCACCCATGGAAAGTTGGAACCACCAGCCTTCACATACCTGTTAATAAATTTCTGAACACTTCCCCTCAAGCAGGAGCATAGATATTAAATTTGATTGGCTTGTGAAAATAAACCCAATTCAGTTAACCACCCCTTCCCCCCCAAAAAAAAAAAAGTCCCTACGTTGAATAAATTAGGAAGTTGAAATCTTCACATTGCTTGTCGATATAATTTTCTGTTGAAGTTTCTTGTAAACGAAGTTACAATCTACCTCAATGTTCTTCGTATGCTCATGGAAATCGGACATGCAATGTGTATGAAGTGAATAAATATAAGTTTTCCCCCCTCGCATAAAATTCTGCCGTTTAAAGTCTATAAACATAATGAACTAAATACAAATTTGGAATGTTGAATAATGGACAAAAGAAGAGATGAGATGAGACTAACACTACCAGTTTCAGGAACAGGGGCAACGAATTCCATCTTATAGCCAATTTCCCTCCCTCCCTCCCTCCCTCCCTCCCTCCTTTGCTTGTGGACCTGTGGTTAAGGAAATTATATATATATATATATATATATATATATAGTTTTTCGTTTTTTGCTAGTTTTTGACTAAAATTAAACACACACCCTACCTTGGCCACTGCCAAGGATTGAACCTGGGACCTCCAGCATTGCAAGAGGCCTAGTCCACCAACTGAGATAGAGCTCTGGTGTTTAAGGATTTTATATTGCAAATGTTCGTTTCCTCAAATTTATTGAAATTTCATTCATGTAACTGCACCTTTTTTTATAGGGTAATATCCAGATGAACACCTGGGGTTTTGCCAAAATTCCATATGACCGCTTTTCGTTTTAAAAAGAGACAAATAAACCCCTGTAGTCTTGAAGCTAAGTGAAACAGTTAACTTTTCCATCTAAGATGAGCCCTTCCCTTTGTGTACGGTTTGAAACATGTGGACAATAATTTCAAAGTAAGAAACAAAGGGAAGGTGTCATCTTGGATGAAAAAGTTAAAAGTTTCTCTTAGTCTCACTACTACAGGGATTTATGTGTCTACATTTGAGCCATAAGTGGTTATGTTTGATTTTGTCAAAACTCTACATGGTCATCTGAATTTTACCTTTTTTTTATTTGACATGTTGGAATGATCTTTGGCTCCTTGGTATGTCAAATTGTCCGCTGTCAGGTATGTTAAAGATCTTCTTTTGAATCCTCCTGCTTATGCGATTGCATCAACAATTCAAGGTGAGTGGTTGAGTGGTGTTATAACTTATACACCTTGAATTAATCAAACTGGTTGTAGGATCCTATGATTTTGATAATACATGCTGTTTCTTATCGCTCTGTTGCTATTAGGCAGTTCTTACTTTAAGAATGCTTTGCAGCAGAGTGGTTTTCTATGCTTCTCTGTGGTCTTGAGCAGGGGGTAATTTTAGAGGAAGGACCATATTAAATAATTGATTGAGTTATTAACTTTCATTAGTTCACTTTTTAATTCATTCCTTTCCTTTTTCCCCTTGTTTCTTTCTTTGGTGGCTTCCAGTCCTCCATACTTTTAAATATCTTCCTCATCTATTAATCTTCTCTTCTTCTAATAAATATTTATACTTAGAAGAGATTTGAAGTAAGTCAGCTCCCTTGGTAGTTGAAGCCTAGTGGCATTAATTTATGACTGTTGTAGCATTGAGTAGATTTTTTTGGGCTGGCTTTGGTTTTAATCAGTATATTTTTCTTTCCATAGAGGTTTTCCTTTCTGAATGATAACAAGACAACATATTTGGTCCAATAAAGTGTCTTGTCAGTGAAATTGCTATATCTTTTCAACAAGTAGAAACATGGATTTGAGTGTCGTGATGAATTTTTCTGAAGAGAAAAGAATAACAAACCAAACTTTGTGGCAAGTCAGTTGGAGTTATGAGATACCAAAAATTACAGATGGTTGATTGATCCGCAACTGGATTTACATCAATTGGATTCTCAATGCTTCTTTGGATTTTATTGATGGGGTTAATGCTTAAACCTATAGGCTATAATTTTCACGACTTTAGTTAGCATATCTTCTGCTTCTAGATTTTTATTGATAGGATTGGGTGAATTTTTTGTTTCATCAACTAACTTTGTATTTAAAATGTCTGTTGAGATTAATTAAACAAAAAAGAATTAACGCCTTTGTCTGGACTGTGATCATATATGTTTGAGATTATCTAGCTGTGAATAGGAGTGTTGATCTTTCAGAGACAAGATTGTGGTTGTCTTCCCTTTTGCAAGACACTAGTGTCTGAATATATATGATATACATTTCCTCATCGCTAATGTGATATTATCATGTATAATTGCATATTCATCCGATTTTTTTCCTCATTGTGAATATTACGTGATACTGTCATATAAGCTCCTACTTCCTATGTGTTGAAAGATCTAAACTTTTTATCTGATGTTGCAGAAATATGCAAACTTATGAGCAGTGTAACATGCTCAATTCCTGAGTTTACTTGTGTTTCATCTGCTAAGGTTATATTCCAGTTACCTTGTTAGCATTAACAAAACATATCTGCATTTTGACTTGTAAAGAAAGAAAAAAAGATATCTGCATTTGGTATCAAAGTATTGCTAGCTTTTGGTAATTGTGAATGGAATCTAAAAATATAGTCATTTAATCATTTCAAGTCTGATTTTTATGACAACTTTGGGAATGCTCATCTTTTTACATGGATTTTGGTCTTGATTCTCTTTCTATACTCCATATAAATTAAACTTTGGACTATGGAGTAGTTTTTTTGTTTGCGTTTTCATCTGTGCACTTTAATTGTGTAAATCATATATTTTTTCTTCACCTCGAATGAAACAAGCCAACATTTCTCCAATGTCAGTCATACTATTCATTAGAATCTTATGTTTCTAAAATTAGATTAAGGAGATATTACAGACATGTTGATCTCAAAAATATAACAAGAAATACAAGTTTCACTTGCGTAATTTGTCTATCCACTGAATTAGACGATCACCTCTGGTTCTACTTCCACATGAAAAAAAAAATACAATGCGTTTCTTGATATTCGGAGATGTGATGGTTGATATGTCCTCATGTGAACTGTGGTCAAAGCTGTGAATCCTGCTAGTTTAATTGGAATTTGGTGTATTATGTGTCCCATTATTTATCCAGCTAAGTATTGTTCCCTGGACGCTTGATGAGTCTGATTTCTGGATATATTATTCCATGATTGTTCCTGTTATCTCACCCCACCAACAAGAGAGACCTGCCAAAGACCAAATATATTATTTTAGGATTTGCGTAAGATCCGTTTATGTTATTTATTCATTCTTGTTTTTTAATGCCATTGGTAACTAGAAACAACTCTTTGAATTTTCCATAAATGAGGAACATTTTTATTTTTTTTTTTATTTTTTTTTGGGGGGGGGGGGGGGTTTACACCATTAGGTGATCTAGCTCCTGGAATTTCAGGGTAATTCACTCTCCATTAAGTTGTAGGAAGTTGATTAAGTGCTTGGTTAGATCTCTAATTCCTAACTTGAAAATTGGTGGTTCGTCAGATCGAAGTATCAGTCACCAATGTTATGGTTCAGAAAGCTAATATAGAATTTGACCAAACCCCCCCCGCCCCCCGCCCCCCGCCCCCCGCCCCCCGGATATAGACGTCTTTCTGAATGTTATTTCTCTCTGCATCTGTTAATGTTATGGATGTGCTTCATTTCTGTTCATATTTCAAGTATCAGTCACCAGTGTTATGGTTCGGAAAGCTGATATAGAATTTGACAAAAAAAAAACAAAATTGATATAGATGTCTTTCTGAATGTTATTTTTGTCTGCATCTGTTAATGTTATGGATATGCTTCATTTCTGTTCATATTTCAAGTATCTTAATAATTTTCCTCTTGAATTGTTTTATACCGGCGATCTCCTAATATCTTGTTTATTTTGCAGCTTGTAAAGCTACTTGAGTTGAGGGAGGCTAATCATATTGAGTTTTGCAAGATAAAAAATGTGGTTGATGAAGTGTTGCAGATGTACGGAAACTCTGAGCTCAACGAAATCCTGAAATTATTAATGGATCCTACTTGGGTGGCAACAGGATTAAAAATTGACTTTGACAAATTAGTAAGTGATAATATATGGTGTATGTATTATTTTTCATTGGGTATCAAAAAAATTCCACTATATTTGAATTTAGTAGTAATAATATTTAAAGAAAAATTACAATATGAAAACAGCAACATCTTATAATTTAGACACTGACCATTATCTTTTTCTAAACAAGTATATGCAGAGCTTTCTTGAGTTCTGATATCTTACATAGTGAATTATTTAGACTCGAATGTTTGGGTAGTGTTATTTAATGCATCTCTTATCTGAGACAGGAAGATCTAAATCTATTATTTATATATGAAGTGAGGCAAGGTACTGAGTTTTGAGGCACTACTTTTTTTTTAATTCAAAATGTGGCAGTAAATTGAATTCACGATACCTCATGTTGGACCATTAACTCAATTATCAAATGATAGTTTAGGTTTTTTGGTTTACACTTTTGCTATGTTTCACAACTCACAAGCTTTGGAATTAGAATTCAAAGAACATTTCAATTCCATATAATTGAAATTTAGTTAAAATTTGATGCTCGATTCCAATTCCAATGTTTGGAGTTCAGTTGCCAAAAATAGATTTAAGGTGTTTTGGATTTTGTCCTTTTGGGACATTTATTAAAATTTGAAATTTGAAATCTTATTTGTTGTTTATAGATTTGGTACTCCAGACTACTAGAGGGTGGAGATGATGTGTAGGGAAAGGCCCAAAGTTTTAAGACAACCAGATATTTTGTTGTTGTGCTCCAGTGGTGATCATCTTCAAATATTTAAAATATATGTTTGGACACTGTAGAGGACTTAAATATCTTTCATGGGTCTTAGTTTACCTGGTATGGTATTTTGTGGTAATCGTCTAATTCACAGATATTTAAAAAAAAAAATTGAGGAATACATGCAACATTGATACTTTGTGCTTTCCTGGTGTGAGAGCACTAACATGACTGCATGTCTGTTGCTCCTACATGGCTTTTGCCCTAATCCATTTGATAGCTGTTTCTTTTCTCGGTAGCTTCTGTTCCTACTCGCTCTCTTGTCACAGTTTGTTAATTTGATTTATTCTAGATGCATTCTGAATTTTCTCTATGTACCTATATATATACATATGCGGAAATTTCAAGTTTGCTATACAATGAACTATTTTTCCCCTTCCATTTTTGCCATTTCTTGCCTTATCACTGATATGTCTTCCAGGGTGTCAGATAATAAAAAAATGGTATATTATCCAAACTCTTTCAGAAACTTTGGACTTTCTTCATTTGAAAATGTCTCTTCCTACACTTGATGTCTCTAAACTTTGTTATCCTTTATTTTTTAGGTAAATGAATGTGAGTGGGTGTCCCATAGAATTGGTGAACTCATCTCCTTAGATGATGATAGAGATCAAAAGGAACGTTCCTACCTGGCCGTTCCAGGTGACTTTTTCGAGGAGATGGAGTCTTCATGGAAAGGTCGTGTCAAAAGGACCCATTTAGAGGAAGCATTTACAGAAGTGGAAAAGGCAGCTGAGGCCTTATCTTTAGCTGTAAGCCTTTTGCTTTGCCTGTTATAATAGGTAGTATGGTACTTTACAGATTATCTTCCTAAGAAAGTTATCCTGATTTTGATGTATGTGGTGATCATGCATCTCCTTGGATGTTTATTGAGTTTTATTCTTATATGTAATTATGACTAAGAGTTCACCTCTTTGGAGTAGGGTTATATATGGGAATTCAGGAGTACTGGATGGTTGTGAGTTGTGATGAACTGAATCAGTAGTTATTCTTCATTCATATTTGTTGTTTTGTTTTGTTGGGCGTGCGGTCAAAATTGTGGGTGCTTGTCTCACATCCGTAAAGTGAAGCCTCCCAAGCTACAGTATATCATAGGTTTTGGGTCTCCCTCCTATTGCCATATTGTACTTGGTGGCAAACTCTGTAGTCTACTGGTTTCATGGTTGGATCTTGGGAGGGGGGTTGGTGAAGTCTTTGAGTCTTTGATTTGACCTTTGTTAAATCCTGATTATTTAGTATGCCATGTCTCTCGAAGCCAGAGTAGAATGTGGCAGAACAACTGAAAAACTCGGGTCAGAGCGTAAGCTAGTAAGCTAGTGATGCTTTTGAATACTGGACTACCAAAAGCTCGTTATCGTTAGCTAGGCAAGGTTCGAAGTGAGGTTTTAAAAAGATAGGAGAGCACCCCTTCTCTCGAAGTTACGGGGTCATTTTGCCGAGTTCCTTCAACATGGTTCCCTCAAGCGCCCTAGTATACTCTACTTGTTCACCTGTGTTGGTTTGGTAAGACTTGATCTGAATCGTAGTTCAGATTGTATCTGTTTACCATGCTTTCTTGCAAATTTAATGTTTATTGAAGTTTGTCTCCTACAGTTTAGTGAAGCCTTCACAACTAGTATATGCTCCACTGATTGCCATGGTGTTTTTATGTTGGATGCTCTCAGACTCAGACAGAAGCAACCTACTAAACTCATTGGAAGCATTAATATAAAACATTAGAATTCTGGGAATTACTAATTGGTTTATGGATTCATACTTTACAACCTTACTTTGTTGAAGGTTTTGAGTGCATGAGCCTGATGAACAATGTTGCGGGACTAGTAGTAAGAACAAAAATCAGGGGAAGTGTTTTCCAAACAACATTAAGGATGTTAGAGATGAAGTTCAAAATTGTATAGCACTGTTCCAAGGAAAATCTAACTAGTCTTATATAAATAACTTTGTCACTCTAAAGGTTATTAGTAACTAATGCCAACATTAGAATCCTGACATTATACTTCACAATACCCATCTTGGTTGGGAAGTAGATGAACTAACAAATTGGTGATTATCTATATTAAGGTAAGCACATTTTAGATGAGTGAAACATCGTTTATTGAAGGAAATGAGAGTCTCCTTGGTCAATTCCATCTCTTTTCCTCAGCATTCTTTTCTTTTGGCTTCATGAGGTGTTCCTAGGCTCTATTATGATACTGCACTGTGTAGTTGGGTTCGCCCTCTTTTGGCACTTCTAGTGGATTTAGTTACTGGTAGGATGAAAGCTAAGGGCAAAGCACATTTTGCGGTGCTTTTGATGAGCCTAAACGTAAAGTACGCTTGTATGCTAATACCAATAATTGTCTTCAGTAATTGTCACTTTTTGTATTGCAAGCTTATAAACTCTCGACTTCTGGATTCAGAAAATCATTTTGTACTGGACAAACTTTCAACAATTTTGCAGGTCACAGAAGATTTCGTACCTATCATATCAAGGATAAAAGCTTTGACAGCACCACTTGGAGGACCAAAGGGGGAAATATTATATGCTCGGGAGCATGGAGCAGTCTGGTTCAAGGGCAAACGATTTGCACCAGCTGTTTGGGCTGGTACCCCTGGAGAAGAACAAATAAAGCAGCTCAAACCAGCTGTAGATTCTAAAGGCAGAAAAGTTGGAGAAGAATGGTTTACCACAATGAAGGTGGAGGTTGCACTAACAAGGTGGAAAATTTTGGAATTTGTTACTCATAATCCATCCTATGAGTAATTGCCTTTTGTGGAAGAGAGAGTGAATGCTCTTGTTTCTGTTTCAGGTACCACGAGGCAGGTGCTCAGGCAAAAGCAAAGGTCTTGGAATTGTTGAGGGGACTTTCTGCCGAGTTACAAGCTAAAATTAATGTCCTTGTCTTTGCCTCTATGTTGCTAGTCGTTGCAAAGGCATTATTTGCTCATGTGAGGTTGGGTACAAATTTTTTGAGTTTCAGAATTGTTCATTAGTTATATTTTGTTTTGCATTAGCAATGTTTGCCCTAATTTGAATCATTTCATCACATGTGGTTCACTATTGCATGCTTTTCTTAGTTCTTCAAGGAGATATTCTTGAAAATGTGTGCAATATTAGTTTCTAAACAGGTAATATATCAATATATTTCAAAGGAAGGATGGTCCAATTTTAATCTTTTGACTAGATTTGGTTGCATTTAGATGACATCAACTAAAGATTGCTGCATCAAGATGTAGAAATCAGTTCATAAAAACAAAATCTAAAAATTCTTCTTTATAACGTAGATCATCAAACTTCATTCATATTTTTTTATCTTCATCTTCAAAGGTGTTCTTTGTCTTTGCACTTACCGATATAAGATAGGCATTCCTGTTAAAAATGGCAAGACATTTATCTTCATGTTCACTTAATAACAAGACATTTGTGTTAAAATGGTTTATTTTTAGTATTCAGTTTTGACCTTGTACCATTTTAGCTTAGGGTGATTTTGCACCTAGAATATTAGAAATTTAGAAATTCCACATATATACTTGGGACTCATTAAATTAATGAAAGGAAAGGAAACAACCAAGGTATTGAATGATTGAATCTGAAGCATGCTTTTTCAGTTGCCATAGTAAATTAAATATATTCGTAAGTATGCAGTCTATCCCTACACAACCTTGATTGGTTGTTCATTCCTTCAGATTGATTCTTTACTGATAGTATATAATTAATATATATTTACTGTAAGTAATTCAAAATATACTTAACATGTTGATGTGTTTTTCTAGTTGTTTCTGCATCCTTACTATCTGTAGACAAATTTTAATTGTAATCTTGATTTTTGTTGATACAGTGAAGGTAGAAGAAGGAAATGGGTTTTCCCCACTCTCAGACAGTTTCATAGTTCTGAGGTAGTCTTAAAATTGCCAACCTTTTGCATCTTCGTGTTAGTTGATTTATTGGCTCAAAATTTATTAGTATTCGACTTCTATTTTGCAAAACCGTGCACCCATTCACGTGGAGTTGATTTTATGCATCATCAGGAATCCATTAGATTATGAAATTAGTTTGATTATATCTCAGTACTGAAAATGATCAGAATTCTTCTAAAAATGCCGAGATCAGCTTGTGTGAACTTTGATGCTTTTGTTGCGTATTAAGCTCATTCAAATATTGTGATTATTTAACCGCTTGAATTCCAAGCTCGGGCAGATCAACTGTTTTTGAGCCAAAAATATTAAAAACCTTAACAAAAATAAGGGGCATCCAAGCTGCAGTCCTCTTTCTACATCTGCAAAGAGAACTTTGTATACAATATATCATTTTTGGTTATGTTTCTTTCTCTTGGGTGAATGATGACTCACTATGAAGGAGGTGCTGAGGTTTGATTTTCATGTCAAATGTATTTTACACTCGTACTGTTACATCATAAGATTTGGGAAGGGTAGTCCATATGGATCAGGATTTTCATTTGCCTACATGGGCAATGCTAAATCTATTGCTAGGATGAATTGTACTTGCTGGCCCTTGTTGTCCTGCCTTTTGCTTTTATGAACAAGAATTTGCATTTTATTGAATAAAACGAACAGAAAGGGGAAACGATCAGAAATCATGTTTTAAATTTGTTATAGTTGGCTGTTGCTCATTGTTTTATATTGCTAGAATTTTGTGTTTTTGTTAGTCAGCAACAGCAACCCCTCGTGCAATCCCCTCTTGTACGTAGAGAGACAGACCAAGGAGCATCATAATGCACGAATCAAACCGTACGATACTAACGATAGCGCTAAGCCACTACAACGCAAGGAGATGACTTTTTTTCTTCTAAGTTTTTTTTTTTTTTTTTTGGGGGTGGGGTGGGAAATAATTGCAAACGAGAATACTTGAATTCAAGAATTTGCACCTAGAGCTTTGACTCCATGTTAAGTCGCTTATTGCTCTAAAACCTTGAGCATTGGGAAGAGGGCCCAAATGTTTTTCAACTTTACAGTTTCTATGGCTGAGTATGTTTGCTGTTTATATCATATCTGTGTATGAAAACAGTATGTTTTACTGCAAAATCTGTGTGTATGAAGGAAAACACTTCCTGTCTGTGTTGCATTCTTCAACTACTTTCCTTGTCAGCAATCCGTTGTCATACAAAACACCAAATCTTTATACTGCGAATGCAGAAAGTGGGGCCATCAGATGAAGCTGACGGGATGAAGATAGTTGGCCTATCACCATATTGGTTTGATGCAGCGGAAGGAAATGCTGTACAAAATACTGTTGATATGCAATCACTTTTTCTATTGACTGGACCAAATGGAGGTGGTAAATCCAGCTTGCTTCGATCAATTTGTGCAGCTGCTTTACTTGGAATATGTGGATTCATGGTTCCTGCTGAATCAGCCTTAATTCCACATTTTGACTCCATTATGCTACATGTGAAATCTTATGATAGCCCTGCTGATGGAAAAAGTTCATTTCAGGTGCACTTATATGTTCTATTGTTCTGCACCTCACCATTTTAATTTTCATATTTCCTTGTCTATTTCCTCCAAAAAATCCGCAGTACGGCACGCTTCATATGTTTCAACAGCCGAGAGTTATAATAGCCGACACATTAAAAAGTTGGCCTTGAATATTGAATTTTTTCATTAATCAGTGCTCAACACCAGGGACGATAGAAGAAAGATTTTTGGAATTTTTTGAACGTTAGGCCTAACTCAACTCAACTTCACCTTTTGTCCCAAACTAGTTGGGGTAGGCTACAAAGAATCCCATATTACAGCGAAAAAGTAGAAATAACATTAAAAACTAATACGAAAAATAAAAAGGAAGATACCCTACAGCGTATCTATCATACATATGTACTTATGCATACATATGTACATACATACGTACATACGCATACATATGTACATACATACGTACATGCACATACATATATATATATATATATATATATATGTATGTATATATAATACATAAGGGAAGATAGGTATACAAAAAACAAAAAGTAATAGTAACACATTACTCGGCCTCCCAAATGCAAATCACATTTCGCCACTCATTCCTATAATAGGCAAAGTCCCACGTTATATCTATATTAAGTCATTAAAGTTAAGCCTTGTCTCCTTATATTTACATATCATGTATACCTTGGTTCAATTCAAAATATGTAACAGTAATACTCTATATAGTTTTGTCCATTCGCCCTCAAAATTTTGAATATATAGTTATCTGATGTTGGGTGATCAAGTTTATTTTCTTTTGTAGAGAACTTCTACACTTGGTGTTTTCTGGAAGAATATCATATTAATTGCTAATGATTCAATATTTAATACGCAAAGATCCATTAATATTATTGTTCCAACTTTGATTTAGTGAAAATGATGTTCATGGTTTTTACCTTTGATTCATATTTCTTCCTTAGACAGTACATTGATTGGTGTAACCTCTTTTTGTCTCATCAGGATAATTGATTATCCCTTTTTTTGGTAAAAATTGGCCTCAAGTACGGGGAGTATAACCAGCGACTAGTATAATTGACTATCTTATCTCATGTTATTGTGTGTTTTGATTTTTCAGATTGAAATGTCAGAGGTCCGTTCTATAATAACTGGAGCCACTTCAAGGAGCCTTGTGCTTGTAGATGAAATATGTCGTGGAACAGAAACAGCAAAAGGAACATGTATTGCTGGTAGCATAATTGAAACTCTGGATACAATTGGCTGTCTGGGTATTGTATCCACTCACTTACACGGTATCTTTGAGTTACCACTGACTACACAGAACACTGTATATAAAGCAATGGAAACAGAATATATTGATGGTCAACCAAGACCAACATGGAAGTTGACAGATGGGATATGCAAAGAAAGCCTTGCTTTTGAAACAGCTCAGAGGGAAGGCGTTCCGGAAACAATAATCAAAAGGGCTGAAGAGCTATATCTCTCAGCTTATGCAAAAGATTCATCTAAACCACGAAAAGACACAGAAGTAGATTGTTTCACTTCTGATATAGATGTAAGAAGTTTTGACAAGGCTTATGATCAGCCTAGTAGCATTAGGGAAAAAAATATGCATTCTATAATTTCATCAACAAATCGAATGGAGGTTCTCCGCAGGGAAGTAGAGAGCGCTGTGACTAATATATGTCAGAAAGCATTGCTTGAACTCTACAAGAAGAAAAATATGTCGGAACTTGCAGTTGTAAATTGTGTTTTGATTGCTGCTAGGGAACAGCCACCTCCATCAACAATTGGTGCCTCAAGTGTCTATGTTTTGCTTAGACCTGACAAAAGACTTTATGTTGGAGAGGTACTTAATCTTTCTGCATATTTATTTAGTATGCTACAAATATTCTCGAACTTATTTTCATCTTTTTCAACTAAAATCAATTGCATCAAGCTCCATGTGCATGATCTCACTTCATTTGATAGAGCAAAGCGGATTAGTTTGCTTATGCCTTGAATTTGAATTGTGCTGCCCTGTTATGTTGAACAATCATGAGTTCTGATTATTTATGCATCCTTATTATAGGCCAAAGCATAGGGATGGCAATTTAAACGTTGAACCGCATCGAAACAGTCGGTTTTTATCCAAACTGTTGGTCTTGTCGGTGCGGTTTTGGTGCAAAAATTTTAAACCGGGACCGTTGCGTTGCGGTTTTGGTATTTTTGCCTCTGAACCGCTGCGCACCGCTTTTTGAACCGGCAGTGCACGGTACTTGAACCGGTCTATATATAGTTGTTTATTTTAGTTATATCTCTATATTTCATAGTATTATTATGCTCGTCACACTTTTGTGTTATATATTAATTTTGTGGTTGGTTTTGAGGTGCAATTCCGGTTCAAGATTTTTTAAAACCGGTACAGTTCCAAATCACTTAAAATCCAGAACGGCACATCATTGCCATCCCTAACTTCATTGTAGTTGAAACGTTCTTTTCCCCGTAAATAAATGAATTATTGACTTTATGAACAACCTGTTACAGACGGATGATCTAGAGGGGCGAGTCCGTACTCATCGCTCGAAGGAAGGAATGGAGAATGCTTCGTTCCTATATTTCCTAGTGCATGGGAAGAGCGTAGCTTGCCAACTGGAAACTCTTCTCATCAACCAGCTCCCTAGTCAAGGGTTTCAACTTACCAATATTGCTGATGGCAGGCATCGGAATTTTGGCACCTCGAACGCCTCCTTGGAAAATGTTACCCTGCATAGGTGAATCCATATCCCTCCGTCCAACATCTGAAAAGATGCTAATTAATCATAGCAATTTAAAACAATAGCGAGGTCTTAATACTAGGTGTACGGTGGTGGCAGCAATTTTGGCAACTAGAGCATGAATTTTGTTGTTTTTGTAAGTTTTTTTGTTCAATTACATAATTAATGGTGAGCTTTGTGTCGTGTCTTCATCTAAGATCTTTGTTTGTCTCCATTTGCCTGTACGTTTT
Organism: Panax stipuleanatus; assembly: GCA_020205555.1. Lineage (NCBI taxonomy): Eukaryota > Viridiplantae > Streptophyta > Magnoliopsida > Apiales > Araliaceae > Panax > Panax stipuleanatus. The sequence goes on along the minus strand of CM035126.1, from coordinate 15,689,295 downwards.
TGTACAGGACCTGGATTTGTCCTTGAGCCCTTGAGGCCAATATTATGCAATGAAGTATCCTTACACCTTAGAGTATTGGTTTTTGGTACAGATTTTGTTGTGTTTAACTTTGGTTCCTCGGAGCTTTCTAGTACGCAAAAGTGTGACGAGCTTTTAGGACTGGCCAATTTCATAGCATTTTGGCTTGGCACACAAGTATCGGCCACATCATATTAAGATCTCAGCCCTATGTGAAATTTTTCGCCAGGCAACAATTTATGTACCTGTGCATAAACAGTTGTACAAAAATCTAAATAATACAATGTTTATGTACAAAATACAACAACAACAAATAGTTGTATTATTTGTTGTTATATACGACAGAATTATTAATATAATGTTTTATTTTTGCCAAAAAAAGAAGAAGAAAAAGAACTATATATATGTGTTGTTATAGAACTGAAGAAATAAAAAGATGTAAGCTCGAAGTTTTAAGATTTTCTCTTTGGTGTGGTTTTTTTCATTTGATAAGTTGTTTTTTATAAACAATAAAGTGGAATACAAATTCAACAACAATCATCAAATCATGAACTAGACTAATGACCTAGGACCAAGTTCTTTTTGGTAATGACTTTGTGAATAAGTTGGCTAGATTATCACATAATCAAATTTGATGCACATTTTTATCACCCTTCTTTTGCAGCCAATGTGTATCCTCTAAATTGAGCAACGCATGCAGCGTTATCCTCTTACATAATTGTAAAAATCTCTTTAATTGATGGTAATCCGCATGACTCTTGGATATACTGAACAATTGACCTCAACCAAACATACTCTCTACTTACTTCATTGCGAGAATTTTTACCTGCAACCAATGCAATTCCTTCCTGCGACTAGACCATTTACCAAATTGGCTCTATTTTTTTTTCTTTCACATTGGCCGCACCTCCTTTTTGCGGCCAGTTAATATGCTGGTGGCAAGAAGGAGGTGCGGCCAACATACAGGGAGAATCGTCTGTAAGTTTTATGTAGCGCATTATATGAAACAGTAGGCAAAAAACAAACTTACAAGTCATATATTTATCTAACAAAATACAAATGATTTTGAATTTTTCACTCATTCAATAAATCATCTGGACTGTTCAAAGTTTGGGATAAATTTCACTGTCGATGTAATGCCGAAGACACAAAACACATCTAGTGTAATATAAGGTAAAAAGCACATGTACAGTTCATATCTTGTATAATTAAAATAAACATGGGGCATGGTTAGTAGTATAATTATGAGGAAGAAAAGGAACGAATGGAGTTTGGTAAGGAGAGCTAGGACCAAGTTCCCAAGGAGATTGGAGTGGGGTAAGCTTAATTAATTCATATACCACTAGCCTACCTCCTATACAATGAAGAGTAGATCCTCTCTACTCAAATTATGTCCCTTTTGTGTTCTCTACTTACATTTTGACACATAGAATCTTATTTTAATTTTAAAATTAATTGGTGTTAAGTAAAAACACATGTGTCAAAATATAAGTGGGGGACACAAGGGCGACAAAAAATTTAGAGACAGAAGATCTGCTCTCTTATACAATACTCCATGTTAAGTTATGTCCTCAATAAACTTGTGTTGTTATCTCAACAAATCACAGAGTGCCAAACGTCCCACTCTCAACTCAAGCTTTGCTTTTGTTATTATTCTCTTCATTCCATAATAATTGTCTTTTTAACTTCATGTATATAAATTAAAAAATTCATTTAATACTATCATTTAAAAATTAAAATTTGTATGAAATTCAATCACTACCTTTTTATTGAAAATTGAAAACTATTAATACAAGAGAAAAATCTTGAGACAATCAGAAAATTTAGGGGTGATATAGTAAAATAAATAATTTATTCTATTAGAAAGATATAAACGACAAATAAATTAGAACAAATTTTTTCTTCTAAAAAGACAGTTATTATGAAACCGAGGGAGTATCAAAATGCACAACAAATCACAGAGATGTAGATGTGCTTTTTGCTTTATATTATAGAATAAAGCTAGGGGTCCAGTTTAAAGTGATCGGTCTAGTGATCGGTCAATTTTTTTTATTTTTTTTTTGACTCTCAAAATATTTATAATATTTATTGAAACTGTAATTTTTACAAATTCAGTGATTTTAGTGTAATTTGAATATACTTAAAAAATAGGGTTGTACAGTCTGTGCAATCCTGTTTTTTATGTGTATCCAAATTACACCAAAATCACTGAATTCTGTAAAAAAATCCAATTCCGATAAATATTATAAAAATTTTAAGAGTCAAAACAATAAAAAAAAATTGATGGATCACTACTATCCGATCACCCCATAAGGATTGTATATTATATATATGATTTGTAAGTTTTGTTTTTTGCCTACTGTTTCATATAATGTGCTGCAACAACTTACGGGCTATTCTCGTAAGAAATAGAAGCGACTAGTGTGAAAAGAATAAATTTAAGGATAAGTTGGTAAATGATCTGGCCGCAAGGAGTTACTGGTTGCAAGTAGGAGATGCGATCGGATCCCGACCAACTTTAATCTCAGTGTTTCATCAATTGAATGGACGACCACATATCTATTAGTTGAAATAGTACTTCCACCCGTATGATGTGAAATAGGATCTATATATATACACACATCTTAAACAGTTCTTTTGTGTCCTATTATTTTAAGAAATTTCGTTAATGGTGTTTTCGGTATTTTATTATTTTCAATAATGGTATATCTAGTTATGTATATTATAAAATGTCTATATTATAAAGAGAGAGAGAGAGAGAGAGAGAGAGAGAGAGAGAGAGAGAGAGAGAGAGAGAGAGAGAGAGAGAGAGAGAGTTTGTTAATATCAAAAGTGAAGTTTTTTTACTTTATCTTTTTACCTTTAAAAATTAAAAAAAAAGAAATTAAAAAAAGGATACGAATCCTTTATCCACGTTTCTTCTCTCTGGCCAAAATAGTGTATCTATTAGTGGGAATTAGTTATTAGTTCAAATATGCAAACTTTAATTTCCCTTATTTTTCTCCCCCACTTTCTCATAATCGCTGCTTTATCCACTTCTTACTTGTACCAAATTAAATCCCACATATAGAGTTTAGCTGGGATTGATTGCTTGAAAATTACAAAAATAATACTCACTTCGTTCCGTATTAAACGTCTTAATTGATTTCGGCACGCTAATTAATAATATATATTTTTACTTAAATTGTCCCTTCTAAATTACTCCCCCCGTTCTTAAAAGATTGTCGTTTAAGGTTTTGACACATGGATTAAGAAAGTCATTTATTACTAATAAAATTTGTTTGAAATTCCATCACTACCCCTTTATGGGAAATTGAAAACTATTATACAAAAGAGAGATTTTATTGGGACAATGAGAGAAGATAAGGGTAATATAGAAAAGTAAATAATTTATTCTTCTAGGAACGGAGGGAGTACTTTTTAATTTAAGTGTTCATTCACTTTTCTATGACCCCAACATTAATTATTCTTTACTAGTTACCACATGAATTCTCTAAATCATTTTTATTGTTATTCTCACATTCCAATAAGTATATTTCTCTCTCCAAACCCACCCACTAATTACATGCAAATGCACATAAATGCATACTCTCTACATTTGTTGGTATTAATTTCTAAATATTACCTCAGTCCCTTAAAGAGTGCAGTTTTAGCAAAAAGCACACAAATCAATAAGTGGGATAAAATGACAAAGTTAGTCTTTCTCTTCCTTTAGTGCATTAACTTTTTTATTTAGTGCAGTAATTAAAACAAAGGCATATTTAAAAAAAGAAGGCTTTGGGTTCCTAAAATTGAATTCTTTAAGGAATAATTTTTTTTTTTGCTAAAACTGCACTCTTTAAGGAATTGAAGTAGTATCATTTTTATTGTTATTCTTACATTCCAATAAGTATATGAGAAAGAATGTGATATAACAATACATCATTTCTTAATGTAAACTTTTTATCATTTCTTAAGTTTCTAACAAAAGTTGACTAAAAAGATTATGGGGGTGTTTGATAAAAACTGAACGAATTTGAATCTGAATCTGAATCTGAATCTGAATGAGCTGAATCTGAATCTGAATAAGCTGAATCTGAATGAAAAAAAATTATTTGATAATTAACATGTCTGAAACATCTGAATAAAAATATTTTCCATTTTAACCTTCTGAATTAGACTGATAGAATATTTCTTCCTCTTATTAAAATTGAATTTTAATAGAATACATAATATAATTATATTGTGTTTGTGAGTTTAAAAGAAAAGAGAATTTAAAATCTATGAAGAACCCCAACACCATGTACAGCTGAAATTAACGATTCATTTCTAAAAAAATTGAAAAAATAAAAAATGCATGATCAACACCCAGATGAAAAATAAACACTCTATAGAAGGGGCTTTAATGGAGATGATTAAAAATCATACCTAAGCTGTTGTGAAGTCAGTGAAAACCTTTCTCTCTCTAGGCCGAAGACGATCGATGACACTCAAATCTGTTGCAAAACCCCTAAAAGTTTAAAATTTATAGACCAAAAACCTAGCTGATTCATGCATGTATAATAATCACGTACATATATATGTATATGTAGATATAGAGAGAGAGAAATTATAAAATTGAAATCATTGCTGATGGATTACCTGAAAGAACACCGGAGAGAGATGGAGATGGAGATGGAGATGCAGCTGGAGAACGACGCTAGCGATGAAAATCGAAACGTGAGCAAGACTATTTGGGTAAAAGAGATTATTCAGCCTGTGACGCCCTCATAATTGGTCCAATCAACCCAACCCATTCTGAGTCGTCAAATACATGGTACAGAAATCAAATACAATCTTTTATATCAAACAGTCGTGCAAAATACGACCACACAACTGTGAGTGTCCATACAGACACGTAGAAAATATTAATATTCAAACTAAGTCCTTATTATATTTATTATTACACTATTTAAAAAATTATAGTGAGGACTTCTATAGCTCTAACTCGGACCATCACTCCATTTCTCGACTAGTACCCGCAATATTCTCATTTCCTGAAGAGAACAATGGAAGAAAAGGGAGAGCTCAACTAGCCCAGTAAAGAATATTATGACTAAGATAATGAAGAATAAATTATCGTTAGTCTTCAACAAATCAGATAAAATATTATGGACAACAAGTTTTAGATCAACAATTGCAGCGAAAATAACAATTCATTAGAAGAGTTAAGTAGAGAATGATGTCTACTATCTTCTATGATTTAAAGTCCATCATCAATATTTTATCCCTGTAACATCAATCAATATATATCTCGAATCAAATATTCATCTTTGCACTACGGGCTAAAGATATTCATTTGTATCACCAGTGGTCATGTTCATCTCAACACCTATCCATCTTTGCACTACGGGCCAAAGATATTCATTAGGTAATCATCTTTGCACTACAGGCCAAAGATATTCATCAAATAATCATTCATCTTTGCACTACAGGCCAAAGATATTCATTTATATCATCATTTAAGACTGAGGATGATGAAAAATAATATAAAAACGAATCCAGTGAGATAAAAGACAAAATTAGGGATTCATAATTTAATTTATCCAAGTTCATGAATACTCCGTAATAATCAATTGTGGAGCAAAATTCAATAATAAAATTCAAAACTTGGATTCAATCAAAGATTAAAAAAAAAAAAAATTTACCGTGAATAGTAACTAACTTGTCATAAAAAGATAAAAATTTCATAACAAGTTCAGACCAATATTTCAGTGAAAAAATATTTCGTACGAGTATGAATGAATATATGAAACTGTAATTGAATTTTCACCCGTCATGCGGTAATCCGCGTAGACAGATCATTTCCACAATTTAATAGAAATGAATACGAAGGGTGATTCAACACGCACGCGGTAATCCGCGTAGACAGGTTATTCCCACAGATTATTAAGGAATTGAATGAATACAAAAGATTTTCACCAGGCATGCGGTAATCCGCATAGACAGGTTACTCCCACAGATCAATAAAGAATGAATACAAAGGGTTATTCACCATGCATTCGGTAATCCGCGTAGACAGGTTACTCCCACAGATCAATAAAGAATAGAGTAACAACCCTTACGAGTATTGAAAGAAAATAGCATTCTTTATGAATATAAAAGAAATAATACCCCTTACCTCAGTAGAAGATTGGATACTAGAATAGTGTAGTAGCAGAATACTCTTCTTCTTTTTCTCTCTATAATTTTTTTCACTATTATAACTTTGCTCTTCAAGAATGGTGAGAAATGAATGAAATTAGCTTGCTATTTATAGGCTAGAAAAAAGTTGGTTAATTACACTTTAGTACCTCCATCTTTGTCTAAATTTTAATTTAGTCCCTCAAGTTTATAAATCTTACACCTCCACCCCTGCAACTACCCATCGACTATTTATTATCCACCAATAAGTGGGTCCCACATGTTAACCACCTATTAATTGCTCATTTATCCGATTAATTCTTCGTTTGGTCAATTTAACATCCGAAAATCAACTATTATCGAAATAAATGTCGATTTCTACTAACATTAATATTTCAAACACAATGAAAATATTTTTATCAACCATTCATCAATTATTATTTAAATTAATATTACAGAATCACAATAATGACAACCAGGTCGTTCCTAAGAAAGAGGGGGCCTTCCGATAAAGATTTTTTCTTACTGACGCGCAATTAACTAACCCCTTTCTTAGACAAAATTTTCTAGACATTGTCAATAATGCTATCTAATAATATCATTTAAATAATATAACTGACCATTATTGATTTAATAATGTAAAATATTGTGCAGATGATACTGTGACGATAATTGAATCAATAATATGATATACTGTGCAACAACTACTGTAGCAATTATTGAATACTGAGTGACTTCTTACGTAAGCATCAATAATCAAAGATATTGTGCAATACCGTGTGCTACTTTACAACAGCGCGTATTACTGTATTTTTATCACCGGGTATTTTAACAGTTTAACGATAAAAGTTTTGCCGTGAAAATATTATTTCTGTCGCTTTTTATATCCGACAATTATTCTGTTGTGGGGTCCACCAATGACTGCGCCGTCGTACGAATATTCTCCGACAAAAGAATATTCTCCGACACAACGAATATGTTATGACCACTTGCTTACTTTGTAAAATTTGCACATTCCACCCATAACTTACCACATTTATCAAATCAACACCTTACTCTTTGAAAATAATATATAGAGAAAATTAAATCTTTATTCATAAAAATTAGGGTCTTACACAGCCCATTCATGTCAATTTTTTTAAATGAATCGCTTAGTCCTATTAAGCCCAATTCAAATTTTAAAATTTATAAACAAACAGGCTGAATGGCTGAATCGCTCAGATTCAGTCCCATTCAGCCTTATTCAGCCTTATTCAGCCCCTATCAAACAAGCCCTATGTGAGGGTATAAGTGGAAAAATAAGATAAAAATAGTTACTAATATAGAAATAGGAAATTTATTTAAGAATATCCTAAAAACAAAATTAGAACGTTTAATACGGAACGGAAGGAGTAATTATGACGGAAAAAATTAAATGAAAAAATATTACACAAATACATTTTCAGCCCCTATCAAATAAGCCCTATGTGAGGGTATAAGTGGAAAAATAAGATAAAAATAGTTACTAATATAGAAATAGGAAATTTATTTAAGAATATCCTAAAAACAAAATTAGAACGTTTAATACGGAACGGAAGGAGTAATTATGACGGAAAAAATTAAATGAAAAAATATTACACAAATACATTTTATTTTATCTATCTGTGTTGTAAGCAATTTTTGAAACTTTTTACTTTTCTGAAAATGCCATTCAACTTTCAAGGTAATTATTATTTTGTCTTTTTATCTTAACATTTTTTTTCTATTTAATTCTTCAAATTTTGAAAAATTACTAGTATTTTATTTCACATGCGTGTGCCCCGGCTACCGGCTATCGGTTACGATATATGTTATACATGGAGCTCTTAGAAAACGTTTTCAATGAACAAAAATACAAAGAACCTAAACTGAATTTGTCTCCACTGAATTCATGCAAACACCAATTTAAAATTATTATTTTTTGGTAATAACACCTAATTAAAAACATACATCAATAAAGAGTAATGCTACTATCACATAAAGTAATTCACATAAAACTCACATAAAATCGGGTGACACTTCTTAATTTGTTGTTGAGTCAAGTTGGCCATGTTAACAACAAATCAGAGGTGTCATCCGATTTTATATGAACTACTTTATGTGATAGTAGCATTATTTATAAATAATTACAAAAACCAACCGGCCACCATTATTCTTCTGGACATATAATAATGCCACTTATATCCAGAGCGACCCCGAGGTTAATTTCGTCAATGGCATACTCCACTTCCACCTCCTTCACCCTACACTCCCAACTCCAAGCCTAAACATCTTGTCTTGTAGTTTTTTAGGGAGAAAAAAAGAAAATAGAGTTGGAGAAAAAAATAGAAAAAGAGTGAGTGTCTTAGAAACTAAAATAGAACTGTGTTTTGAAATTTAAATTGGGATGAAAAAAAAAAGGTGAAGAAAAGTTAGGCTTATTTAGATCCTAAAATTTTCTTCACTAGTAAGAAGAAAGTTGAAAGAAAGAAAGTCAACATTTCTCTTTTAATTCATTTCTCTTGAAATTATTAATGTTATTTGCATGCGCGCGAGCGCGCGCGCGCACACACACACACACACACACATATATATATATATATATGAGAAATGATTCATAATATGAAGTTGTTATGGATCCTTATAGAGCATACACTATCTATACTATTGAAAATAAAAATGAATAACTATGATTAGAAACTGAAAATCGACGTCTGCTACTATTAGTAGCGGACGTTAAAAAAACACATATCATCCGCTACTAGTAACGGATGCTAATCATAATAAGAGTTTGATTTTATTAACTAGGGTTTAGATTTATTAACCAGAGTTTAGGGTTTAACCTGATTAATAAATTTTGATTAGCGTCCGCTACTAATAGTATCGCTACTAATATTAGTGGACATCGATTTTTAATTTTAATCATGACCGTTCTTTCTTATTTTCAATGATATAAATGGTGTATGCCCTATAAGGATCCATAACAAATACATGCTATGAATCATTACCCTATATATATAGCATTCTCATGCTCAATCTTCACAAGAGATGTATTTAATCAATGTAGACCATTTGATACACTTTTTAATAAAAAGATTAAAATTTGGAACCACTAACATTACTTTTAAAATCAGAGGCTACTAGAGGTGAGATTTTTATAATAACAATATTTATGAAATTTATAAAAATACCTTTTTATACATAACATGGGGGGAATGTATTCAATTATGCAAAACGATGTCGTTTTGAAGGCTACCTCATGCAAAAGCTTAAGGTAATCCTCGCCTCTCTTTTGCCATAAAATAATATTTCGACTACCAAAAAATATACTCTTTTTGTTCTAAAATTAGAGATATATTTTTATTTTAATTAGAATTATAAAGTGACATGATGTTCTTAGTTTGTCATTACTTTTTCTCCATCATTTTCAATATCGCACTACACAACCAAATTTATACATAATATAAGGATATATATTTAAAATTATAAATTATCCTTAAAAATCGATGTATCTCTAATTTTTGAACGTAAAGAGTAATTGATTTTTCAGTGTCTATATAATTTTGCTTATATTCACCAACCTTCTCCCTCGCTTTCTTTCGCTCATCCATCTTCTTTCAACTTAATTTTAAGCTTTTTAGTTGTCAAAAAATGTAGGAGCAGCTGATTTTATTAATGGCATCCAGACAGGCCAAGCAAACTACATCTCATGTCCATAAACCTCAGTTGTATGACATTATTACATCATTAAATAAGCAAACTAAAAATCTGAAACCCATAACATTCTAATGCTCCAATTTTTTCCCGATTTATTTAATGAAATATCAAAATAAATGTTTATAAGGACATATCCATATAATACAAAGTAAGATAAACTTAATGACCTAATAGATGTGGGATTATTCATATATCAGCATCTGAAATCAAATCTAATCCTAAAACATTAATTTATTAGGTCCATCATTAGAACATTAAACTCTTCCCTGAATTTTAACCATATATTCTTTTGAACATTAGACAAACTTATCTCTCAATATCTCTTGTTTGAGATCAAAGAGTCTCCTTAAGAAGAGTACTCCACTCTAATGAGTAGCTGACACTCATACGTGTTGTTGGGAATATTCGGCTCATATATGGGCATTTGAAACCATATCTTGAACTAAAAGGTTAACATATTAATTAGGTCTATGGTCCATTAGAATATATGTCTTCACTTTTTCTTTTTGTACGTGTTTCGATGTGGGATTTTACTATCACGCGATACCTCAACAATAGAAACTAGTATTCGCACACGCGCGATACGTGTGACAAAAATAATTCTATAATATTAAATTTTGAAATAAAGGAAGACAAACATCAAAAGAATGTATCAATAAGCATTAAATATGCATAATTGTATGTAACTTGGAGTAATAATGGATAACCATTAATGTAATTATGATGATCGACTAACCTGGATCATCTGCAGGAAAATATATGCATGGAAACTCAGTGGAAGTATGCAGAAGAAAGAAAATAGCATATGGATATACTATTGTAAACAATTAGTTCTTCCTCTCTCCAAATCTGATGGCAAAGAAAATAAAAACAAAGTGTTCGAAAAGAATTACAATTATGAATCAACATGCCCAAAAAAATATAAAAAACGCAGCAACCAATAAAGTTTGTCATGCCACAAGGACACTCATGAACAGACACTTCAAACTAGAACAAAAGAGGCAACTTGGAAAAAGAGACCATAATACCACAACACCATAGGCTTCAAAGGAAAAAAAATGCTTAATAACAAGCATTGTTGGCTGTACATTATAACGCATCAATGCGTTATAAAGTGCAATCCCTCAGTGTTTGTCACAACTTTTGTATAATTACCTAACACTTGCTCGACTTTAAGACAACGGGAATGGTTAGCAGGAAGGTTGGCGGAGAGATCACCCTCCGCTTGTGTGTCAGTACTGTATTGGGTATAAAATGAACTTACCATCCCTTCATGTTAACCGGATCCCAAGACAATCCTCAATGTTTATTACAACTTTTGACTAATTACCTAACACTGCTCGACCTCAAACAACCCTCAATCCAATCATAAAATCGACACGCCTCTTTTATGGATACCATTGACCACACTCTTCAATCCTGCCCGCCATTATGTTCCGCTTCATCAGTTCAATCTGACTGCGATTGCGAATCTGCATCATTTCCTTCTTATTTAAGGCACCATAAAGAACCATCGAGGCTGCACAATCAGTATGAGCTGCAATTTTATAGCAAACATTGCAGCCATAATACCAAAACTTCTGGTCTAGCTCTTTCCTGCATATATCGCATGACATACTAACATGTTCCTCAAGCGGATCATAGAAACTACGCAGACTAAGCGAGTGATTATGATCTTTATACTTGACGGTCAGGGGTAAAGTGACACAATAAACATGAAGCTCGAAATTGCACCTTTTTTTACAATCCAAACACCCAAAAGAAACCCCTTCATTAGCTAAACCACACGCTGTGCAATTAGTAGCCGAATTTGATGCTTCAAGGCTTAGGGGATGTTGATGAGATTGGTGCTTAAGCGACTCCGGTATTAAAGCACAATGTACATCAATGGAAAACTGGCAAGTAGCACAATTGAAATGAAAGCCTTTACCAACACTTCCACAAGCACAACAAACGAATTCACCGTTGTAATTATAAGCCTCGAGAAGGAGAGTCAAAGGGTGTTTTTTATGAGCTACATCATGCATATTTCGCGGCAATTTTGCACACAAATAATGAAGAACATAACTGCATTTTTCACAACTATAAGCGGGACCATTCGCCAGAGCTAGCCTACAACCGGAGCAAAGTACTTGTTTGTTATTTTTTCGAGTAAACTTCAAAGGATGTTCATGACTAAAATGTTGAAGCTCCATTTTTCTCTCCTCAATAGGACTAGAATCAAAGAGGTCTTTCAGCTGTTGAGGATAACCGTACAACTTGTAACATCTATCAATGGTGTGATTTGATAGTTTGCAGAAAGCACAATGGAGATGAAGGGTAGACTTATTTGGGGAAATTAGACTATGTGATGAAATTGAACTTTGGGCATTTCTAACGAGTGCAGCATAAGTATATCTTTGGTCAGAACTTGAAGGAGAAAAGGCTAACACAGAAAGACCCTTCTGAGTTTCTTCTTTTAACACTAGTTTATATGCATTATCAACAGAAGGTAAAGGATCCATTGAGAGTATATTTCGCCTAAGCGAATCATAATTCTGGTTTAGACCTCGAAGAAATTGCATCAAATTCCGCAATTTGAAGTATTTTTCAGTAGATTCACAGCCACAAGATGGAGGAGGTAATAAGAGATAAATACTCGAATAATACCAGATATCCTTCAACGTTTCATAGTAAACCGTCACCGAGTCATTTTCCTGCTGCTTATGAGTGGCAAGGGCATTTTGCAGATTGAATAATCTAAGCCCTTCATCCGGGGAATAACGATGCGACAGATCTCTCCATAGTTGAGCGGCAGAATCAGCATTCACGTTTCGCAGCACGAAATCCTCGTGCAGGGAATTAACTAGCCACGACATCACCATCTGATCGACGCGATTCCAGGCAGAAAAGGATGCAGGATCGGCGTCCGCACAAGGTTTAGTGAGGGTTCCATTAACGAATCCCAGTTTGTTTTTAGCACAAAGTGCCATAATCATAGATGGGCACCATTCGGTGTAATTGTCGCTGGTAAATGGAGTTGAAACTAGAAGACTGTTTGGACTATCAGAAGGGTGCAAATAAAAAGGGTCCTCCATGGATGAAGAAGACGAAGATGGAGAAGAGTGGTTTTGAGAAAATGGGACTATACTTTTGGTATTTGCCATTCAAATTATGGTTCAAAATGATGATGATGTAGTAAAGGCTTGAAGTTTATAAAGAGAAAGTAGTGGTGCAATAATACAGAGGGAACACTATAATATAATTGTACAATCATTTTTCTGACTTTCCCCACTCTAAAAATGTGGACTCCAAATCATTGTCCCACCTCCGGTCTGATTCTGTATGCCACTGACCCACTCATATCCTCTTTACCATGTAATTAATTTTATGATAAGTTAATTAATTGATTAATACAGTGCTGATATGTACAGAAATATCATCTCCTATCTGTGTGTCGACACTGTATTGATCAATTGACCAAAATTAACTTCATGCTATCTATCACATAAAATTGCTCACATACACTCACATGCATATTTTGATGGCACGCATGACTTGCTCTACACATGGGCTACCAAAATATGCATGTGAGCGTATGTGAGCGATTTATTTGTGATAGTAGACTTATTGTTCATGCTAACCACCCATTTTTTGGTGCGCCTATTCATCGCAATTCACAGCCACTCAAATTCGAAAGAAATTAGCTCATGACACATGTTGCGTGTCTAAATTATGTAAAATAAAATAAAAGTTTTATAAAATTTGAAAGATTAAATAAAAAAAATAGAAAAATTAATATAGAAAAATAAAATAATAATATAATTAAAAATTGTAGATAAAAAAGTAAAAAGTGTGACACAAATTGGAAAAAGGGGAATAAATAAAATCCTTTATTTTCCCTTTCACTCCGCCAGTTTCATGACAAGTTATATTTCAAGAAAATAGAGCCTTTATATAAAGTTCAATCCAATCTAAATGTTTTGATGTGAAACTGAAAATTGTGGCCCTAAAACTTACATAGATACACCTTACACGTATAATCATTGAGATAAAAGGGGGGGAACAAATTGTAAATGGATTAAAATTAGTAAAAGTTGTTTAATAATGTTTTTAAGTGTTTTTGAGTCGAGTTCAGTGGAGCTTTCTTTACTCATTAAGATCGATCTATTTAAAATATAGGTGAAAAACTCAGTTTATTTATTATCTGATTTGTTAGCTAAGCCCTGACGTAACGATTATATACCATTTTGGATTGTTACAGAATCGGTATTCTCCCCGTTTCATATTATTTGATTACTGTGACTTTTTAAAGTCAATTTAATATTTTTAAACTCAAAATTGACATATATTTTTTAAAATTTTAATCAATACAATGATGAATATTGTAAATTAGCTAAAAAGTATTACTCATTATAATTTTTATTATTTCATAATTTTTAATTAATCATCTTAATTTTGAGTTTAACAATATCTTAAATTAAGTTTTAAAAATTAATAATAATTATATAATTTAAAACGGAATAATATTACCTTTTTTTTAAGACATCATCTAAAAAAAATCAACTAGTGAACAAGGATGGTACTTTAAATCTTTGATAAGTGTATGACTTTTCATTAAAATAGACTAGTATATGCATGTAGGTCCTATGATATATTAGTACTTTCTCTTGGAGGATCATATAGATTTTCTGCTGCTTTTACCAAAAAAAAAACAATTTTAATAAATTATTTTACCAGAAATGAAAAAAGGGCAAAATTTATGGGTAGGCCCCACATCAAAAAGGGTGTCCCAATTTCCAATTGGGATTAATCGGCTGTAGATTCATTTTGTTGACATTTAGCAACTAGATTACATACAGATACTAGAAATAAAATAAGTGAATGATTATAACAGAATTTGGAAGTGTTTCAATTTTCTATAATGTACAAAGCCTATAAATTGATACAATAGGCCATTAGGGGAAATCATATGGGCCACCATTCTTGTTAATAATGAGTCACTAAAAGCTGGACCGTTTGCTGATAGGAGGACCAAGCTGAGACAAATGCTTATGAATACTAATGTTACGTTTGGATTAGATTGAATGAATAGAATGTCGATTGAAATGATTCATTCCGTTTTAGTTAGAATGAATTATTCCATATTCTCCTTCCTCAAGGAATAAAATTCATAAATTTGGTAGGAATAAGAATGGTTCAATCCATTCCAATCGCAACTAAAAATATTTTTTTTTTCAAAAAAAAACCGACACCTAAATTCCGAATTAAAATTATGCAATAACTAATAATCAACTAGGCGATGCGCATGGTGAAAACTAATAATCTTTTTTTAGCACAAGGCAAAAGAATTTTATTTCGAGAAGATCAATAACCAGATAGGCTTCGATTATGATAAATTACAATATGAAAAAAACTTCAAAATCAAATACATGTTTTCCCTCTAATTTGGAATGAATAAAATTTGTTGTCTAAACAAATGATATATATTGTAAATGTTTACGTACATTAATTTTTTTTATTAACAATTATGTGAATAAATATTAGTAGTAACTTTTTTAGAGAAATGTATTAAGTGAGACCCTTTTATAATTGAGTTTTTCTAGGGGGAATTATTTTAGTGACATTTCTAGTGACATTTTTTTTTGGTTTTTTTTTAGTAACTCGTAAAAAATGTATAGTATTTATTCCAACTGAAATTTTTACAGAAAATAGTGTTTTAGGTGTACTTTGAATACATATAAGAAACAGGGTCTGTACAGTCTTTTATGCATTCTTCCTCTCTCTAAAATTCTTAGATTTTCTCTCAAAATTGTTTTGTATGACAATGGGCCTCTTCGGAGAGGACTTATTTTAAAATGACTTATAAGTCATATTAAGTGGGAACTTATAAGTAAGTGTTTGACATCCTTTTAACTTATATAAGTCAAAAATTAAGTTAAAATAAAATTTGAAGGTGTTTGAATAAAATGACGTACAAATTAAAATATTATGTAGGGCCTGACGGCTTATTTTAAAATAATTTAAAGTTAAAATTTAAGTTGACTTATAAGTTCGTTTAAGTTCTGACTTATAAGTAAAAGCGTTTGATACCGATTTGATTTATAAGTTAGAAATTAAGTTAAAACAAATTATGAAAGTGCTTGACTGATAATGACTTATAAGTTAAAATAAAATGTAAAGATTACAAAAAAAGATATTAATAAAAAGATGCATTGATTCAATAGCAAAATAGAAAAAGGACAAAATGGACATTACATTTAGTCAAAATAACATATTAGGAGTGATTATAAGTTATTTTTATATAAGTATCAAATTGTTGTTTATTTATTTTGACTTGTAAGTCCACTTATAAGTTAAAAAATAAGTCATTATCAAACACCTCAACAGTAACACAGGACTTATGAGTTAGTTTGACTAACTTATAAGTCATTGCCGAATACCTCATAAACACTATTAAAATAAGGACAAAATAATATTTATATTTGGTCAAACTTATTTATTTTAAAATAATTTATAAGTCATTTTTCAATAAATCAGAATTTGTTACTTATCAAAAACAAAAATAAGCCACATCAAACACTTCGACAATAAAAAAAGAATCCTTCTACGAGGACCGGGAATTTCGACCGGGGTGGCGACCGGCCATAAATAATTTTTTTTTTGCTTGCCTCTCCAATAATTAATGTGATTTATTAGAAATGATTTTTTTACAAAATGCAGTGATTTAGGTATCATTTGGATACATGTATTCAAATAACACCTAAATCACTGTATTTTATAAAAATTTTAATTTTAATAAATCACATTAATTATTTAAAAATTAAAAAAAAAAAAATCAACCGATCGCTGCCCCAGTGGGAAATAGCGGTCGCTCTAGACTTATCGATAAAAAAATATGTCTATGGAAAAGAAGTGATTGAAAAAAGTCAAGAAGGCGGCAAATCATTTATAGCCCACCATTTGTTCACAAATCAAATCATCATTAATGATTAATGGATTAATGGATTAATGGTGCTGGTGCTGGTGCTGGTGCTGGTGCTGGTGCTGGGTGCGGCCTCTTCTATATATTTTGCGTCTTGTACTACAACGCCTAATCAATCTGTACTGCAACCAAAACTTGGATTTAGAATAAAAATCTCGGTTTGGATTTATATTTTTTAAAAAAATATATGAGTTCAAATTTTTATTCAACTTAAATAAATAAAAACAATTAATCAATTCAATTTATTTCAATTAATATAAATTGACTCAACAATTAACTAACTAAATTGCTAAGCGACAATTTG
>CM035126.1:14942154-15062154 GCA_020205555.1 Panax stipuleanatus | reverse complement strand
TTCAATGACAAGCATGATAGCTTATGTGATTTCATGACGTTGAATGGCCTTAAGTTATTGAGGGATGTTAATCTAGAACTATAACATGGAAGTTTAGACTTCGATTGACTTGGTAAGCATAAATGACCTGTTAACATGAGTATATGCCATGTGTAGATGCATACTAACATGTTGAACAGAAACTGTAAGGTAGTAGCCCAACCCTGGTCTGGCCAGGGGACAGCGCAGCTACGCCGTCCCTAGGCTTAACCAGGGCGCAGCTGCGCCAGGTCACTTTCAGTTCTGATGCAGTTTGCTTATTTTGATTTTAGCAGTTCACTTATGATGATGTTCTAATCTGTTAAGGAGGTTATAATTGATACTGATATATGTTTATATAAGATTATGAAATAACATGATAACATTTAACTTATAAAAGGGATTCTAAAATTAGTGAAGATGATGTTGATTAAGTGTTATGATACTATACGTGATATAACTATGTACTTGATTTCGTAATGTCTTATATATTGATTTTGTGTTAAGTATATGTACAAGTACGTAATGGCATACGTATAAGAGTTATATGACTAAAGAAGAACCCTACGTGTATATTTGAATTACATATCGAGCTTGTGTACCTAATGTGCTTAGCTAATGAATATCCTATATATGCAAATATATTATAATAAAATTCGAAAGTGTTGATTAAGCTTTACGTGGGTAGACTACGCATAAGGCAAGTTCCCTAACTTAAACTCTTTTATTGTGCAAGTATCTTAAACCCTTGCATTTACTTTATTCAACGGATATTGTAAGCAAGTTCTCGAACCCTACTCCTTATTGAGTATTGCTTAGACTTGTACTATTATTGTTGTACGAGTAAACCATTGAAATGACAATTCATGTCTTATGACTCATTGCTTCATAGCTAAGATAAAGTTGATTATATTCTTCGAACTCTAATATCAAGTATTGAACTTATAATTGTTCTTATACACATTGAAAGAGCGGTCTATGCCATTTGATTCGGCTAGACCTATATCGTGATTAGAAAACTATCCAAATCAATTGATTGGTGCGGAATCTTATATTTGACTGAGATGAACAACCCTTATTGAGGGAAAACTATAAACTGTCGGAGAACCGACGCGCGCACTTGAGTACAATTAAATGTTATGCATAATGTATAGTACTTTGGGCTGATCACCTGATGTACTTGTTTTATTGGGTTATCAGCGTTATACTGTTAGTTCTAGTAGAAGTTCGTAGTCCTTAGTGACTGCTAAGTATTCATTGTTTTGAAATCTTGAATTGATTAAACGTTGAATCTTATTGATATCTTCCCATCCTTAGTGACTATTGTTGAAAACTATTGATACTTCTTGTTATCCTTGAACTATCATTTATTGTTGTACCCTTGAGAATTAAAAAACTATATTATTCCCTAGTTGCTATATTACTTGCTGAGCAAACTTGTTGCTCATTCTTGCTTTTTTCTAAAAATATTTCAGTTAAGGCAGAATAGGGTGGACCCTCTGTAAGACCCCGAATTTTATAAATAAAGATTTAATTTTCTTTATATATTATTTCGAAATAGTAAGGTGTATATTTGATAAATGTGAAAAGTTATGGGTAAAATGTGCAAATATTTTAAAATGAGCAAGTGGTTATAAAATATTCATTGTTGTCGGGGAATAATCGTTTCGTCGTGGAATATTCTTGTTGTCGGGGAATATTCGTACGACGACGCAGCTATTTGTGGGTCCCACAACGGAATAACTGTCGGATATAGAAAGCGACAGAAATAACCTTTTTATAAAATAACGGCGTAGTTGTTAGCGTTAGTACTGTTGAAATACCCGGTGGTTAAAATACAGTAATACGCGGTGTTGCACAGTAGCACACGGTATTGCACAGTATTTTGAATTATTAATTCTTACATAAGAAGGCACTTACTCAATTATTGTTACAGTAATTACTGTTCAATATTTTATATTATTGATTCAATAATTGCATCATATTTTATTGATTCAATAATTACTACGTTGATATTTTATATCAATAATTGCCACGTTGCTATTTTATATGATTGATTCAATAATTGTCACTGCACAATATTTCACATTATCAACTCAATAATTCATATTATTTGAATAATATTATTAGATAGCATTATTGACAATGTCTAAGGAAGTTCTGTCTAGGAGGGGTTATTTAATTACGCGCCAGTAAGGAGAAGTCCTTATCGGAAGGCTCCCTCTTTCCTAGGAACGACCTGGTTGTCAATATTGTAGTTCTGTAATATTATTTGTGATTAATTAATTATTGATTTATATGATAAAGAAATATTTATTTTGTGGATATAAAAGAAGGAATTAGTGCTGATGTGTTTTTATCAGTATTTTGGTGTGGAAAATCATCCGTTTATGAATTTCGGATAATTTATGTTTGGAATTTGGAAAAACTTCCTTCTACAAAGTTGTAGAAAATTAAATTTCCTATGGAAAAGATATAAAATTTGTATTTTTCTGACAAAAGGGCTATTTATTATGAATTATTGAAGTTTCAGAAAATAAATATTTTTTTATAAAATGGTGGGCCCCACTTTTGGTTGGTGTGGAAAATGCTGATTTTGGTGGGCCCCACTTGTGGTGGCTACTATTTTGGGTCAAGAAAATGTGCGTAGAAAATTTATATTAATATTTTATTAATTTAGTCTACTTTGACATCCTAAGTTTTTCCTATAAATAAGGTACTTAGGTTAGAATTGAAAATCACACCAGAATCAGAAGTTTTCTCTTTCTATAATATCGAGCGTATTTTTGTGAGTATTTAGATAATTTGAGTGTTGCTATTCAGTGCAAGTTTTCTTCAGCCTTATATCCGATATTTCAGTCAGAAGTACTATTATTTTGAGGTAAGGGATGTTATTTTCTTTCGTAAATGGTGTTATTCTTTCCAATATCATTATACCAAAATATTGGTATGAATTTTATTATGAAATTTTTACTTTTTTTGTTGAAATTACTATTCACGTATACGACACTATTCACGTATATGGCACTTGTAAGACTCCAGATTTTATGAAATAAAAGTATTCAATTTTTCTATTTAGTAAATGGTTAAATTGATAAAATTTTAAAGTTAAGGGTGAAGTATGCAAATTTTACAAAGTAAGCAAGTGGTTATAAAATATTCATTATTGTCGGGGAATATTCGTTTGGTCGTGGAATATTCTTGTTGTCGAGGAATATTCGTACGACGGCGCAGCTATTTGTGAGCCCCACAACGGAATAACTGTCGGATATAGAAAGCGACAGAAATAACCTTTTTATAAATAACGGCGTAGTTGTTACCGTTAGTACTGTTAAAATACCCGGTGGTTAAAATACAATAATACGCGTTGTGCACAGTAGCACACAGTATTGCACAGTATTTTAAATTATTGATTCAATAATTGTCATTTCACAGTATTTCACATTATCAACTCAATAATTCATATTATTTGAATAATATTATTAGATAGCATTATTGACAATGTCTAAGGAAGTTCTGTCTAGGAGGGGTTATTTAATTACGCGCCAGTAAGGAGAAGTCCTTATCGGAAGGCCCCCTCTTTCCTAGGAACGACTTGGTTGTCAATATTGTAGTTCTGTAATATTATTTGTGATTAATTAATTATTAATTTATATGATAAAGAAATATTTATTTTGTGGATATAAAAGAAGGAATTAGTGCTGATATGTTTTTATCAGTATTTTGGTGTGGAAAATCATCCGTTTATGAATTTCGGATAATTTATGTTTGGAATTTTGAAAAACTTCCTTCTACAAAGTTGTAGAAAATTAAATTTTCTATGAAAAAGACATAAAATTTGTATTTTTCTGACAAAAGGGCTATTTATTATGAATTATTGAAGTTTCAAAAAATAAATATTTTTTTATAAAATGGTGGGCCCCACTTTTGGTTGGTGTGAAAAATGCTGATTTTGGTGGGCCCCACTCGTGGTGGCTGCTATTTTGGGTCAAGGAAATGTGCGTAGAAAATTTATATTAATATTTTATTAATTTAGTCTACTTTGACATCCTAAGTTTTTCCTATAAATAAGGTACTTAGGTTAGAATTGAAAATCACAACAGAATCAGAAGTTTTCTCTTTCTATAATATCGAGCGTATTTTTGTGAGTATTTAGATAATTTGAGTGTTGCTATTCAGTGCAAGTTTTCTTCAGCCTTATATCCGATATTCCAGTCAGAAGTACTATTATTTTGAGGTAAGGGATGTTATTTTCTTTCGTAAATGGTGTTATTCTTTTCAATATCATTATACCAAAATATTGGTATGGATTTTATTATAAAATTTTTACTTTTTTTTGTTGAAATTACTATTAACGTATACGACATTATTCACGTATATGGCACTTGTAAGACCCCAGATTTTATGAAATAAAAGTATTCAATTTTTCTATTTAGTAAATGGTTAAATTGATAAAATTTTAAAGTTAAGGGTGAAGTATGCAAATTTTACAAAGTAAGCAAGTGGTTATAAAATATTCATTATTGTCGGGGAATATTCGTTTGGTCGTGGAATATTCTTGTTGTCGAGGAATATTCGTATGACGGCGCAGCTATTTGTGAGCCCCACAACGGAATAACTGTCGGATATAGAAAGCGACAGAAATAACCTTTTTATAAATAACGGCGTAGTTGTTACCGTTAGTACTGTTAAAATACCCGGTGGTTAAAATACAATAATACGCGTTGTGCACAGTAGCACACAGTATTGCACAGTATTTTAAATTATTGATTCAATAATTGTCATTTCACAATATTTCACATTATCAACTCAATAATTCATATTATTTGAATAATATTATTAGATAGCATTATTGACAATGTCTAAGGAAGTTCTGTCTAGGAGGGGTTAATTAATTGCGCGCCAGTAAGGAGAAATTCTTATCGGAAGGCCCCCTCTTTCCTAGGAACGACCTGGTTGTCAATATTGTAGTTCTGTAATATTATTTGTGAATAATTATTTATTGATTTATATGATAAAGAAATATTTATTTGGTGAATATAAAAGAAGGAATTAGTGCTGAGGTATTTTTATCGGTATTTTAATGTGAAAAATCATCCGTTTATGAATTTCGTATAATTTTTGTTTGGAATTTAGAAAAACTTTCTGCTACAAAGTTGTAGAAAATTAATTTTTCTATGGAAATGACATATCATTTGTATTTTTCTGATAACATGACTATTTATTATGAATTATTGAAGTTTTGAAAATAAATATTTTTTTAAATAAAATGGTGGGTCCCACTTTTGTCATTGCTTGGAAAATGCTGCAGTTTATTTTCTCACGAGGCGGCTGGAATTTGTTAAAAAAAATATTATTTTATTAAAAAGTCTACTTTGGCATCCTAAGTTTTTTTTATAAATAGGGTGTTTAGGTTAGAATTGAAAATCACACCAGAATCAGAAGTTTTCTCTCTCTATAATATCGAGCGTATTTTTGTGAGTATTTAGATACTTTGAGTGTTACTATTCAGTGCAAGTTTTCTTCGGTATTATATCCGATATTCCAGTCAGAAATACTATTCTTTTGAGGTAAGGGATGTTATTTTTTTCGTAAATGATGTTATTGATTTCAATATCATTTCATCGAAATATTAGTATGAATTTTATTTTGAAATTTTTACCTTTTTCGTCGAGGTCACTATTCACATATACGGCACTATTCATGTATACGGCATTATTCACGAATACGGTACTAGTCACGAGTACTATTCACGAAGTATGATTTTTCTTATGAAATTTCTATCTTTTTCATGTCGGGGTTACTATTCACGTATACGGCACTATTCACGTACACGGTACTATTCACCGAAAAATTAATTTTTTTTCTATTTGTCCAAGTTGCCTGTTAAGGTTCCTATCTTTGATCGGATCCATATTTTAAACTTTATTCTTGAATTTTACTCCACAATTGGTTATCATGTTGACAATTGGATCGTATTGTTCTTATTCTCATATATAACATTTTTATAATCCAGATGATGAAAATTCTCTTTGACTCGAGTATAAAGATGAGTAGATTAGTGGTATGATCATGACTATGAATATCTTTGGTCAGTAGTGCAAAGATGAATTGTTGACTGGTATGATCATGATCATTGATTTTACAATTGAATATCTTTAGCTTAAGTGCAAAGGTGAATTGATCAACATGGTTATAAATGTTGTTTCTATAAATTCTAAAATTATTATATATTTATTTGGGATGAATATCTTTGGCCTGTAGTGCAAAGATGAGCGGTTAATTTGTGAATATCTTTGGCCTATAGTGCAAAGATGAGTTATTGATAAATATCTTTGGCCTGTAGTGCAAAGATGAATGACTAATTGTTGAATATCTTTGACCCATAGTGCACAGATGAATTGATTAGCATGATTATGAACAGGAATTGTGATTTGGTATAACCATGATCTTTGGTGTTTCAAGTAAAGATAGGTGATGAAAGTTATCTTCGTCCTGGGTGCGAAGAGGAATTTAGCAACACAATTATGATTATGAATTATTCACATGATTATGAACAAGAACTGTTGATTGATGTTACTTGATAAAATATTGTTGGTGAACTTTTAACATGGAGAAGATAATAGACATTATGGTCTATTTGACTCTTCTAATGGATTGCTCGTTCCGCTGCAGCTATGGTTGAAAATTTTTATCATCTACCATATATTATAAATCTCTGATTTATTACTGATGAAGACTATTGATAATTTAATTATCTTTAGTTATGATATTCTTTACTGGGCTATTTGTGCTCACCCTTTTGCTTCACAATTCCTTTCAGGTAATAAGAGTATAACGGGATCGAGCAGGGATAACAGGGGAATAGAACGATGGTCTTTAGCTGTTGAGGTTTTCCATAAAACAGTATGAGAAGAATTATATTGAGAATTTAAAATGTGTGTGTCGTATTTTATACTTCATTTTAACAGTTATTTTTGGTGAACCAAATAGGCTGAGGTGAACCCAACTTTGGAAGGGTGTTTTGCCACTATCGTACAAGATGTCTAATGACATACGACTTCGTGTTATTATAAGACAAGGTTGTACACATCCACTTGCTGATTATATCTATGAGCACTACCTATATAATATTGAAGTTTGGTTGAAATATAATTCTCAATTGAAGACAATGGAGATAATTATATGGCAAGAGAAGACCCACCATTGAAAAGAACATGATAGTAATCTTCTCATTTTTCTTTGGAGTCTATTGGGTCAACCAAGGATAATTCTCAAGTCATATGATATCTATTATAACTTAGACGCATGGTCTCCCATGTACGAAGGTTTTCTTGAGCATTTTCTAAATATTTTAATTCCTAAAACAGTTATTGACTGTACCTTTTTGTAACGTATTATTGATTTAGAGTATGGGCACTGTATTTGTATTGAAACTCACAGTTTAATTGTGGTCTTATTTTGTACGATAGTTTAAAAGTTAGAATTCGAATATTTATATTTAGAATATTTGTTGAGTGTATTTCGTGGCGACCCAGAATGAGTTCGGTGGATTGGACCTATTTTGAGGGCGTTACATTTTGGTATCAGAGCTTAGGGATATGGTCGCTGGCGGAGATTGGAGTATAGGACTAAGAGGGGAGGGACGAATAATATACTTCGTTAGTGTGTGACTTACCTAAGCTGACTTTTCTTACTTAATAAATTGACAATTGTTATATGTCAATTAACCTTGTTTTGAAGCGGTATTCTAGAATGAGTAATGAAAAAATCATGATACAGAAGAAATGACCAGGAAGAAAGAATCTGAAATGAAAGCAATGTATCCTCATCTCTTCGAACTACCAGGTACGTAAATTTTGGGGACGGAATTTCGTAAGGAGGGGAGATTGTAAGATCCCAGATTTTATGAAATAAAAGTATTCAATTTTTCTATTTAGTAAATGGTTAAATTGATAAAAGTTTAAAGTTAAGGGTGAAATATGCAAATTTTGTAAAGTAAGCAAGTGGTTATAAAATATTCATTGTTGTCGGGGAATATTCGTTTGGTCGTGAAATATTCTTGTTGTCGGGGTATATTCGTACTACGGCGCAGCTATTTGTGGGCCCCACAACGGAATAACTGTCGGATATAGAAAGTGACAGAAATAACCTTTTTATAAATAACGGCGTAGTTGTTACCGTTAGTACTGTTAAAATACCCGATGATTAAAATACAGTAATACGCGTTGTGCACAGTAACACACGGTATTGCACAGTATTTTAAATTATTGATTCAATAATTGTCATTTCACAGTATTTCACATTATCAACTCAATAATTCATATTATTTGAATAATATTATTAGATAGCATTATCGACAATGTCTAAGAAAGTTCTGTCTAGGAGGGGTTATTTAATTGCGCGCCAGTAAGGAGAAATTCTTATCGGAAGGCCCCCTCTTTCCTAGGAACGACCTGGTTGTCAATATTGTAGTTCTGTAATATTATTTGTGAATAATTATTTATTGATTTATATGATAAGAAAATATTTATTTTGTGGATATAAAAGAAGGAATTAGTGCTGATGTGTTTTTATCAGTATTTTGGTGTGAAAAATCATCCGTTTATGAATTTCGGATAATTTATGTTTGGAATTTAGAAAAACTTTCTTCTACAAAGTCTACTTTGGCATCCTAAGCTTTTTCTATAAATAGGGTGCTTAGGTTAGAATTGAAAATCACACCAGAATTAGAAGTTTTCTCTCTCTATAATATCGAGCGTATTTTTGTGAGTATTTAGATACTTTGAGTGCTACTATTTAGTACAAATTTCATTCGGTATTATATCCGATATTCTAGTCAGAATTATTATTCTTTTGAGGTAAGGGATGGTAAGGGATGTTATTTTTTTCGTAAATGATGTTATTGATTTCAATATCATTTCATCGAAATATTGGTATGAATTTTATTATGAAATTTTTATCTTTTTCGTCGAGGTTACTATTCACATATACGGCACTATTCATATATACGGCACTATTCACGAATACGGTATTATTCACGAGTACTATTCACGAAGTATGATTTTTCTTATGAAATTTCTGTCTTTTTATTTTGGGGTTACTATTTACATATACGACACTATTCACGTATACGGCACTATTCACGTACACAGTACTATTCATCGAAAAATTTAATTTTCTTCTATTTGTCTAAGTTGCCTGTTAAGGTTCATATCTTTGATCGGATTCATATTTTGAACTTTATTCTTGAATTTTACTCCACAATTGGTTATCATGTTGACAATTGGATCGTATTGTTCTTATTCTCATATATAACATTTTTATAATTCGAGTGATGAAAATTCTCTTTGACTTGAGTGTAAAGATGAGTAGATTAGTGGTATGATCATGACTATGAATATCTTTGGCCAGTAGTGCAAAGATGAATTGTTGACTGTTATGATCATGATCATTGATTTTATAATTGAATATCTTTAGCTTAAGTGCAAAGGTGAATTGATCAACATGGTTATAAATGTTGTGTCTATAAATTCTGAAATGATTAGATATTTATTTGGGATGAATATCTTTGGCCTGTAGTGCAAAGATGAGCGGTTGATTTGTGAATATCTTTGGCCTGTAGTGCAAAGATGAGTTATTGATAAATATCTTTGGCCTGTAGTGCAAAGATGAATGACTAATTGTTGAATATCTTTGGCCCATAGTGCAAAGATGAATTGATTAGCATGATTATGAACAACAATTGTGATTTGGTATAACCATGATCTTTGGTGTTTCAGGTAAAGATAGGTGATGAAAGTTATCTTCGTCCTGGGTGCGAAGAGGAATTTAGCAACACAATTATGATTATGAATTATTTACATGATTATGAACAAGAACTGTTGATTGATGTTACAAGGATAAAACATTGTTGGTGAACTTTTAACATGGAAAAGATAATAGACATTATGGTCTATTTGACTCTTCTAATGGATTGCTCGTTCCGCTGCAGCTATGGTTGAAAATTTTTATCATCTACCATATATTATAAATCTCTGATTTATTACTGATGAAGACTATTGATAATTTAATTATCTTTAGTCATGATATTCTTTACTGGGCTATTTGTGCTCACCCTTTTGCTCCACAATTTCTTTCAGGTAATAAGAGTATAACGGGGTCGAGCAGGGATAACAGGGAAATAGAATGATGGTCTTTAGCTGTTGAGGTTTTCCATAAAACAGTATGAGAAGAATTATATTGAGAATTTAAAATGTGTGTGTCGTATTTTATACGTCATTTTAACAGTTATTTTTGGTGAACCAAATAGGCTGAGGTGAATCCAACTTTGTAAGGGTGTTTTGCCACTATCGTACAAGATGTCTAATGACATACGACTTCGTGTTATCATAAGACAGGGTTGTGCACCTCCACTTGCTGATTATATCTATGAGCACTACCTATATAATATTGGAGTTTGGTTGAAATATAATTCTCAATTGAAGACAATGGAGATAATTATATGGCAAGAGAAGACTCACCATTGGAAAGAACATGATAGTAATCTTCTCATTTTTCTTTGGGGTCTATTGGGTCAACCAAGGATAATTCTCAAGTCATATGATATCTATTATAACTTAGACGCATTGCCTTCCATGTACGAAGGTTTCCTTGAGCATTTTCAAAAGATTTTAATTTCTAAAACAGTTATTGACTGTACCTTTCTGTAACGTATTATTGATTTGGAGTATGGGCACTGTATTTGTATTGAAACTCACAGTTTAATTGTGATCTTATTTTGTACGACAGTTTAAAAGTTAGAATTTGAATATTTATATGTAGAATTTTTGTTGAGTGTATTTCGTGGCGACCCAGAATGGGTTGGGTGGATTGGACCTATTTTGGGGGCGTTACAGCATTATTCACAGAAAAATTGAATTTTCTTCTATTTGTCCAAATTGTCTGTTATGGTTACTATCTTTGATTGGATCTAAGTTTTGAGCTTTATTCTTGAATTTTGCTCCACAAAGTATTATTATGGAATATTCTTGAACTTTGATAAACTAAAATACGAATCCTTAATCTTTGTCCTTTATCTCACTGGATTCGTTATTTATATGATTTTTCATCATCCTCAGTCCTAAAAGGTGATATAACTGAATATCTTTGGCCTGTAGAGCAAAGATAAATGATTACCTGATGAATATCTTTGGCCCGTAGTGCAAAGATGGACAGGTGTTGAGATGAATATGACCACTGGTGATACAAATGAATATCTTTGGCCGTAGTGCAAAGATGAATATTTGATTTGAGATATATATTGATTGATGTTACAGGGATAAAATATTGATGATGAACTTTTAAATCATAGAAGATAGTAGACTTCATTCTCTACTTAACTCTTCTAATGAATGATTATTTTCGCTGCGAATATTGATCTAAAATTGGTTGTCCATTATATTTTATCTAATTTATTGAAGGCTAACGATAATTTATTTTCCATTATCTTAGTCATAATATTTTTTACTGGGCTAGTTGAGCTCACCCTTTTCATCTATTGTCATCTTTAGGAAATGAGAATGTTGCGGAAACTAGTCGGGGGACAGAGTGATGGTCCGAGTTAGAGCAGTAGTAGCCCTCACTATTTCTGATAAATAGTGTAATAATAATTGTAATGAGGACTTAGTTTGAATATTAATATTTTTTACATATTTGTATGGACAATCACAATTGTGTGGTCGTATTTTGCACGTCCGTGTGATATAAAGTTTGTATTTGAATTCTATACCATGTATTTGGCGACTCAGAATGGGTTGGGTTGACTGGACCTATTCTGAGAGTGTGTCACACCCTCGGGCACCGACAAGGGCAGGGGCAAGGCTACGGAGTAGCTTTATATTATGTAGAACTCTTATGATAATGTAATAAGATTTCATTATGTATTAGTTATGATTATGTATCCTTAAGCTATATTTAAGATGTAATCGATGTTTAAGTTGCGAAACCTTGGGACATGAACAGGGGCGGACCTACAGCAGGGCAGGGGGGCACCTGACCCCACTGACTTTTTAGGGGGTCAGGGGGTGTATTAAAAAATTTTTAAGAAGGTTTAAAATGAAATTTTATATGTAGACTTAAAAAACTAAAGCACAATCCCCAATTCCCCACTATCCCACTATCCCACTATCCCAGTTTTTCTATTCGGCAACAGGCAACAGAAGAGAGTAGAGTCAGAGAGTAAGTGATTAAAGTGAGGAACAACTAACAATTAACAAAACAAAAGTCAAGTAGCCAACAACATCAGCGCAAATCTCAACAGAGTAAGCGAAATCTAAAGTATATTTTAATTTTAGTTTTTTAATTTCACAAATTTAATAATTGATTTAGGAATTTTTGTAATTGTTTATGGATTCTTCTTGTTTGTACTTTTATAAAATTAGGGCTTTTTATTTCTTAAAGCAACACTACAACAATGAAGAGAACTCCATCAAATAAAAGTTCTTCAAGTATGTGTTTGTAATCTATATTTAAATTCTTTAAATTTTGTAATGTTACTTGTTAGTGGTTTAATTGAGATCGTTTATTGTTGGTGCTAACCGCTAATTACACTGACTATTCATATTGTATATTGATTTCTTTTGATGTTGAATTAGTTTTTAAATATTTATTGATTGTCAGGCATGGACATACGTAATTGGGTTACAACAACTAAACGTACAAAATTTGAATCTATTCATGAAAATGTTCAAGCCGAAGGAACTAGTGATGAACATGTTACTGCTGATATTCACCAAGAAGCTCACCCGCAAAATGTTAACCCCCAAATTCAAGTACCAGAATCTTTTGCCCAAAATATCCACTTCCAAACCCATACACCGGTATCTCCTTCCCTTAATATTGAGGGCGATCCCGGTAAAAGATCACTAATAAGTTCTTATCCTGCTAGTGAAAGAGAGAATTTTCGAAGAAATTATTTACTTAGGGGCCTGACTCAACCAATACCTCACAAATTTCCCGATACACTAATTAGTGGAATTGCTCGTAAATTCAACAAGAATTGGTACAAAAAATATCAAAGTTGGTTGGAATATAGTTTGAGTGAAGATGCTCTATTTTGTTTGTTGTTTTTACCTATTTAAAATTGATCATGGTAACCAAGGTGGTGGGGATGCATTTGTTGGCTAGGGATTTAGAAATTGGAAGAAGATGGACAGATTGGAAATACATGTTGGAGATCATGGTAGTGTTCATCGTAAATGTGAACAGGCTTGTCGTGATTTATTGAATCAACCTCAACACATAGATATCAATCTTGCTAACATAACTGAGCAACAAAGGATCGATTACCGTCTTCGATTGCTCGCATCAGTTAAATGTGTTAGGTTTCTTTTAAAAGAAGGATTGCCTTTTCGTGGTCACGATGAGTCAGAGGGTTCAAGAAAACGAGGGTTATTTATTTCTCAGCTAGAGTTTCTTTCGGAAAACAATGATGAGGTGCATAAAGTTGTCCTAAAAAATGCTCCGGAGAATCATAAATTGATTGCACACTCAATCCAAAAAGATATTTGTAAAGCCGCTGCATTTTTGACTACACAAGCTATCATTAAAGAAATTGGGGATGGGTTTTTTTCTTTGTTGGTTAATGAGGCTCGTGATACATCAATCAAAGAACAAATGGCAGTGGTTTTACGATATGTGGATAGGTATGGTTATATCATTGAGCGATTTCTTGCCATTATTCATGTTTCTGAAACTTCTGCTTTGACACTAAAAGCTGCTATTGATCAACTTTTTTCTAAACATGGATTGAGCATGTCACGTGTGCGTGGCCAAGGTTATGATGGAGCTAGCAATATGTCAGGGAAGTTTAAAGGTCTTAAGAGTTTAATATTATCTGAAAATCCATGTGCTTTCTATATTCATTGTTTTGCACATCAGCTTCAATTGACACTTGTTGCAGTTGCTAAGAAACATAAGTCATTATGTTCTTTCTTTGATTATCTTAGATTGTTATCAAATGTTGTTGGGGCTTCTTGCAAACGAAAAGAAATTCTCCGATTGAAGCAATTTCAAAAAGTAGCTGAAGGAGTTGCTAGTGGCGAAATCAAAAGTGGGCGAGGTTTGAATCAAGAAACAACATTAAAACGACCTGGAGAAACGCGTTGGAGTTCACATTTTAAAACAATTTTGAGTGTTATTACCTTGTTTTCTCCAATAATGGATGTGCTCGAGTTTGTAGCAGATGATGTCGAAGGGGAGAAAAGTACAGAAGCTAGTACACTTTTGAAATTCATGCATGATTTTGAGTTTGTGTTCTTATTACACTTATTGAAAGGAGTTATGGGAATTACAAATGACTTATCACAAGCCTTACAGAGGAAAGATCAAGACATTGTAAACGCAATAGCTCTAATCAATGTAACTAAGCAACGATTACAATGCATGAGAGAAAACTGGGATGATTTGTTAGCGAAAACTTGTGAATTTTGTGCATTGCATAATATAGTTGTCCCGAGGATGGAAGATATTTTTGTGTTTCAAGGGAGACCACGACGCAATAGTGAAGAAATCACAAACCTTCATCGCTTTAGGGTTCAATTATTTTTCACTGTGATTGATAGTCAACTTGGGAAGTTGAATGACCGTTTTGATAACACAAATACAGAGTTACTTTCAAGTATAGTATGTCTTGACCCACGTGACTCTTTCTCGGCATTTGACAATACAAAATTACTTGAATTTGCGAAACTTTACCCTTCAGAATTTGATGATATGGAACTTTTGGCACTTGATGGTCAACTCCAAAATTTTATTGTGGATATGAGAAACGATCCCAATTTTTCAAGTATAAAAGGAATTGGTGAATTGGCTCAAATGTTGGTTAAGAAAAGAAAGGATGATGTGTATCCCCAAGTCTATTTGTTGCTGAAATTGGCTCTACTTTTGCCCATTGCTACTGTAACTGTTGAAAGGACATTTTCAGCCATGAATATTGTGAAGAATGAACTCCGTAACCAAATGGGAGATGAATGGATGAATGACTGTTTAGTAACATACATTGAGCATGATATTTTTGTAACGATTAAAAATGAGGCTATTATGCAACAATTTCAAGCAATGAAACCTCGAAAAATGTTATTGTAAATAATATTTAAGGATTGTTTAGTTTTGTGATTCATTTTATTAAATTTTTATTCTTAAAAGTTTTTTTTTTCCGAGTTTGCCCCCACTGAACTATCCGGCTGGATCCGCCCCTGGACATGAATGATTATATTAAATAAATATAATCTATTCGTAGTAAGTGTTATTCCGCTATGCGATATAGTATTATTGTATTAGATTGTAGAACGTGACGAACCGAATTCGAGACTCTGTGGTGGTCCGAGTTTGGGGGCGTCACAATAACCGATAATGTTTGATTGCAAGTATAATACTGAGACTATATTCTAATGAATTATAATTGCAGGACTATTAATCTTAAGATTAAATAGTCATAATCACATGTTTAATTTTTATGAGATTATTTATGAGATAATTTAAAATAATCTCATGTTATGTTTGTTTTGTTCAAGATTATTTAAAGGATTTGATAAAAACTTACAGTTTGAACTATCACACACTTACTACTAATAACAAAGATATCATATTCTCATTAGTTTAAGTATAGATAAATATATAGGATAAAATACATCAGTCTTTTTAAACAAAGTTCAAGGTTAATTTTGTCCACAAATTTTTAGTTTCAAATGATAGGAAATATAATACTTAGTTATACATGATATTAAATAGTCCCCTTTTCATGTCATTTTATTATTCCGAGGCTAATAGCCTCAAGTCTATAATTAAAAACAAACAAGAGACTTGAGATTAATAGTCAAATCCATTGCAAACAAACATAGTTTTGATGTTTCATTACATCAATTAATCTTATAAAATAATTTGATTTTGATCTCAATTACAATGACTTGGTGTATATATATACCTTGTACAATTTGATCTCAAACAATGACGCCTGTATATACCTTGTACAATTTGATATCAAAGAATTACTTTACATCAATTAATCTTAGCTAGGTAATATTATTTTCTCTATTTTTACCTTTATATTCAAATCCCATTTTATTACCGTATTGCGTAATTATTGGTTTACAACCAGGATGCATGTTTGCCTTGGTGTCCGACATTTCAACTCATTGGATCAGTACCCTAACCAAAACCTAATCCAATTCATCTGAATCAACCCACAAAAATACAAAATCTTCTGTTGAAAGCCCTACGTGTAATAGCAAAATAATCAAGGATGTTGGCTGTATTTCTAGCCGTTTAGTCACCCCTAACTCCCATTAAAAACTCATTCATTCTACTTTAGATTACACACCATGCACGTCATAGCTACCCCAAATACATCAAATAAAATGTCTCTCAAATACTGGCAGCTACTCTTCTTCCTTGGAGTGGTGGTTAATTCTCATCACTCCCTCCCTTGCCGATCATTACCCTAAACCGCCAATTCATGACAAACCTCCACCGGTAGAGCACAAGCCGCCAACCCCGGAGCTACAAACCACCACCAGAACACAAGCCTTTAGTACCGTCCATACGGCCACCACCCGCGGGACACGGTACCCCATA
This sequence comes from Panax stipuleanatus, assembly GCA_020205555.1. Taxonomy (NCBI): domain Eukaryota; kingdom Viridiplantae; phylum Streptophyta; class Magnoliopsida; order Apiales; family Araliaceae; genus Panax; species Panax stipuleanatus. The sequence goes on along the minus strand of CM035126.1, from coordinate 15,045,522 downwards.
ATTAAGCTCCCAATAGCCAACCATACATGCGTACATGCTGCATGCCAACTGCGAGTTTACTACTAATATTGTATTAGTTGTTATTTAAATAAGAGTTGCTGCTTAATGAAGTTGTGCTTCATTATCATGCAGTAACATTTCTACTGAGAATGCTCATGGAGTCATGGGATCACTCCAGTGCATTTTTAATCTACATGTTCTAGGTTATGAGTTGTTCTTGAGTTATAAATATTCAGACTTCAGTGACTAGTACTAGCAGTACTATATACTCATTTGTTTCAAAATATATATAGTTATTAATTGACTTTTTAAGCCAATTTAAAATATTTTCATATTTAAAATTGACATGAAATTCATTTAGATTTAATTAATACAACGATTAATATTATGAACTATCTAAAAAATACTTCACATATATATAAAAAATATTATTTCATAAGTTTAAATAAATCATGTTAATTTTGAATTTGAAAATATTTTGAATTAATTTTTAAAAATTAATAATAATCTTATAATTTAAAAAGAAGCGAGTATTATCGATTTATGCATGTATTTTAATTTGTTTTCGTGACTAAGAGTTGATTGGACATATTTACGTACTATCACGTAAAATGACACCATTTTAAGTTTTAAAATGGAAAAATGGTTTCTTCAGGACAAAATGAGTAACTATATATTGATTAATTTATTTTATGGGATAATTCCTTTATTGGTGAAGTAGATATGAAAATTAATTATAATTTGAAAATTAATGAATCAACTATCCATTATCTTTAAGATTGATTATAGCAGCTTGAAATAGTTGATAAAATTGAGATTGTGTTTTAGTGTCTTACCGAATTGATTTGAGGGTAAATATATTGAGTAATGCTATGGTGATAAAAGATGACAATAAAAAAGTGAATATAAAATGATATTTCCGAGTATAATTAATTGATGTTCCACCATATATGGATGAATTTAATGATTATAACTTATAACCAATCACCATTATACACATAATATTGTATCATGTTTTTGTATTTAATCATTTGTCTCCAAATCATTATTGAGATGTATTGGTTTGTAAAGGTAACTTATACCAAATCGTTGGTTTGTAATTAGTCGTATTTGAGATTCAAATGCACCAAACCAAATATAAGACCGTATTGCCTGTTCAGTTTATAGATATCTAAATATCTATAATTTTACAAAGAAAATTGATATTTTCATAGCGTTTTTTTATATTTTTTCATGAAAAGTTTCGCTATAGATTTTATAGCGACGGTTTTCAGTGTCGCTATACATCTATAGCGACACTTTCATGTGAAAATATTATTTTCTGTTGTAAATTTATCAGTTTCCTTTTGCAAATAGATATCAATGTACAAAATTAAGCCTGTTTATGGTCTGGTTAGGACACTGCCAGAAATTGAGTTTTTGAGACAGAAATTTAGCTAAGGACAAATTTCTCTCAAGTTTTCTGATTTTGAGACGGATTTGAAACTAAATTTTGACCCATCTCAACATTTTGAACATGTAAACATAGAGATAGATACTTATTAATTAGTCCCTTTCAATATGGAGCGTCCATATCTAAAATTAATAGTGGGATCAGTTGGCTGAAATAAGACCCACGTCCAGCTGTGACTGTTAATCATCCATATATATAGCAAGCCTTTGTTATAGTCTATTTTAGACAAATAAATTATATACCGTTCATTTCAAATTCAAATAGCATATATTAAAAAGGAAATTGATATTTTCACAACATTTTTTGATATTTTTACATGAAAAGTGTCGCTATAAATATATAGTGACGGTGAAAATCGTTGCTATAGGATCTACATCGAAGATTTTCATGTGAAAATATCATTTTCTGTAGTGAATTTATCAATTTACTATTAAAAATAATTTTATCATCTGCTATTATTAGTAACGGATGTAAAAATTATCAATACATCCTCATTTTAACTATATAATAATAGTAGATTGAACAATCCACTAGTATTACTAGCAGACGGTGATCAGATACCATAAACCCACATGCTCGCATTCATATTGGAGTTCTAGAAAGCAAGAATTCATTAAAGCGAGTAAGTTTAATCATGCATATTATATATATATAATCCCCTTCTCCAACGAACCTTAAATAGCGAACTAAAAACGAACCGTCTATAGCGACGGTTTTTTGAACTATAGTGACGGTTCGAATCGTCGTCATATCTATGTCGTCGGCTTTGCATGCTATAGCGACTGAAAAAATCGTCGCTATAGTCGATTTGTTCTTGGTTCGCTATTTAAGGTTCGCTGGAGAAAGAGACCGTGTGTATATATATATATAATCACCCAACTCAGCCTACTCATATTTAAACTTCTTGGATCTCAATATATTATATATAATTTTTGAATACTTTGTACAAATAAAGTTTAGCGTCCTGCTATATTTGCCGATTTTCTCTCTCTTAATTATTCAGCTGAATACACATAGTAGCATGTCCGTGAATATTACAATTTATGAGGCATTCCTTTAATGCGTCTAATTAGCCAAAAAGTCGATAAAAATAATTGGATATATCATATATTTTTTTCTAAATTAAAAGTCCAACCCTGTGTTGGGAGAGGATGTAATAAGTGGGGATTGGAAATTTACGCACAATTTAAAGATATTTTAGAAAATATACTTTGTTCTAAAGAAAAAGGAAGCATTTAAAATTCGTACTTGTAATGAAAATAGAATTTGGCACTAAAATCTATCCTAAAAGTAAGCACGGGAGAGTTTTCTCTTCTTTTTTATTTTATTTGTTTATTTTGAAGTCAATGAGATGTAGCTTAAAATTACCTCTACCTAGGAGAATCTTAACATCAAAACGACTCGACCAAAAGAAAAGAGGAAAGAGATTAAAGAATTTTGAAAGAAATTTACAAATATAATGAATAATAACGGCGACATTAGGGGCGGAGCCAGGAATGCTAAAATTGTATATTTGGGCTGGACTGACCAAAGCTATTCCAATTTTTTTTACTTTGGACTACATAATTATATAATATATCTAGTAAAAAAAAAAATTGGGCCGGGCTATAGCCCCGAAAGCCGACACTTGGCTCCGTCCCTGGGCGACATATTAGTGAAATCGCATTTTTATATTGATATTTTTACAAGTAATATTTGATGTTTTTAGGAGATCTCTCTTATATGAGTGTGAGACTCATTTACTATTTATATGAAAGAAACCTTGTAAAATTATTATATTTACTTGTAAAATTATCAATTCCTTGATTACATAAACAAGTATTGTTTCTGGATGTGCATAAAGAAGTATTGATTAATGAAGAGGAAAGACGGGTCAATGAGAACCACAAAATGAGCCCATTGTTTCAAGTTTGAGTGGAACCAACTATTTGTATGACTTGCCCATTGTTTTAACAGATAATAATATTTTTACATGAAAATCGTCGTTATATATCTAATTGTGACGGTTTTCACCGTCGTTATACATTTATAGGGACACTTTTTATGTGAAAATATCAAAAAGAGTGTTGTAGAAATATCAATTTCCTTTTATACCCAAACTACACAGATAAACAATAAAATTAATTAACTACTACCTTTAATCGATTCAAAATTAAGTGACTACACGAATGTTTGTCCATTGACTCACAAAAAAAAGGGAAAAAGAAAGACAAACTCTATTGTAATTGTCCATTGAATGAGCCATTTAATCTATTTAAATAAAAATAAGTAGATAAATTGCCTTTCTCCTTTCCCTTTGACCAAAAAGAATATATAGAAACACTAGTACCCTTCTTTTTTGTTATTGGAAATTAGAAATTCCCAATCACATACAAAGATACATAGAGAGAATTAGAAATTTATGAATATTAAGTATATATTTTTATTTTATGTATACCTTCATGAATAATTTATACGAGTTTGAATGAGTCCTTTCTTATTAAATAGTACTTCAAAAGGAGTACTGTGTAATCTCACATTTCTCTTTTAAGATTATATTGCTCATAAATGACTTTAGAGACAAAATTATAGTCCATGAGGTTATTATTTTTGGATCAATTTAAAGATAATTTTTTAAATTAGTATAAATAAATTAAAACAGTCCAGTTTCATAATACATATTATTAAAGGAGGGGAAGAAAAATAACCATTTTTTGGGTGAGACTGTAGCGCCTTATGCTATAAAGAAATAATTTATTTATACTAATTTAAATACTACTATTTTAATACTGGATATTAAAAATAGGCCGGCCCATATTGAAATGACCTAGTAGCTAGCTAATAAATTGAACTTTGAATATATATTCCATTAAAATAGGCTTGATAAATGGCAGAAACCGGTCCACCTAATTATATGTATATTAGACCCATTCCCAACTTTCTAATAGAAGCTTCTCTATGCTTTGAAATTAGACCAAAATACAAATAGTTTAACCATCCCCAGATTAAGGCCTCCGACGCTCTACTATATTTCTCAGTCCTTTAAATTAAAATAATAAATCAGTTTAAAAAAATTCTTAAACAATCATCAGGCTGGGGATATAGAATTGTACATTAGCATCGAGATGGGTTGGACGAACTAGAGTGTGGTTCAAGCCCCATCAAACGTTGCTTATGGTGTAATCAAACAGGTTGGCAATCCGTACGAGCTAACTTTTTATATATCTTTTTTCACATCATGTGATATATTTTTTCCTTTTCTTGACGATTACCTACTAATTTTATGATTCGTCAAATTAATTTAATAGGGCTATAATCCGTATCCGAAGGAGGATGTGAACTCTCATCCTTCCAATCCAATCTTGACTGTTGATGAGGTGATTCAATGGTGTTTTAAGAACACCTCATCCGCAAGATAGTTATTAAAAAGGCAAACAATAATCATGTGCAGCCTGAACCCACAAAGGAAATAACAAAAAGTCCTACTTTCATTACTATGACATCCGTAGGATAATTATGCGGATGCTATATATCCCGTCCGCATAATAATCATGCTGTAGCGTTATCGTCCCCATAATTATTATGCAATGCGTGCATTCCCCCTAGATCGTGACTGCTCCATCTTTTATGCAAATCTTGAACAATCGACCTGGAAAAAAAACATGCAAGTCTTTGATATGAATTCTTCTCTTCATCTCCATTCGAATTGGTCTTTGATAATCTCTCACATCTAAACGGAATTTTCTCTTCAATTTCGTCAAGATTCATCAAAAAATTACAACTAAATCGTAGTAACAAGTAAATATTTGGGCTTTTTGCCATACATTAGATGCATTATATAGGGGTGTGTGTGTGCATACATACATACATATATATATATATATATGTATATGGTTTAGTAGTTAGAGTTGGATCCAACGGTGGATCCATCATTTTTAGATTTCTTACTTTTATTTTATCTATTTTTAGGAATTAGAAAATGTGTAGATTGTGGATATAATGGATATTAGTTTTGGATATATATGACAATGAAAGTTGATAAATTATCATTTGTATGAGAAATTTATTTTTGCGAATATGAATGTTATTGAAAATTTATTCAATGTTGAAAAATTATAAGTTTTTTTAAATAATTTATTGGGCTCAATGTTGGTTGTTGTTCGTAAAGTATGCTATTTAATTGATTGATAAGGGTGGATAAATTAATAATATTAGATAATTTTGGGATTGGTTAGATATGTGTTATTTTTTAGTAATTTATAGTATTTTATTGAGATATATATTATGCATGTTGATTAATAATATATTGAAATTTTGTGTTAAATTTATTAATACAAGGTATTATTGGATAGATAACGGTTGTTATAAATTTGGGAATATTCATTGTTGGATAATTTGTATAATGATTATTTTTTTTATAGAATGGAGTAATGGACTTCTATCATGCACTAAATAATCATATCGTACTTTAGGATTAAATACAACACCGGTCTGAGGCAGTTTGGTATAATCCGGAGGATAGTACTGATATATAGATTGCATATAGATGAGGGTGACGCAAAATTTGATGTATTTAGGTTAACCAAAGGGTAAAAAAAAAATTATTAGAAGAATGGGGGTTTGGTGTACTTACTAATTATAGGATATGCAATCAGATGGACGGTCTTAAAGTTTCTGCATTAATAGAACGATGTCGACATGAGACGTAAGGAATTACGTCTAAGGAATTCTTCCTGAGCTTATTGTCGTTAAGGGTGTAAACGAGTTAAATCGAAGCGAACAGAGAGCTACTCGGATTCGACTCGAAATGATAAATTTGTACTTGAATTCGGCTCGAATTCGAATTGTATTTGAAAAATTCTACTCAAATTCGACTCGACTCGAATTATAATCAAACTACTGCGAGCTTCAAATTTAAGCTCGAATTCGAGTCTCTACATAATAACTAGTTTTATAATAAATATAATTATAAATTGAATTTGTTATTTTACTTAAAAATGAGAAAATATATTTACTATTACACTTTACAAATATAAAATCATAATTAAAATTAAATAATAATAATAATAATTAATTATTCTAATTTGATTTAAATTTGTATATATTATAAGAGAATGTATCGAGTATCGAATCACACTCAAGAATTCGAGTAGTTTGAATATTAAACGAGTCGAGTATAACCTTGCTCAGATTCTACTCATATTTTTATTCGAACCATTTTTAATGCTCATATTTGGATAATATTATTAACGAATTCGAGTCTCGCTCGTATTTTTTCGAATCGAGTCCGAATCGAGCCCGAACCGTTTGACTCGTTTACAGCCTTAATTGTCGTAAGGAAAATACGTCTACGGGTAGACGGCGCAAGTACCCCACCACAACATCATGGCGTATAGGACAAAACTTGATGTCATGAATGACCGATGTGGTCGAGTTTCAGATTTCGGATAGGACATTGTGTCAGTTTGGGGATCCAGAAGATATCTCGATCAATGCGTAGGTTATGGACGCCCTACGTGCACCGAATGAAAATATTGAACTGTTAGACTTCATTAGACTAAGATAACCATATGTAGATTTTTGGTCCCGTACAAAGACGTGTTATCTTGATATCGCAATACCTCCAATGGTATATGAGGATAACAATACTAAGGATTCAACGTTTGCATTTCGTTGAAGACGAGAAATATGCAGCACATTGAATTTTTCCACAGTACGACGCGATGAACCTTGTAAGTTTTTTTCATTTTAGTTGGTTAAAGTATATACATAAAGTGAATGACACTAATTTGTATATATATTTTTTGGTTTATAGATTCAGTATGCCACATGGACTTCGTTGGAAAAATAGTACAAAATATCCTCCTGTGGTACGAAAAAATTCATATCTAAGATGAAAATGTAATTTGAATGATATATTACTTACCGATATTTGTGATTTGCAAATGACAAAATCCTATCTTTGAGAGATCTTCTTCTTCATCGGAACTGTATTCTTCAATGGAGTCGGAAGCAACAACAGATCTAAGAAAAATGAGGATAAGATTTCTGATAGGGGGAATGCAGGCACACATAATAATCCTAAGGACTGTAAAACTACTGCATGATTATTATGCGGATAGGATATCATTCACATAATTATCCTATATACGGATGTCATGGTAACGAAAGTAAGGCTTTTTTGTCATTTTTATGGGTCCAAACTCTGTATGATTTTTGTTTACATTCCTAATAACTATCATACGAATGGGCTGCTTAAAACACCATTGGATCATCTCATCAACGACCAACATTGGGTTGGAAGGATGGAAGTTCTTATATATATATCTCAATGAAGTGATTCATTGATAACGTTGTAAAAAAAGTTTCTATCCTTACAATAAATCGTGATCGTCTATTCGGATATCTAACGACCTATATTGCTCCCATTCGCAGTGTAATTTTCAGCATTTAGCAGTTTAATATTGTGGATGGGACTGATGACCAAAATACCCCTCATTGTAAATGTCCTCTATCTGCGGTATTAAACTGCGGACGCTAGGTATGGCCAAATGGCTAACTGAAAACGACGCCGTTTGTAAATAATTTTTCGTCCGCAATAATAAACTACAGATGCCAAATTCAATTTTTTTTAGTTTTCAAGTCTTCGATCTCGCATCATCAAGAAAAACAGAGATCCAATATGGGATGAGCAGTTTCAAGATGGGATGAGGAGATCCAAGATGGGATGAGATCCACAAACACAAGTATGATAAATTTACGTCTACTGTTAACAAATACAACAAGACCAAGGGATGGGAGATGCATCCCTGTTTTATAGTTCTCATAATTTGGATACATAAGATAGACATAATATGAATACAGACAGTTAAATGATACGCTAATAGAACCTTTAGCTCTTCTTCTCTTCTTCAAACATCATTTATGATCTTCAAAAACTAAAGCAGACCTGATAATTGAACTTATTTTTCACTTCACCTTATTTTCTACTTACTTTAGTGTAGGATTCTTAGTAGCCGTGGGCTTAAAGGAAAGGATTACACATGAAAACGAATTAGCGACGATCTTTTACTACTCCTGCGTATAATCAATTCATATTTTTCACCGCTACCAAAGAAAAACAGGCTTACCTACTGGCGTAGCGGAAGTAAACAGAAAACCATTATCAATTGTTGAACCGCACACGATTGCCAAATGATAACCTTCTACAACCTGTTGATTCTACGAATACCAGGAAATAGACAACAAAATTCTAATTCAGAGAATTTTGGAAAATACAAAAATTCTATTATTCATCAAAAACTGCGGCTCTCTATCATAACAAGTGTTTAAATAGCAAAACCCTAAAAGCATAATCCAAAACGGAAAAGAAAAACTAATAAGAAAAATTACAAAAATAACCCAGAAAACAGTAAAATGTCTTTTTGAAGGCCTAAACGATGGAATTTGACCAAAAAACTCTGTAGGTCACAAGCTAAGCTGGTGAGTTTTGATCGTTGACCTGTTTCTAATGAAATTAAGCTCCGAAAACGCCAAAATCCGACACTCCAAACTTGACAAAAATTATCGAATTGCCATTAAATCAAATATTTCTATAAACTGACACGCTTGCTCTTCAATCGCATCACCTACACTCGACCATGTTATGTTTTTTTCTCCATCCTTTTCAAGATTATAGACATTTACTTGATTGTGATGTATCGATTTGTCCCATGCTTTGCCCAGTGGTCCTTGAGATCAACTGGATTTGTCAGATTATGACCTTCTACAACAAGTCGGCTAAGGAATAACTTTAGAGATCCCAAGAAGTGAAACTTCTCAGCCCATCTTGGATCATTGTTTTTCTTGATGATGTTAGATCAGAGACTTGAAAACTAAAAAAAATTGAATTTTGCATCCGCAGTTTAATACTGCGGACGGAAAATTATTTACAAACGTCGTCGTTTGCAGTTGGCCTATTTGGCTTACTTAGCGTTCGCACTTTAATACTGCTGACGGGGGACATTTACAAGGAGAGGTACTTTGGTCATTTATCCCGTCCACAATATTAAACTGCGGAATACTGAAAATTAAACGGCGAACCGGGAGCAATATAGGTCCTTAGATATCCGAATGGACAATCGGGATTTGTTATAAGGATAGATTTTTTTTACAACGTTGTAAATGGATATTCCCCAATTAAATAACATACCTTTATTAAAACTACGTCATTTTGAAGATTATTTTTTAAAAAAATAATATTAAAAGAGAGTGGTCCCTACTTGCTTTTCTTTTATTTATAAAAATGTCATCCGTGACCTCACTTTTTTTTTAAAAGAATCTCCTAAATGACGTAGTTTTAATAAATATATGTTATTTAAGAGAGTAAAAGTATATAAGAATAAATAGTAGAGTAGATTTTGGATAGTATGCGTATTTTGGATCAATTCAAACAGCTTGATGCAGAAAATTTGAGCTCATCAAATAGATATGGATGACCAACCAACTTAATTCAGTTTAGGACCTCATCTTGATCGATTGTTATATATAGTCATTGATGTTGTTTAGAGTTAAAATTGTCCTTGCTTTGTTGGACTGCAACGATATTTTTCTTTTACATCTATGAAGTTCAATAATATCGTCTCTTTTTCATAAATAATAATGCTGCATCAATAAAATAATCTATAAGGAGATCTAAGTATATAACTAAATAACATATCGCCTTGAAGTTCAGCAATCCATTATTTATTATCTCTTACTCCTCAAACAAAATTAAAAAAGTATTAAAAAAAAGTAAAACTTCTAGTGAGTTCTTTGCCGGTGATTTTTTTTTTCATACCAAAAGGGTGTAAATCCTCTTTAATAAAAAATATTACTCCATGTAATGCTATGACCAAGTAATTAATGAAGAAATACTTCACATTGCTATCACCAGAAGAATGAAGTTGACTTTTGTAATGTACCAAAACGGGACTCCTTTTTTTTTTTCTTCGGTCGATATTCAAAAGTGGAGAAATTTTGGCATGTATTCATTTTAGGAGTATAAATGAGTCGAGTCGAATCGAATATTGAATTACTCATATTTAATTTACAAAATTTATCGAGTATGAAATAAGATTTGATTGAGACTCGTTTAACTATCGAGTCGAGTACGGTTCGAATCGAGTCCAGACAGTTTGAACTTTTCGAGCGAATATGATTCAAGTATAAATAGAAAAGTTCAACTTGAAGAGGTTCGAGTAATTTATTAAATTTTAAAATTTGTTCATATTTGAATCATTTATATTTTGAGTCGAGTTTGAATCGAATGAATACAAATTGAGTTTGAACTGTTTGATTTATTTTACCGTTTTAATTAGTTGTTCATGACTAATAATGACAATAGATAAGACCAAATACCTTTGGTTAAGGAAGAAAACAATGCATGATAACCAAAAAAAAAAATCCTATACATAATTATAATGAAAACTAAACTAAGCTAAGAAAAATAAAATAGTAGATCAAAATGAAGATATATTAGGCATGAAAAAATTGGGTAAATTAATTCTTTCACCAAGTACTAGAATTATCCGTTATACTCAAAAGTTCTTCCAAGTAATCTGCCCCCAAGTCCTCAAACACCACGACTACATTATCTATCATTTTCAGCTCTATATTTATGCTCTTGCTTTGACTTTTCCTGCTCAAACTCCTCTTCCTCATTGAATGCCTTTTCTTCAATTCCACCACCGGTGAACAACCGGCTTTACAACTATGCTTCATGTCACTCAACGACTCCCGGACTCTTTCCACCGGAAAATTTAGAATGGCCGACGAACCCCGCAACGAAAAAGCCGCTTGATCATAAGCTAAAGCAGCTTGTTCTGCGCTGTCAAATGTGCCCAGCCACACCCTTATGCCATTTCTAGTAGAATCCCTTATTTCTGCCGCGAATTTGCCCCACGGCCGCCTTCTTACACCTCTATAGGCTTTCTGTTTCTCCGGGAGTTGTTGAACCTTGGAACTTACCTCGTGCTCTTCTTTAATTTCTTCCTTAATTTCTTCAGGGGAATTAGAATCTGATGTTTCTTGTACCGTCTGTGATAGAACACCATATAGCAGCATTTCCTCGGAGTCATTTACATTAAAAGGGAGGGAATTGTCGAATTCTAGCCCATCCCAAGAGAGGGAATCTAATGACCCGAATGAAGATTCCGGCGAGTAATCAGAATTCAAGGATTGAAAAACAGATGATGAATTCATTTGTGTATATAATGTAAGAGTTATGATATTCTTCTTGTTGTGTTTTTGGAACATATGTTAGGCCTTGGCTGGCTGGCTGGCTCCCTTTAAATACCCAAAATAAGAGGGAGTATTTGAATTGGAATAAAATAATGAAAGTAATAAGTCTATGAATGGAATAAGAACAAGGGAGGGAAGAGGGGAGTAGGGGGAAGAGCGGGAGGGAGCGAGGGGGGGGGGGGGGGGGGGGGGGGGGAAGAGTCAAAAACAAAAAAATGTCCAAAGAGGATGCACGAACATATTTTATTATTATAATTATTATCTTGAAGCACGCCATTATTATAATTGGCAAATGCACACATGGGTCAAATGAGGTGGGGCGGCCTGGTCCATGTCCATCAAGGACAGAGAGTTGAACAATTTTAGCATTTAATCTGATTCTTGTGATATCTGATTACTGTTGACCTTGTCCCCTTGTCTATGTACTATCATCATAATTTAATCATCAAGTTGGTCATGTTGTTATAATCTTAAATGTGGTTGTTATAATCTTAATTTTTCATATTAGCATTTAATTTTTTTATCTTTAAAAAGATGATATAAAACGTATAAAGTGAATAGTAATAAAGTCATTTAATGAGGCTCACTATATAAAAAAATAAAAATACTGATCACTTTATATAATTTTGTATGAGTCACTTAAGAATAAATTTGAATTTTTTTTCTTTACTTTTATTTTTTTAATATGTGTGCAAATTGTACTTTGCTCATTCTTTTGAAAACTGGAGAGAGAGAGTAGATGTTACGTTTTTTCTCTTTTGTCTTTTCAATAAATTTTTGAGATTTGATACTTAATTTAATAGACCAAATTACGTACACTAGTTACACTTGTTAATCTCTATAAATTTCAATTAAAAAGGAATGGAGGAAGTAGTAATATCTAAAATTTAAATTTGTAAATAGATTATTCCAGCTCGTCAAAGATTCAAAATTCCTGACTACCATGATCCAGAGATTTGATGAAAAGGCTGAACTTCTAAACTTATTCCATGATTTTTCCAAACTTTTTTTTCTTACCTTCGTCAATCAATGCTGTGAATCATTGACTATTCTGGGCAGATTATTCTCGAGTTTGTTTTTGAATGTAGATTAGTTTTACTCTTTTAAGTTTCTACATCTCGAGGATTTGGCTTTTCTTGCATGCAATTAGGCCTGGCAAACGGGCCGGTCGGCTCAAACAGGTCTGGCCAAAAAACAGACGGGTCAAAAAAATTCGAGTTTTGCTAAGCTAAAAAATTACAACCCAAAACCCGGCCCGTGACGGACGGGTCGGGCCGCCAGCGGACTTTGACCAATTTATGTTTATTTTTTATTATGTTTTTGGGTTTGATCCAAACGGGCGGGGCGAGTGACACGCCGGCCAAAAACGGGCAGGCCTAAAAAAACCCGAATTTTGCTGGGCTAAAAATTTGCAGCCTAAAGCCCGGCCTGTGGTGGACAGGCTTGGGCCAAGTTTTGCCAGGTCTACATGCAATGGAGCCTACAGCTCTTTTTTTTTTTGTTTTTTGACAAATAATAAATCTCACTAATAAATTAATTAAATTTTAAAAATACTAGAGTCCATGTGATACTTTCTCCCTTATGAAATTAAAACTAGAAATTCGAAAATATATATATTTCTAAAAAATAAGTAAAAATAAAGAAAGGAGTCTTAAATTAAAATTTGAAATTTCAAGAATATATATTTTTTAAAAATAGATACAAATAAACAAAAATGCGTAATTGTTTAATACGAACAGAAAAAAAGACCATCGGGATAAGCGGAGGTACAGTTTGATATGTCAACAACAAGAGCATTCAATATATTTGTTTCTTTCTTCCAAGGCCAACCTTTATTATTGTGAATTAATTTATTGGTTCTCAATTGTCAAAGAATGTTATAGCCGGTGATTATGCAATTGAAAAAAGTTACTTTTAAAAATAAATAAAATGCGAATTTATCAAACAACTATTAATATAAAATAGACATATGTGCTTGTATTTTCTATATGACCCATAAAAGATTAGTTTCATTTAATAAAAAATGATTATTATTTTAGGACAAATATAAATCCCAATTGGGACATTCTCTGTGGAGGTTACTAATGTTATCAACCCCTGAAATAATTGGTCAGTAACTAATTCCAAAAATTTGTTATCCGGATTTGTCAAAAAAAAAATTAAAAAATCTTTGTAGGTCATTTTTGAATCATTGGTTCTAGCTTAGAATAATCATACTTCGAGGAACCATTTTAAGAATTTTGAAACTTTAGAATATAATTTTCTTTATCAGCCTACCAAATTAACTAGAAAAAATGCGGCTCATCGTCTATATTTGGAGACTATAGTTAAGACATAAGAGAACTAGATTTAGGTGGTGTTAGATAAAATTGATTGTTAAGAGCTGAATAGTTTAGACATTTGAATAAAATAGAGGATCTGAATAGAATTGTTTCTGAATAAAAAAATATTGTTTGATAATTACTTTTTTCAAAATGTCTGAATAACATATTTTAACTATTTTAACCCTATAATAAAAAAAGAAAAAAAAAAGAAGAAAAGGACAACACCTTCTTCTTCCCCCGCCTCCCTCCCCCGCCCTCCTTTCTCCTCCCTCCGCCCTCCCTTTCTCCTCCTCCCGCCCCTCCCTTCTCCTCCCCCCGCTCCACCCCCTCCCCTCCCCTCCCTATTTCATCTGCGTTCTCTCATCTCATCCCCGGTTTTGTTCTTTCTGTTTACATGTAATTTGTTGAATATTAAGGATGAATATGAGGAAAGTGATGGAGGGTGATGTTCAATTTCATGTAATCCATTTATCTCCTAGCTACCTTCTTTCTGATTCGATCCATGAAAAAAAAAAAATCAAAAAAAAAATTGTCTTTGATTTGCAGTTAGATTTTGAGAAGGTTATTTTTGTCCAAAAAAATCAAATTTTCGTTCAGATGGGCTCTGATTGGTTTAGTTGCATTTTTGAATCTTATCTATTAAGAGGTATTCAGAGGCATAAAATTGTTTACCAAACAAGTTGTGTCTCTGACCGAATCAGAGGCACAACTATTTAGAGCCATTAAGACGTAAACAAACGCAACCTTAGTTGATGTTTGATAAAACTGAATAATTAAGATCTGAATGATTAGTGTATCTTAATAAATTAGATCATTTGACTAAAATAGCATTTGAATTTAAAAAGTTGTTTGGTAACTAAAAAGTATAAAACATCTGAATGACTTTTAAATTTAAAAATATCAATTTTAATTTAAAAATATCTCAAATTAATTTTTCAAAAATCAAATAATGATCTTAAAATTTGGAAGAATGGAGAGAGTGATAAAGACTATAGTTAAGACTTAAAAGAGAACTAGATTTAGTTGCTTCAATATATGAATTATTACATTTGATTTAGTGCATGGTGGATAAAAATTGTATTATAGGATAATTTCATATCTTCTGAAGTAAACATTTTGAACTTTAATCTTAAAAGTCCAAATTTATAGCTGCGTGTTATTTTGCAATTTTCTTATTACTGATTTCACTTGATATATGTGATTCATGTGAACTAATAGAATTAACCAGGCATCTCATCTTGGTGCTCACCGAATCTTCTACACTTGCACTATGGGATAACGACTTTATATATTTATATACACACATATTATTTATTTTGATAATAAAAGCCACACAAATGCATATTTTGGTAGGGAGAAAATTGATATTTTTTTATTGAGCCGATAGTAATATTTGATTTTTTTTCTCTTCATTTTTTTGACGTGTGAGAGTGTTTATTAGTGACACACTTGATTATGATAATTTTTTAATGAACTTGTACGGGTAAAGAAGAAAAATCATTAAAATATTTCCTTACTCTTAAATATTACTCAATTGCAAATTTGTCTTAAAATATGATATTTGGTGGAGTATATTTTTGGATAAACTTTTATTCAATGAAAAATTTTAGTCTTAAAAATATGATAATGAGATAGTATCATCATAAAAATTTGTACAAGTGCGTGGTCAGCAATTTTATGCTGCGTTTGGATTGAAGGAATGAAATGGAGATTGGAATGATTCATTCTATTTTAGTTGGAATGAGTTATTCCATACTCTCCCTCCCCCAAGACCCTCATGACTCAATAATAAAAAACTACTCACAAGGCTTTGGTTCAATTCATTCCAATCGCAATCAAACATAATTTTTTTTATTTCATAGGAATGAGGCATTTCATTCCTACCTTTATTCCTTCAATCCAAACGCGGTATTAATGTATATTTAAAAATCAAACTAATTATTTATTTATTTAAGGGAGCTAGGAACCGGTTACCACTATTTTTGGTTGTGTCATATATAATGAAGAGTCATGTTATGTTTTATGAAAATTTATACGTAATTACGATTGTGACGTATATCAATATATGTTGTTGAATAAGGTTATAAGGTTGGTTCATTGTATCAAAAACATCATTAAAATATCATCAACTACAATTATTCAAGTAATTCACAATCAGGGGAGGATCCATAAGGGGGCAACATAGGCAGCTGTCACTGATGGTTTTTTTATATAGGTATAGGGATAGAGACAAATATGTAACTGAAAAAATTTAAAGGAACATATTAATAGAAGAGTTAAACTTGGAGGGGGTAAAAAAAATATTCATTCATATTTTAAATACAAGTACATACAAACATATATTCATTCTACTTCTGTCTTCTAAATTGTATTTTAATTTTTTATTTTAATTTTTTTTAGTTTAGATTATGAATATTGAATTCAATTTGAAAATATTATTATGATTAGTTTAAGTTTTTTTTATTTAACTTTAACAAGAAAAATTAGTTAAAATCCTCTCATGTTGAAAAAAAATTCTAGACCCACCCATGTTTGCAATAATAAAGTCGACATATAAAATCGTAAAATATATCGTACTCCCACAACTTGTACACACAAATTCATCTAAATTTCATTTTGGTGCTTTTAGAGGAGATTATGTCGGGAATTTGAAGCCCATCACTTGTGCCTCTCTTAAAAGCAATGTTTTAAAAACCAGACCGGATCGGTTGTTGGACCGGTAAAAATCGGAACCGATTCGCTTTTCAGTCCGGTTTGGTCCTAATGAACCGGTTTTTGTCAAAACCCGTGTTGGCCTGTTGACCACCGGTCCAACTGGTAAACCCGGTTAAGTGACCCAGTTGACCCGGTTTTTAATTAATTTATTTTTTTTACCAAATTTTTTTAATATTAAAATTATTCACTTTTATTAATATTATAACTCATCTTTATTATGTTTTAAATCATATAAAATGAGATTTTTAAATTTTTTTATTAATTACTAATAATATATAATTTTATATATTAATGACCTCATTGAGTCAATAACGATTCGACCACTAGTTGGATTAACGATCCATTCATTCGGTACCTTTTTCGGTTCGATAAACGGTTCGATTTTGAGAACCTTACTTAAAAGTATAATAAAGATAGTGGAATAGGATTAATTATGATATAATCCAATAAATTATTCTAATTAAACAATAGTCCTGTCACTGGCCCTTCCTTGTATTCTTGGTCACTGCACCAAAGCATCAAGAGCCTAATGAAGGGTTCAAGGGCGGGTACGTATACCAGCAAACAAACATCAACAAAAAATAGTCCTGTCAATTTAACATTTGTAACTGATGATGTTGACATGTACATTTGAAATTGATGGTATGTAAATGTCCAGATTCACACCCCCTTGAATCCCCCTTGAAGCTCACGAAATGTTTGAAAGTCATAGGTTTGAAAGTCCTTCAAAAAAGAAGGGGTGCTATTTTTGGAAAGTGACCACTACTTACTTGCCAAGTATGTGATGACATGAGCTAATTAAGGACTTAGGTGGTGTTTGATAAAATTGAGTGTTAAGACCTGAACAGTTTAGACGTCTGAATAATATAGAGCGTCTGAATAGAATTGTATCTGAATAAAAAAATATTATTTGATAATTTTTTTTTAAAATGTCTGAATAACAATATTTTACCATTTTAACCCTCTGAACAAAAGAAAAAAATATATAAACTACAAAATTCCCAAACACAAAGTTATTCATAAACAGCTCGAAATGCATTCCAATTTCTTTATTAAAAAACTATAATTAAACACTCATCAAACATACCTGTGAAGAAATTAGAAGAATTAGGAAGCAGAACACTACTCAAATTCGATTCATTCAGACGGTTCTGATTTCAAAAACATGATGGATTAATATGTATAATATATAGGTATAAAAAATTAAGTTGATTTTTTTGGTTTGTAATTCTAAAGTTTGTGACGGAAAAAGCTGGTAATGATGATCTCTATGATATGAGAAGTATGCGAACAACTGCTGTGAGTACAACCCATCATCACCTACACCCACAAAAGTATACAAACACACAGAAAGGGAGAAAGAGAGAGTTGTGAAGGGTGAAAGACACCAAAAAATAGAAAAAGGAGGTACGCCGGAAAATGGAAAAAGGAGGACGCTTGGAATTGTGGGGGAGTTGTGAAGATTGAAAGTCGCCGGAAGCTTGGATTGTAAAGTGGAGAGAGAAAGAGAGGAAGAGGGTTAACATGGATACAAAAGGAAATTAGTAATATTGAAGAGGGTATTTTTGTCAAAAAAAAATATAAACTCATTCAGATGTGCCTCTAAATGGTTAAGTTTTAATTTTGTGTCTAACCGATCAAGAGGCATTAAGAGACAATTTTTTTTTTACCAAATATATTTTATCTCTGACCGAATCAGAGACACTCCAATTAAGAGATATTAAGAGTTAATCAAACATACCCTTAGTAGTGCCCGCTTCAGTATTACATCTTTGAAAGGGTGCAAGACTTTTCTTTTTGTTATAGTTATATGAAGTTTCTAGGAAACCCAAATTTGGATATTATGGTACTCCCTCCGTGCCCTTTTTAAATTTCGTTTTTCAAAAAATATTTTTGTCTCATTATTTTCTCCTCAATAAATAACACCATATTTTTTCAATACAAAAATAATATAAATAATTAATATTATACAATTATTTTTTTAATAATTTTACACAACTCTAAAACAACATGTATAATGGACGGATGGACGAAGGGAGAACTTACTTTTCTTGGAAATTGGCAAATTTTAGTGAAATGTGACCAAGGCAAATGGCCATACTTTTATAGAATAAGACAAAAAGTATGGCCACACTTTCATAATAATAGACTTTTGAAAAAAATTAATTTAATTTATTTCGTCATTTACAATTTTTTTTTAAAGATAAATTATTTAATTTTTTATATCATCTCTAACTTTTTTCATTGTCTTAAGAAATTCTTTCTCTTGTATTTATAGTCTTCAACTTTGTATAAAAGGATAGTGTTGAAATTTTAAATAAATTTTAATTATAAAACTAGTATCAAAAATTTTCTTAATTTATATGTATAAAATTAAAACGACTATTATTATGAAATGGAAGATGAAGTATTAGTGGGCTTAGGTACGTAGGTAGTGAAATCATATCATAAAATTATGAAGGTCAATATTTCATTTTCTCATCCATGCATGGACGTTTCCTACAACCTTCCGGCTACTAAATTACGTAATTATGTATACATCACTCGGGAGAAAGCGCCACTGTGTTTTTTGGACGCGTGCAAGAAATCACTATGATGTTGGGTATTTATTTATTTATTTTATTTTATTTTTCCTTTTTTTGGGGGCGGCGGCTAGGCTTGCCTTCCCATGAATTGCATCAACAATAAACTTCACAATCTCACCAACAGTTGAAAAATAAACCCACGTCCGGCTAGTAAAATTGCTAATCTACATCTAGTAAAATGTAAAATGAAGGTTGAGTTATGAATCTATATTATTAAGGGAGAGTAAAATGTAAAATGAAGTTTGATTCAATCATTCAAATGTTCATCATAATGTTCGTGAACATAATGTTCAACTATATTCACGAACTCGAATATTTTTGTTAACTGTTCGCGAACAATTACGATCGGAATTCGCACGTGTGTGTTAATTCGATTATATTACTCGAACATATTCGAGCTCGAGTCATAGTGTTCGAGTTCGTCAAAGTTCGGATCGTTTCGATTCGTTTGCAGCCCTAAATAATACATGCAATCTTATATAGTTTTGGAGTATAAGATTACTTGTTTTATTTCAAAATATAAATCATTTATCTTTATAAAATACAAAGATTTTATAAAAATAAGTGATCTTAAATTTTAAAATGTGAGTGACGGTTTTTGGAGTGCCTGTCAAGAGTAAGGGTGTAATTGAATCGAGTTCAGCTGAGTATTGAGTTGTTCAGATTTGGTTCACAAAATTTATCGAATATAAAATAAGGTTTGATCACTACAAAAAAAAAAGCTTATTTCCCACGGAAAATTCTGTCGGAAATAGCCTAATTCCGTCGAAAATAGCCTAATTCCGTCAGAAATAAGCTATTTTTGATGAAAAAGTTCGTTGGAAATTCGATCGTAATTAAGTAGGTCGAAATTAAGTCCGTCGAAAATTCTGTCGAATTACTAATTTCCGATGGAATTATTTCTCACGAAAATTCCGTCGGAAATAACTTATTTCCCATGGAAATTCTGTGAGTACACCCCCAAATTCAGGTACTCATACCTCGAATTCGGTGCATCACGTTCTAATTCTAATATCATACTAAAATTACCAACAACGAAATGATAGAATAATTTATATTGATATAACATAATTATTCATGTCCCAAGGTCTCGTGACCGTTACTACAACATTCCATAATTAAGTCTAAAACATAATGTAAGACCCCAATTTTTATTAATAAAATTGAATTTCCTCTATTTATTATTTTGATATAGTAAGAGGATGAATTGATTACTGTGGTAAGTTATGGTTAAAATGCGCAAATATTTTAAAGTGGTTATAAAATATTCATTTTTGTTGGAAAATATTCGTTTGATCGTGGAATATTCTTGCTGTCGAGGAATATTCGTACGACGGCGCAACCATTTGTGGGCCCCATAACGAAAAATTGTAGGATGAAAAAAATAACACGAATGAGTTTTTAATAATAACAGCGTCGTTGTTATCGTTAACACTGTTGGAATACCCAGTGGGTAAAGTAAACTAATACGCGTTGTTGCACAATAGCACACGGTATTGCACAAGTATTTTTATATTGTTGTTAATTCAATAATTGTCACTGCACAGTATTTTTCATTATCATATCAATAATTCATATTATTTGAATAATATTATTAGATAGCATTATTGGCAATGTCTAAGGAAGTTCTGTCTAGGAAAGGGGTTTGGTCACCTAATTGCGCGCCAGTAAGGAGAAATTCTTATCGGAAAGCCCCCTCTTACCTGGTTGTCAATATTGTAGTTCTGTAATATTATTTGTGAATAATTAATTATTGATTTATATAATAAGGAAATATTTATTTTATGTGGATATTAATGAAGGAATTAGTGCTGATGTGTTTTATCAATATTTTGTTGGAATGGAGGTGTGGAAAATCATCCGTATGTGAATTTCGAACATTTTTTGTTTGGAATTTGGAAAAACTTTTTTCTACAAAGTTGTAGAGAATTAAATTTCCTATAGAATGGACATAAGATTCGTATGTTTCTGATAAAAGGGTTATTTATTATGAATTATTGAAGTTCCAGAATAATTGATTTTTGGGGTTATAAATATTTTTTTCACAAAAAACGTTTTTAATATGGTGGGACCCACTTGTGTGTGCTGATGAGAGTGATGTGGTGTGCGTAGGAATTTTTTTTTAAAATATTATTATTTTATTAAATTTTCTTCTTTGGCGTTCTAAACATTTTCTTATAAATAGGGTGCTTAGTTTAGAATTAAAAATCACACCAGAATCATAAGTTTCTTTCTCTATAATATCGAACGTATTTTTATGAGTATTTCGATACTTTGAGAGTTGATAATCAGTGCAAATTTCCTTCAGCATTATTTCGATACATTTAAACATGCTAGTATATGCGCACATCGGTTCCCCGACAGTTATATAATTTCCCCTTCAATGAGGGTTGTTCATCTCAGTAGATTTATAAGAGTCCGCACCAAGACAATTGATTTGGATAACTTTCTAACACATGATAATAGTCTAGCCGAATCAAATGGCTTAATTAGACGACTTTTATAATGTATTTAGGAACGATAAGTTCAATGCTTGCAATAACATCAAGATATAAAATTGATTTCCGAATAGTAATAACTATTTGCTCGATATAAATATGGTCGATATAACAACGATTCAGATTTACACAATAATGTAAAGTTAATAGGGTTAGGGAACTTGCGTTTTGCGTTGATTACCACTTATAGCTTAATATCACCTCAATGAACTATATAATCCTATTTACGTTACGTATAGGTATACATTAGTCACACATACATGACATATATATCAACATACATTTATCACATATGTGTCTATCCATATATTCGATACACATTTAAAACTCATAGATGTATAATCCACATTTTTCTTACTTTCGAAAACCTTAGAAACACTTTGGCAAATATTAATTCTATATAGTCACCATATATGCTTGAACACTTAAAACATTGCTTGAGTCATGTATTATAGCTTAAGGCATTCATACATACATGTTAAGGAACTTTTAAACTAGGTTTGGTCTTTTCTATTTACTTTCAAACAATTGATAGTTTTATTCAAAAAATTACGTCAAAGACTAACCATAGTATTCATTAAACCACATAATAATTCTAAACAACTTTTTCTACGCATGCTTGCATGTATTTGATTCATTTGCACGTAATTAGTATGGTTCTCTACTTAGAAACTCATTTTAGTTCATGCTTAAGTAGTTTATATTATTCCTAACTAGATGGGTGAACATGTTAGCCATACATAGCCCAATCACATAGTTATTTAATCGACTTTGTATTTTCCTTCGAAAGTCTTATTTAGAAACATTGCATTAATTAGTTATGAACACGACTAACTTTAATGGTTTATGTTTCTGTTTTAGTTAACTTACAACCTTTGGCCCTAGGTTTAATTATACTAACTATATAACACAAAACTAGAATCCATAAGTTTAGGTTTAAGTTTACATTTCCTATAACTTATCAAATCGCAACTTATATTCGAATTCGTGATTACAACTCATTATACATGTTTTAAAGTTTCTTTATGTCCCTAAGGTTAAGTGGGGTTAGGTTTAATGGGCTGAACAAGCATCAGAAAACTCCAGTCTTCTCTGTCCATTTTCGCAGGGGCGAAGTTTTATACTGCACAAATCTCGCTGGGGCGGAGATTTTGATCTGGGAACTTCACCGGGGCAAAGAAGCCCAGACTCGGCTACTGTTCTCTGTTTCTTCATAACAGTTGCGGCCCAATTCTCCCAATACCACATACAATCAGCAATTTAAGCATACCCATTATATATAAACTCCACAAACTTACTACCAAGCATCCCTAGCATGATTCTAACAACTCAAACCAATTCAAGAACCAAATTCAAAGTTCTTGCCATTTTTCTATAGTTTAACATACTTAGCAATTAATCTTACTACGAATTCGTTTCTGAACCAAATTAAATCGTTTAACTTTCATTGTTTTCGTATTTAACCATATTAACAATGTCTAACATCAATTTACATATAGCAACAAGTTTCAGCCTTCAAATTTTTGACTCAAATATAAAGTATTCATGTAATATTTTTGAGAACCTATAAACACACGCATATAAATATTATCTTCTTGGATGCTTGAAATTGCTAACTATTGCTCCCCCAACCTCTGGTTACTCCTCAATTCCTCAGCCACTCACTCTCTATATGAACTAAACAAAAATTCATCAATTTTAATTGAGAAGAAGAGCAACTTCACTTTATAAAATTTGTAGTGACCATACTAAGCCTTTACTCATTGATTTCAACTGATGGGAAGAAGAAGATGATGATGGTTAATAGAGGTTTAGAGGAATAGTGGCTAATTAACCACCTCCTTCAACCCACTCCCCTTGCCATCATCACCATCATTCGCAAACTCTGAGGTTGGTATTGTAGGAGTAGCATAGGCCATTGGCCATTTATGTGAATGAAGGAGAGTGACACCCAAAATGGGACACTCCTTCTTAATACTCAGCATTAGCAAATTTGGTGTAAGCATACTTAGGTTTTATTTCCTTTTGGGTGTATAAAAATATAACTTTAATAAGATAATATTATTACATTGTGATAAGTTGGGGGTATATATATACATAATCATATAATTCATGTACATTGGGTTAGTCCAGATAATACTAAAATATAATTTTGCTGAGTACTATCAACCCATAATTTCCATAAAACTTTATTATTTCAAATCCACGTAAATGTTAAAATAAATATTTAATAATGAATATTTATTTATTTAAATTTATTTTCTCCCATATATTTAAACTACACATTTAATTGTCCCACCACGCATTATGATGTCACATAAGCTCATTTATATAACTTAGTAAAATTATATGATTCACTTACTTCTATCATATAGTTTTGTATAACATGTATTCATATTGTAATGTCACACCTTATTTTATATATTTAATGCATGAAGCAACTATATGACACCATTACTTATATGTTCTCCTAACACATATGGTGGCACATAACAACTATTAATTAAACAATAATGTTCATACCAATAATAATAGTATAATCATTAATAATTAGTCCAACACAATATTGATTTCACTACAAGAAAATGGTCTAACAACGACCATCACTTTCAGCGACCGACCTCTACGGTCGCTGATAGTAGTAATAACGACCTCCATATGCGATCGCATTTGAATCTAGTCGCTAGATTATATCCGTGATCGCACGAGGTCGCTGAGTGGTCGCTGGTATGAATTTCCAGCCCTAAAATTGGCGTGAAAAATTAGCGCGGAGGTTTTGTGCGGTCACTCACTATCAGCGATCGCTTAGCGGTCGCTGATACGTCCACATCATTAAAAAATCAGCGACCGCATGTGGTCGCTGATTGCGATCGCTGATTCTCTTTAATCTAATCAGGTTCAGGCATTCACTCGACACAGTAGCAGAAGAAAAAAAAGAGGGAGAAGAGAAAAGGGAGCAGGTGAGAAAGAGAAGAGGGAGGGAGAAGAGGGACCAGCCTCCACCGCCGTCACCCGCCACCATCGCAGTCGTCGACGCCTTCACTGCTGCCGTCACCACCGTCGCGTTTTAGGTAAGATTTCTTCATATCCTTGGGTTTCATCGGCATTCATATGTTATCCCCTGCCTTATGTATATAGACAAATATATACTCCCTCCATTTGACACAATAAGTCTCATTTGTCAGTTTTATTTGTTCCAGAAAAAGAGTAGTTTTAGTGATAGTAGTATAATTTGGTGCAATATCCTCAAATTTGCAATTATAATTATAAATGGACTCTTTTTATGTGAAATTCAGTGAATAATATGCTTGAATTTGTCGTAGTCTGTAGGTAGTGTTCTAACTTGATGTTTGTCTCCATCTTTCTAAATAGAATTCTCAGTAACTAGTTCATGTAATTGTACTCGAGGCTATTGGGATATTAAGAAGTCCAATTGTCACTTGTTTTTCTAGCACGTGTTTTTGTTTATTTATTGAGCGTGCACAGCAGACGTGTAACCACTTCTTTGACATAGTTTGTGCCTGCATAATCTTGTATGGCAATGGGTAGTATTTATATCACGATTTACACCCTCACCTGATCTAGTGAACGAAATAGACTCGTTGAGGTATCGACTAGCTAAATGCAAAGACCTTGTGGAGCTTAATAAACTGGAGTTATTTTAGGTGAAACCGTTTAATTTATCATAATGTAATATGAGTTCAATAATGGGATAAACTAGGCCTGTTCATCGATTATTCACCAAATCGAACCGTCCCGAATCAGACCGGACCAGTGACCAAATGTAGTTAGAATTACGTACAGAAATCGATAAATCGATTTTAACAAGTATGCTCAAGTCATATACTTACAAGTATGCTAAAATATTAATCAGATTCTAACAAGTATGCTCAAGTCATATGCTTACAGGTATGCTTAAATGTAAGTCAAAAGCTGACATGTACTCAAGTCATATACTTAATTACAAGTATGCTTACATGTAAGTCATATGCTTACAAGTATGCTCAAGTATGCTTACAAGTATGCTTAAATGTAAGTCATATGCTTACAAGTATGCTCAAGTCATATGCTTAATTACAAGTATGCTTAAATATAAGTCATATGCTTACAAGTATGTTCAAGTCATATGCTTCTAAGTATGCTTAGAGAGCTTGACCATGTTATACAGTAATAAGCTAATGTTGTCTATAGTAGGTACTGTGGTATCATGGACCACTATTCAGACCGTAGTTGGATGAGACTACGAAAGTCAAGTGCCCAGGTAGGTGCTAAATTTAGAGCTGGTTGCCAAGTGTTATTGGAGTATGCGTATAGTCACCCGAAATGTGTGAATGGTCAGAACCAGATAAGATGCCAATGTTTGAAGTGTAAGAATGTAAAATTATATTGACAGAGACGTGGTAAACTATCATTTATTTGTTTCTGGGTTCATGAAAAATTACGAAGATTGCTGGGGGGCACATGGGCAAAGAAAAGATGGTGGCATCACAGAAGTACACAATCTGGGCAGCAGTACTCATCGTATGAATGAAATGGTTCATGATATTGCAGGGCCAGATTTTGATTGGGAACAAGGCAGAGAGCAACCTATGAATTCTGATGCCAAAGAATTCTTTAAGTTGTTAGACGAGGGTAGCGAGCCATTGTGGCATGGTTGCACCAAACACACTACATTGTCTGCAGTGGCGACATTACTTAACATCAAGGCTGATCACAACATGAGCCATGAGTGTTTTGAGTCACTTTTGAAGGCCATTAAGAGTATGTTGCCTGACAGTGAGAAATTACCTGATAACTATTACTATTGTAAGAAAATGGTGAAGAAGTTAGGTCTAGGATACCAAAAGATCGATGCATGTCTCAACGATTGCATGTTGTTTTATAAGGAAAATGAACAGATGGCCCGGTGCACGTTTTGCAGTAATGATCGGTTTAGGCCTAATAAAGAGGGTGTGACTACAAAAAAATAAACTATACTATTTAAGATTTTAAGGTATATTCCAATTAAACATCGGCTAAAAAGAGTGTACATGTCTTCAAGAACAGCTGAGCATATGAGTTGGCATGCGAAATCTCCAGCTAAAGATGGAGAACTAAATCATCCCGCAATTGGGAAGGCTTGAAAAGATTTCAACTTAGCACATCCTGGGTTTGTATTGGAACCTAAAAATGTGAGGCTTGGATTGTCCACTGTTTGTTTCAACCCGTTCGGCCACTCAACTGTTCCGTACTCCTGCTGGCCTATGATTGTTACTCCGTACAACTTGCCTCCTTGGATGTGTATGAAACAATCATACTTGTTTCTGTCACTCGTAATTCCTGGTCCCAAGAGTCCTGAAAAGAACTTAGATGTTTACTTGAGACCTCTTATAGACTAGTTGAAGGTATTGTGGGAGGATGGAGTACAGACTTGGGATGTTGTAACGAAAACAAATTTCAACCTTAGGGCAGCGGTTATGTGGACTATAAGTGACTTCCCAGCTTATGGTATGTTAGCTGGATGGAGTATGAAAGTCCAATAATAATCTAGAAGGGGGGTTGAATAGATTATTTCAGATTAAAAAAATTATCTTAGGCCTTTTTGAATTTTAAGATAATTAATTTACAGTGTTAGAAATTAATATGCAAGATAGTAAAAATTCAATCACACAATGCACAGAGATTTGTCTGGTTCACAACATACATGGGTATGCTGCTACGTCCAGTCTCAAGCTCCTCTCCAGAACTTGAGATCCTATTACTATCAATAATAAATACTCCTTCAACAGGTGGAGAAACTTTTATGAAGTTTTATAGGCAAACTTCTAACTATTCTCAACTAATTTATTTTGGACAGACAGCTCCCCGCTCCCTCCTCAAGTTTAGTTGTACCTTCTTTTGAGTCTAGTTTTATTCTATGATCTGGTCTTAAAACAACAGCCTCTTCCTCACCTCACAAGTACACTAGAGACCCAACTTTCCGCTGACCTCTCTAAAACTCTTGTCTTGGTAGAAAAATTACTCATCTTTCTCACAGGTACGTAAAATAAACTAACTCTAACCTTTTCTCCTTTTACAAAGTGTTTAATATAATTTATAATGAAATGCTTCTTATATAAGCTGTAAGACCCCAACTTTAATGAATAAAGATTTAATTTTCTTTATATATTATTTCGAAACAGTAAGGTGTTGTTTTGATAAATATGATAGTTATGGGTGAAATGTGCAAACATTTTTAAAATGAGCAAGTGGTTATAAAATATTCTGGTTGTCTGGGAATATTCGTTTGGTCGTGGAATATTCTTGTTGTCGGAGAATATTCGTACGACGACGCAGCTATTTGTGGGCCTCCACAACGGAATAACTGTCGGATATAGAAAGCGACAGAAATAACTTTTTACAAGATAACGGCGTAGTTGTTACCGTTAGTACTGTTGAAATATCCGGTGGTTAAAATACAGTGATACGCGGTGTTGCACAGTAGAACACGGTATTGCACAGTATTTCGAATTATTGAGTCTTACGTGAGAAGGAACTTATTCAATTATTGTTACAGTAATTACTGTTCAATATTTTATATTATTGACTCAATAATTGCTACGTTGATATTTTATATTATTGACTCAATATTTGTTACATTGATATTTTATTGACTCAATAATTGCTACGTTGCCATTTTATATGATTGATTCAATAATGGCTACAGTTGATATTTTGGTATTATTGATTCAATAATTGTCACTGCACAGTATTTCACATTATCAACTCAATAATTCATATTATTTGAATAATATTATTAGATAGCATTATTGACAATGTCTAAGGAAGTTCTGTCTAGGAGGGGTTATTTAATTACGCGCCAGTAAGGAAAAGTCCTTATCGGAAGGCCCCCTCTTTCCTGGGAACGACCTGGTTGTCAATATTGTAGTTCTGTAATATTATTTGTGAATAATTAATTATTGATTTATATGATAAGAAAATATTTATTTTGTGGATATAAAAGAAGGAATTAGTGCTGATGTATTTTTATCAGTATCTTGGTGTGGAAAATCATCTGTTTATGGATTTTGGATAATTTATGTTTGGAATTTGAAAAAACTTCCTTCTACAAAGTTGTAGAGAATTAAATTTTCTATGTAAGGACATAGAATTTGTATTTTTCTGATGAAGGGGCTATTTATTATGAATTATTGAAGTTTCAGAAAATAAATATTATTTAATGGGTGGGCCCCACTTTTGTTGAAAATCTGAAATTTGGAAAGCCGCCAGGCGGCGGAAATTTTTTAAAAATAATAATATTTTATTATTTTAGTCTCCTTTGGCATCCTAAGCTTTTCCTATAAATAGGGTGTTTATGTTAGAATTGAAAATCACACCAGAATCAGAAGTTTTCTCTCTCTATAATATCGAGCGTATTTTTGTGAGTATTTTAATACTTTGAGTGTTGCTATTCAGTGCAAGTTTCCTTCGGTATTATATCCGATATTCCAGTCAGAAGTATTGTTCTTTTGAGGTAAGGGATGTTATTTTCTTCATAAATAATGTTATTCTTTTCAATATCATTACACTAAAATATTGGCATGGATTTTATTATGAAATTCTTACTTTTTTCGTCGGGGTTACTATTCACGTATACGGCACTATTCACGGAAAAATTAAATTTTCTTCTATATGTCCAAATGACTTGTTAAAGTTCTTATCTTTGATTGGATCTAAGTTTTGAGCTTTATTCTTGAATTTTGCTCCACAATTGATTATTACGAAGTATTTTTGAATACTAAAATACGAATCCTTAATATTATCCTTTATTTCACTGGATTCGTTATTTATATGGTTTTTCATCATCCTCAGTCCTAAAAGGTGATGTAACTGAATATCTTTGGCCTGTAGAGCAAAGATGAATGATTACCTGATGAATATCTTTGGCCTGTAGTGCAAAGATGACAGGTGTTGAGATGAACATGATCACTGATGATACAAATGAATATCTTTGGCCTTTAGTGCAAAGATGAATATTTGATTCGAGATGTATATTGATTGATGTTACAGGGATAAAATATTGATGATGGACCTTTAAATCATAGAAGATAATAGACTTCATTCTCTGCTTAACTCTTCTAATGATTTGTTATTTCCGCTGCGAATATTGATCTAAGATTGGTTGTCCATTATATTTTATCTGATTTGTTGAAGACTAACGATAATTTATTTTCCATTATCTTAGTCATAATATTCTTTACTGAGCTAGTTGAGCTCACCCTTTTCATCTGTTGTCCTCTTCAGGAAATAAGAATGTCGCGGGAACTAGTCGGGGGACAGAGTGATGGTCCGAGTTAGAGCAGTAGTAGTCCTCACTATTTCTGATAATTAGTGTGATAATAATTGTAATGAGGACTTAGTTTGAATTTTAATATTTTCTACATATTTGTATTGACACTCACAGTTGTGTGGTCGTATTTTGCACGACCGTATGATATAAAGTTTGTATTTGAATTTTGTACCATGTATTTGGCGACTTCAGAATGGGTTGGGTTGACTGGACCTATTCTGGGGGGCGTCACATAAGCAGATAAGAATTTAGTACAGATAGATGCTTCTGAAATAAGCAGATATTAATTAAAGAGCAAATGTAAAAAGTTCACAGACTTTTATACTGAAGAAAATATGCTTCTTTGTAAGCAGATAATAATTTATGCTTTGATAAAATAATGCTTTTGTGTAAGTAAATATGTAAATTTATGCACTGTTATAAAAGTTTAAATTACTTTTATATTTTGTGTGAAAAATACTTCTTGAATAAGCAAATATGTCAATTTTAGCTTTAGCTCAAAAATGCTTCTGTATAAGCAAATATGTAAATTATACCCTGTTATAAAAGTTTAAATAACTTTTATATTTTGCAACAAGTATTTTATGAATAAATGAATTTATGATCAAATATTTGTGATGACAGATATCAAGTATATTAAATAAATCAGTTAAGCAATACTTGATATAACAAATATGTTTGTTTAATTCAGATATTTTCTGACAAGTATTATATGAAGGACTTTGTGATCAAGTATTTGTATTTAAAAGAATAAATCAATTTAAGCAATAATTATCAAGTATAACAATTTAATTAGTTAAGCACAACTTGATATAACAAATATACTTGTTTAACTCAGATAATATATATTTTATATTTTATCTATTATGTGATTGATTATAAACAAAGTCACTTAGTACTATAAGAAATCGTACGGTGTGTGTGACGCCCCCAGAATAGGTCCATTCAACCCAACTCATTCTGAGTCGTCAAATACATGGTACAGAATTCAAATACAAACTTTATAACATACGGTCTTGCAGAATACGACCACACAACTGTGAGTGTCAATACAAATATGTAGAAAATATTAAGATTCAAACTAAGTCCTCATTACAATTATTATCACACTATTTATCAGAAAATAGTGAGGACTACTACTGCTCTAACTCGGACCATCACTCTGTCCCCCGACTAGTTCCCGCAACATTCTCATTTCCTGAAGAGGACAACAGATGAAAAGGGTGAGCTCAACTAGCTCAGTAAAGAATATTATGACTAAGATAATGAAAAATAAATTATCGTTAGTCTTCAACAAATCAGATAAAATATAATGGACAACCAACTTTAGATCAATATTCGCAGCGGAAATAACAGTTCATTAGAAGAATTAAGCAGAGAACAAAGTCTACTATCTTCTATGATTTAAAAGTCCATCATCAATATTTTATCCCTGTAACATCAATCAATATACATCTTGAATCAAATATTCATCTTTGCACTACAGGCCAAAGATATTCATTTGTATCATCAGTGGTCATATTCATCTCAACACCTGTCATCTTTGCACTACAGGCCAAAGATATTCATCAGGTAATCATTCATCTTTGCTCTACAGGCCAAAGATATTCATCAAGTAATCATTCATCTTTGCTCTACAGGCCAAAGATATTCAGTTACATCACCTTTTAGGACTGAGAATGATGAAAAATATTTTAAAAAAATGAATCCAGTGAGATAAAAGACAAAGACTAATGATTCGTATTTTGGTATATCTAATTCAAAAATACCTCGTAATAATCAATTATGGAGCAAAATTCAAGAATAGAGCTCAAAACTTGGATACAATCAAAGATAGTAACCTTAACAAGCAATTTGGACGAATAGAAGAAAATTTAATTTTTTCGTGAATAGTGCCGTATACGTGAATAGTGCCGTATACTTGAATAGTAACCCCGACGAAAAAAGTAAGAATTTCAACATAAAATCCATGACAATATTTTTGTATAATGATATTGAGAAGAATAACATTATTTACGAAAGAAATAATATCCCTTACCTCAAAAAGATAGTACCTCTGACTGGAATATCGGATATAATACCGAAGGAAACTTGCACTGAATAGCAATACTCAAAGTATTGAAATACTCACAAAAATACGCTCGATATTATAGAGAGAGAAAACTTCTGATTCTGGTGTGATTTTCAATTCTAACCTAAGCACCCTATTTATAGGAAAAGCTTAGGATGCCAAAGGAGACTAAATGAATAAAATAATATATATATTTTTAAAATTTCCGCCGCCTGGTGGCTAAAAAATTTTCCACCAAAAGTGGGGCCCGCCCATAAAAAAAATATATTTTTCAAAACTTCAATAATTCATAACAAATAGCCCCTTTGTCAGAAAAATACAAATTATATGTCATTCCATAGGAAATTTAATTCTCTACAACTTTGCAGAAGGAAGTTTTTCCAAATTCCAAACATAAATTATTCGAAATCCAAAAACAGATGATTTCTCACACCAAAATATTGATAAAAACTCATCAGCGCCAATTCCTTCGTTAATATCCACAAAATAAATATTTCCTTATCATATAAATCAATAATTAATTATTCACAAATAATATTATAGAACTACAATATTGACAACCAGGTCGTTCCCAGGAAAGAGGGGGCTTTCCGATAAGGACTTCTCCTTACTGGCGCGCAATTAAATAACCCCTCCTAGACAGAACTTCCTTAGACATTGTCAATAATGCAATCTAATAATATTATTCAAACAATATGAATTATTGAGTTGATAATGTGAAATACTGTGCAACGACAATTATTGAATCAATACTACAAAATATCAACTGTAGCCATTATTGAATCAATCATATAAAATGACAACGTAGCAATTATTGAGTCAATAAAATATCAATGCAGCAATTATTGAGTCAATAATATAAAATATTGAACAGTAATTACTGTAACAATAATTGAGTAATGGCTTCTCATGTAAGACTCAATAATTCGAAATACTGTGCAATACCGTGTGTTACTATGCAACACCGTGTATCACTGTATTTTAACCACCGGGTATTTCAACAGTACTAACGGTAACAACCACGCCGTTATTTTGTAAAAAAGTTATTTCTGTCGCTTTCTATATCCGACAGTTATTCCGTTGTGGGGGCCCACAAATAGCTGCGCCGTCGTACGAATATTCCCCGACAACAAAAATATTCCACGACCAAACGAATATTCCCCGACAACAAGAATATTTTATAACCACTTGTTCATTTTAAAAATGTTTGCACATTTCACCCATAACTTTCATATTTATCAAATCAACACCTTACTATTCAAAATAATATATAAAGAAAACTAAATTTTTATTCATAAAAGTTGGGGTCTTACAGTGTGAATCTCTCATTAAGAGGAATGTCTCCTGTAGCCTTGCGACGTCTAAGTATGACAATATTTATAATTCTCACAATTGATATTTATATAAATACTTTCAATAGATCACTAAGATTTTCAAATCCGATTCGGATAGTCACTCTTTTTGGAGGAATATCACTATGTCGTTTTGAACTATCAAGTGTCGTATCTATTTACGTTATTTATATAAATAATATCAATAAAAAATTACTTAAGGGTATAAGGAATCGTACGGTGTGAATCCCTCCCCATAGAGGAATATCTCCGTAGCCTTGCGGCGTCAGATTAAGTAAACTTTTTATTTGATAAATAGATGAAATATAGATATATAAAATTGTGTATAACGATTTATATTCGTATATCTATAAATATAAATAAGCAAGAGATAATTCAAATAAAGTAAATCAAATAACTTATCTCAAATGCTTAGACCAATTTTTCCTTCTCAAATGATTAGAACTTTGATATGAAGAGAGAAAGCTTCTTAGAGAGAGAGTATGTGGGAGAGAATATAATTTTTTCTTATCAAGTGAATTAGCAAAATAAAATGAAAGAAAACACCTCCTATTTATAGAATTTTGAAGTCAGGGGTAAAAATATAATTTTTAAAATTTGATTTGAATAAATGGATGAGATTGTTTTTATTTTAAGATGAAAGGTTCGGATGACATTGCTATACACGGATTGCCAAATCTTCCGCCCTCATATTTCCGCCTGGGCAAAAATCCACCAACTTAGCATTTAATGAAAACTTTGACCACATGTTTGGAGAACACGGTTTTTAAAATAATGTCAGCTCACGCGGTTTAAAAAAAATTGCCAGCACTTAGTATGATGCATGCATGCTCGGTTTGTATATACTAATATATATAATATATAATGTATATGCATGCAATGATTACATTTGATAACATATATATATAATATATATAAGACATATATGATATACATATATGTAATGATTATTATGCACATATAATTTAAATATATAATAATAATATATATGTATTATACAACACACACACGTATTATATGTTATATATATACTATTTATAATATGCAATGATTACTTATAATATATATATACTAATAATATATATTTTATATACGATTTATATAAATATATATAATATTTATATATATATAAGCAATAAAATAATTTTGCCCAATAACTTAGAATAATTTTTGAAATCTTTAAATAATAAAATTAATTTGAGAATAAATAGAAAATGCCCACATATTAAAAATGATTTAATCAAAGTCTCCATCTTCTTTCCAAATTTGGTCAACACAAGCTTTTAACTGCTCAGCAAATGGCTTTGTCCCAAAAAGTATGCCACATTTTATTTCCGGCACATAAACAAGCATTTTCCAATATAAGTGACCCATTTATTTTAACACTTTATAAATTAAGATCGAGAAAATCAATTAAATATGATTTAAAAAAATATTTTTGGTCAAAATAAATAAGATAATTAAAACAATTATAATAAAAAAAAATCATATGGAGAGGATTCTATCCTTTTAATTAATTAATTTACTAATTATTGTTATCATCAAAATAAATCTAAAAGTTGGAGACCCAACAGAGTACACACGGGAAGTTGGCTTGTTCGTATTGTATGGAGAATACAAAGTCTTTCAATCTATCTAAAGGTCGAAAGCCTTGCTGGTTTGACTGTCATCGTCGGTTTTTGCCGGTAAATCATTCGTTTCGAAGAAATAGAGAACACTTCAGGAAAAGGAAAAATAGACAATGATATGCCTGCATCGCGATTATCGAAAACGGAGATGCGAGACCGTGTCATGAGATTGTCGGTCATCCCATTTGGTAAAATTGATTCTACAAACATAATCAATGGGTTTGGAGAATCTCATAACTAGGTTCAGAGAAGCATCTTTTGAAAATTGCCTTATTGGTCTACAAATTTGATTCGTCATAATCTAGATGTGATGCATATTGAGAAGAATGTGTTCGACAATGTGTTTAACTACCGTGATGAATGTTACAGGGAAGACAAAAGATAATGATAAGGCACGATTGGACATGAAAGATATTTGTAAGCGTTTTGGATTAGAACTTTATGAATCTCCTAATGGTAAGATTGTCAAACCGCATGCGAGGTACACATTGTCCAAAAAGTAAATTGAAGATGTGTGCACATTGGTTAAGTATCTGAAACTATTAGATGGTTATGCGTCAAACATTGCAATGTGTGTTACGGGTGGGAAATTGCAAGGGATGAAGAGTCATGACTGTCATGTGTTCATGCAGAGACTCATGCCTATAGCATTTTGGGATCTGCTTGATAAACTAATATGGGATTTTCTTCAGAGACTAATGTTCAAAAACATTAAATGAGAAGGACATGTCTGTACTTGAGAAGAACATCATAGAGATCACGTGTAAACTTGAGAAAATATTCCCACCTGGTTTTTTTGACTCCATAGAGCATTTGCAGATCCATCTTCCTTATGAAGCTCGTGTTGGGGGTCCAGTTCAATATAGATGGATGTACCCTTTCGAGAGGGTGATGGAAAACCTTAAGCGGAAGGTGAAGAATAGAGCTTATGTCGAGGGGTCGATATGTGAGGCATATAGTTTCAATGCGATATCTACGTTTGTCTCAGACTACTTTTCGGACGAAGTTTTGACAAAGGCCAATCGAGTCTCGAGACATGATGATGGGGGCAATGTTGAACTAAATGGTTGGTTTTCTGTTTTTGGTCTATCGGGCCGCACTTATGGAAAAGGGGTGCGCATATTCCTCTCTGAACAAGAATTACATACTACACATACTTACATTCTTCTCAATTATGAGGAGATTGACGAATTTGTGAGGTACACATGTAAATAACATATTGATCCCTTAACTTTCAATGACATGTAATATACATTCCAATATGTTAATGTTTATAACATTGTATAGATCATACGATGACCAGTTAAAAGTGAAGCATCTCGGCAGAACTGATAAAGATATTCAAATCAGTCGTGATAAACAATTTGCACTTTGGCTAAAGGACAAAGTAAGTTAAGTTACTTAAGCACGACATATATATACTCCATATTAACTATGAGTTTATTTAATAAGATGGAGTTTTTGTAGGCTTTTACTGCGGGATCAACGATTCCGGCTAATATACAAGTCCTAGCTATGGGACCAGACAAGGACCAAGTGAGCCGCAATGGTTACAAAATCAATGGTTGTGAATTTCATACCAAGGCATATGGTCGCGGTAAAAGAACAACGAATATTGGAGTGTGTGTCCAAGGAGATTGTTACAATGAGCTTGGTCGGGCCTTATGGGGAGATGGAGGCAATCATAGAGTTGTCGTACAAGGGCACGTACGGGGGTCATATTAACTTGTTCAAGTGTCGTTGGTTTGATTCAAAAAAAAGGATACGAGTTAACAGACATGGATTCGTCGATGTTGACCTCTATAGGTCCGTGTACGCCAACGAACCGTTTGTGTTACCAACTCAAATAGTACAAGTATACTGCACTTTTAGTTCTTTTAGGAAAAGGGATAGACCGCCTGCAGATTTGCAAGTTGTATTTCATACTCCCGCGCGCAATCGTGTAGAAATAGTAGACGGAGAGATTTACCAAGAGCAGATGCTTCATAGACAAATAATAATAAATATGGAGGACGACAATGATGTAATCAAGTTGGATGGTGGAGATGAACCTAATGAATTAGAACCTGAGTCACTACTTGTGCCAGATGACACTGATACTGAGGAGGAAGAGTTATTAACTAACACCGACATTGAATGTGAAGCAGATGATGGTTATAAATCTGCAATACGTAGAGGAGATAACTCTGACTCATACATTGATTAAAAAAATAAAATGTATATTTAGTATTATATGTTCTTTATATCATTGTCATGTTTTTGTACTTGACTATTTTATGCAATTTCTTGTCATTATTGTCATTTTATATTCATATATGCATGTATTGTCATTATTGTCATTTTATATTCAAATATAACTCGTAATAATATCTTGAAAATTGTAAAATATAGATGGCTTTGTCTTCAGTAGCGCAGAAAAAGCGCGGCTTGGGTTGGGGGCTTAATCACGTGCCAAAGGCCCCTGTTAATCCAGATGACCAGATTCTTATTCAGATACGTCCTCCTCTTAACAGCACGTACGTCCGTATTATTTATATATAAACATTTTAGATTTCCATGTAAAGTGCTTTAAATATTATAATAAATCTACTTATCTTTAATGTAAATTATTGTATTTTGTAGTGACTTTTCAGATAACAAGATAGTCAAGTGCATTTCACAGCTGTGCTTGCAGAACTAGCCGACAGCTGTGATTACGTGGGCGAGCACACCTATCGCCCAAAAGGATGCAGTTTGGGCTGAATTTCAAGTAAGTTTTTAATTGTTTAGTAGTGTTGGATTATATGTTAATATTACCGTTTTAATATTATTATTGTTATTTTATTTGCAGAAACGGTATAGATGGGAGGATGCGCAAGCTTCAGTGATGCAGACACTGTTCTGGCAGAAGTGCACGGTCCGCACCAAAGATAATTTAAATAAAGAACGCCAAAAAGCCCTACACAATGCATCGATCGACCATCCAGACCAAGGAGAAGAGCACATGCACGAGTATAGCCCCTGGTGGTGCACCTAGTCCATATGGGCTGAGATGTGTGCCCAATAGAGAGCTGAGAGCTGGGTTAAGAGATGCAAGACTGCCGCCACCAACAGATCCTCTGGTGTGTCTGATGGCAAAAAGGCAAAATACGCCTACTGGGGCGTCAGTATATCACTGCTAGGGTACGTATGAAGAGTAAATTAACTTATGAATATTTGATAGAATATTTTTAATATATTTACAATCATATATGGTTTGTAGAATATCACATGTTTACTTAGTATGGGAGTAATGTTTTTTATATGAGTCTCAATCTCAAGGTCAGCCTATCAATTGGTTGGAAGTGTACGTGGCCACCCGTGATGGTCTGCCTGATGTTGTCCAGATAATGGTAATAAGTTTTGAAAACTTTGATATATGTTGTTTATCAAGTTTATGTTATTATTTAGAATTTAATATTTATTTTTAACTATTTATTTGTTAACCTGCTGACATGATACTTATAAGCGCTTATTGAACGAGCGTTATCCTGAAGGCACTCCACGTCCGGTGATTAATCAAGAGTTGTGGGAGAGGGCATCAGTTGTGAAGAAGAACTACGTCAAAGGCCAAGGACAACGATGACGCCCAACCATCAGTGGCACAGGCAGCTCTACTACCCAGTCTACACAGTCATCGACCCATCTAGCTCATCATACTCTTGCTGACTGTGTGAGAGAGATCTGTCGAGATCGTAATCTTCTTCGTATACTGGGCAGACATTTGGAGGCTCTGAGTCGTGATGAGTTAGCTGCTGCAGTGGCGGCGTCAGCATCATCACAGCATGAGGTTGGGGTAATCTTAGTATTTATATTACAATCAAATTAATTAGTCACTTATATATATATACATATATTATCGTAATACCAGTATCAACATATATACTATATATGAAACTTGTTTTTATTATTTTGTTAATTACAGGGTGATCATCCAGAAACTAATTTGGACGATGATGCATGACAGCCGACCTATAGTTAGTCTTGATATATAGCTATTTATGAGCCTTATACTTTTATATTCATTCTTTGGTTGACTGTATGTTACTTACATATTAGATTTGTATATATTTCTTCATTCATATTGATTTTTAATGTTTATATAGTTTATACTGTTTTGGTGTATGTGTCGGTATATGGATGGATGTTATATTGTTGTGCATGTGTTGGGATTATATAAAACTTGGTTGGAAATTTATATATACTGTCTGTTGTGTGTTAGGATATAAAACAGGTACAATTTTTTGGGAAATCCAGAAAACAGGAAAATTATTTTACTTTTATTTTTATTCATTCCCGACCGCATGCGGTCGCTAACACATATTAGCGATTGCTAATTGGATAAGGGAGTTAGCGATCGGTTCGGTCGCTGATGGCGGTTGCTGACACGTGGCCCACGTCAGCCTTTCCACCCTGACCATGCTTGTGACGCCCCCAGAATAGGTCCATTCAACCCAACCCATTCTGAGTCGCCAAATACATGGTACAGAATTCAAATACAAACTTTATATCATACGGTCGTGCAAAATACAACCACACAACTGTGAGTCTCAATACAAATATGTAGAAAATATTAAGATTCAAACTAAGTCCTCATTACAATTATTATCACACTATTTATCAGAAATAGTGAGGACTACTACTGCTCTAACTCAGACCATCACTCTGTCCCCCGACTAGTCCCTGCGACATTCTCATTTCCTGAAGAGGACAACAGATGAAAAGGGGTGAGCTCAACTAGCTCAGTAAAGAATATTATGACTAAGATAATGGAAAATAAATTATCGTTAGCCTTCAATAAATCAGATAAAATATAATGGACAACCAATCTTAGATCAATATTCGCAGCGGAAATAACAATTCATTAGAAGAGTTAAGCAGAGAATCAAGTCTACTATCTTCTATGATTTAAAAGTCCATCATCAATATTTTATCCCTGTAATATCAATCAATATACATCTCGAATCAATATTCATCTTTGCACTACAGGCCAAAGATATTCATTTGTATCATCAGTGGTCATATTCATCTCAACACCTGTCATCTTGCACTACAGGCCAACGATATTCATCAGGTAATCATTCATCTTTGCTCTACAGGCCAAAGATATTTAGTTACATCACCTTTTAGGACTGAGGATGATGAAAAATATTTTAAAGAACGAATCCAGTGAGATAAAAGACAAAGATTAGCGATTCGTCATTTAGTTTATCCAAATTCAAGAATAATCCATAATAATACTTTGTGGAGCAAAATTCAAGAATAAAGCCC
The DNA here is from genome assembly GCA_020205555.1 of Panax stipuleanatus. NCBI lineage: Eukaryota > Viridiplantae > Streptophyta > Magnoliopsida > Apiales > Araliaceae > Panax > Panax stipuleanatus. The sequence continues at coordinate 15,005,060 of CM035126.1, read as the reverse complement.
AAAACTTGGATACAATCAAAGATAGTAACCTTAACAGACAATTTGGACAAATAGAAGAAAAATAAATTTTCCCGTGAATAGTGCCGTATACGTGAATAGTAACCCCGACGGAAAAAGTAAGAATTTCAACATAAAATCCATGACAATATTTTTGTATAATGATATTGAGAAGAATAACATCATTTACGAAAGAAATAACATCCCTTACCTCAAAAGAATAGTCCCTCTGACTGAAATATCGGATATAATACCGAAGGAAACTTGCACTGGATACTAATACTCAAAGTATTGAAATACTCACAAAAATACGCTCGATATTATAGAGAGAGAAAACTTGTGATTCTGGTGTGATTTTCAATTCTAACCTAAGCACCCTATTTATAGGAAAAGCTTAGGATGCCAAAGGAGACTAAATGAATAAAATAATATATTTTTTCAAAATTTCCGCCGCCTGGCGGCTAAAATATTTTTTCCAACAAAAGTGGGGCCCGCCCATAAAAAATATATATATTTTTCGAAACTTCAATAATTCATAACAAATAGCCCCTTTGTCAGAAAAATACAAATTTTATATCTTTCCATAGGAAATTTAATTCTCTACAACTTTGCAGAAGGAAGTTTTTCCAAATTCCAAACATAAATTATCCGAAATCCAAAAACAGATGATTTCTCACACCAAAATATTTATAAAAACTCACCAGCGCCAATTCCTTCTTTAATATCCACAAAATAAATATTTCCTTATCATATAAATCAACAATTAATATGCTATCTAATAATATTATTCAAATAATATGAATTATTGAGTTGATAACGTGAAATACTGTGCAACGACAATTATTGAATCAATACTACAAAATATCAACTGTAGTCATTATTGAATCAATCATATAAAATGGCAACGTAGCAATTATTGAGTCAATAAAATATCAATGCAACAATTATTGAGTCAATAATATAAAATATCAACGTAGCAATTATTGAGTCAATAATATAAAATATTGAACAGTAATTACTGTAACAATAATTGAGTAATGGCTTCTCACGTAAGACTCAATAATTCAAAATACTGTGCAATACCGTGTGCTACTATGCAATACCGTGTATCACTGTATTTTAACCACCGGGTATTTCAACAGTACCAACGGTAATAACCACGCCGTTATTTTGTAAAAAGTTATTTCTGTCGCTTTCTATATCCGACAGTTATTCCGTTGTGGGGGCCCACAAATAGCTGCGCCGTCGTACGAATATTCCCCGACAACAAGAATATTCCACGACCAAACGAATATTCCCCGACAACAAGAATATTTTATAACCACTTGCTCATTTTAAAAATGTTTGCACATTTCGCCCATAACTTTCATATTTATCAAAACAACACCTTACTATTTCGAAATAATATATAAAGAAAACTAAATCTTTATTCATAAAAGTTGGGGTCTTACAATGCTGACTCAGCTTAGCGATGGCACCGGTTCCTCATAGCGATCGCAGGTCTGCCGGTCGTTAATAGTGGTCGCTGATGTTCATTTCAGCGACCAGATTTTATGCGATGACTATCGGCGACCGAGGTCAGTCACTGATAGTCAACCGCGACCGTATGCGGTCGCGGATAAGCAGTCGCTGATAGGCCTTTTTCTTGTAGTGTTCATTCCTTCACTAATAATTACTTAATCCTCCACCATGCCACACAAGGCATATCACATAAGCTTAATTTAAGCTTTTCATTAAATTCTCCATATCTCTTAATTATCATATACTCAATTTAATTAAATCATTCCATCTCATGCCACAAAAATATTTGTACTTGAATAAATATTCAAACATTTATTATTCTTAATATTAATATTATTTATAAAATTCACGGGTATTACAAATTTTGTCAAAAATTATGTCGGAAATAACCCTCCTTTTTGTTAAAAAAAAGAAAGAGAGAATTGGACTCTAGCAACTGCTGCAAAATGGTGGATCTAAAAATATGGGCACATCTATAACAATTGTAAGACCCCGAATTTTATGAAATAAAAATATTCAATTTTTTATAATTATTATTCTAAATAGTAAGGTGATAATTTAATAAATGCTATAGTTATGGGTGATATGTGCAAATTTTACAATATAAGCAAGTTGTCATAAAATATTCGTTGTGTCCGAAATTTTCGTTTGGTCGGAGAATATTCTTTTTGTCGGAGAATATTCGTACGACGATGCAATCATTGGTGTACCCCACAACGGAATAACTGTCGGATATAGAAAGCGACAGATATAACCTTTTTATAAAAATAACGACAAAACTTTTACCGTTAAACTGTTAAAATACCCGGTGATAAAAGTACAGTAATACGCGTTGTTGCACAGCAACGCACGATATTGCAAAGTATTTATTGATGCTTACGTAAGAAGTCACTCAGTTTTATTCAATAATTGCCACAGTAGTTGCTGCATAGTATTTCATATTATTGATACAATTATTGTCACAGTATCAATTACACGATACTTTATATTATTAAATCAATAATTGACACGTCACAGTTAGTCATATTATTATTAGCATTATTGACAATGTCTAGAAAATTCTGTCGAGGAAAGGGGTTACGTTATTTAAATTGCGCGCTAGTAAGGATAAATATTTATCGAAAAGCCCTCTCTTTCCTGGGAACGATCTGGTTGCCAATATTGTGAGTTATAATATTAATGGTGAATTGTTGATAAAAATATTTCCATTGTGTTGGAAATATTAATGTTAGTGAAAATCGACATTTATTTCGATAATAGTTGATTTTTGGATGTTAAATTGACCAAACGGACAATTAATTTGATAAATGAGCAATTAATTATTATTGGTTTACATGCAAGGAACTATTGGTTCACATGTAAGTACTATTAGGGGATGTTATGCAAGATTGATAATACTTGAAGGACTAAATTAAAAATGGAGGCAAAGATGAAGGTATTAAAGTATAATAAGCCGAGCCCCTAAAGTGCAATTAGTAAAACTATGTTTTCCTATAAATAGAAGCTCATTTCTTCTTTCTTTCTCATCAATTCACAAAACTATACAGAGAGAAGCTATAGAGAAAGAATAAGAGAGAAATAAGAAGAGTATTCTCCTACTACACTATTGCAATATCCAATCTTCTACTAAGATAAGGGGTATTATTTCTTTCTTATTCGTAAATGATGTTATTTTCTTTCAATACTCGTAAGGGTTGTCATTCTATTCCTTATTAAGCTATGAGAATAACCTGTCTACGTGGATTACTGCATGCCTGGTGAATAAACCTTCGTACTTATTTTTTATTAATCTGTGGGAATAACTTGTCTACGCAGACTACCACATCCATGGTGAATAACCTTTCGTATTCATTCTTTATTAAGTTATGGAAATGACCTGTCTACTAGTTTTAACGTATTACGGGTGAAAATCCATTTGCAGTTCTTATATTATTTCGTTTCATATTCCTAAATCTAAACTTAATATTGCTTCTATAATTCCTGAAATGATTAGAAATTCCTTGAGGTTTGCGCTTCATATAATATCATTTCACTGGAATATTGGTTTGAACTTTATTATTAAATTTTAATCTTTTAATGTCGGGGTACTATTCATCAAGGGTACTATTCATCCGGGGTACTATTTATACGGTACTATTCATGAATTCTATTCACAACGAAATTAAAGTTTCTTTTCTTTGTCCAAGTTATCTTTTATAAATCTTATTCTTGAAATTGGATCCATGTTTTGATCTTCATATTGACAATTTGAACATTATTGAACTCTAGATAAATTGAATTATAAATCTCTAATATTTGTTGTGACGCCCCCAGAATAGGTCCATTCAACCCAACCCATTCTGAGTCGCCAAATACATGGTACAGAATTCAAATACAAACTTTATATCATACGGTCGTGCAAAATACGACCACACAACTGTGAGTCTCAATACAAATATGTAAAAAATATTAAGATTCAAACTAAGTCCTCATTACAATTATTATCACACTATTTATCAGAAATAGTGAGGACTACTACTGCTCTAACTCGGACCATCACTCTGTCCCCCGACTAGTCCCTGCGACATTCTCATTTCCTGAAGAGGACAACAGATGAAAAGGGGTGAGCTCAACTAGCTCAGTAAAGAATATTATGACTAAGATAATGGAAAATAAATTATCGTTAGCCTTCAATAAATCAGATAAAATATAATGGACAACCAATCTTAGATCAATATTCGCAGCGGAAATAACAATTCATTAGAAGAGTTAAGCAGAGAATGAAGTCTACTATCTTCTATGATTTAAAAGTCCATCATCAATATTTTATCCCTGTAACATCAATCAATATACATCTCGAATCAATATTCATCTTTGCACTACAGGCCAAAGATATTCATTTGTATCATCAGTGGTCATATTCATCTCAACACCTGTCATCTTTGTACTACAGGCCAAGGATATTCATCAGGTAATCATTCATCTTTGCTCTACAGGCCAAAGATATTTAGTTACATCACCTTTTAGGACTGAGGATGATGAAAAATATTTTAAAGAACGAATTCAGTGAGATAAAAGACAAAGATTAGGGATTCGTCATTTAGTTTATCCAAATTCAAGAATAATCCATAATAATACTTTGTGGAGCAAAATTCAAGAATAAAGCCCAAAACTTGGATACAATCAAAGATAGTAACCTTAACAGACAATTTGGACAAATAGAAGAAAAATAAATTTTCCCGTGAATAGTGCCGTATACGTGAATAATGCCGTATACGTGAATAGTAACCCCGACGGAAAAAGTAAGAATTTCAACATAAAATCCATGACAATATTTTTGTATAATGATATTGAGAAGAATAACATCATTTACGAAAGAAATAACATCCCTTACCTCAAAAGAATAGTCCCTCTAACTGGAATATCGGATATAATACCGAAGGAAACTTGCACTGAATACTAATACTCAAAGTATTGAAATACTCACAAAAATACGCTCGATATTATAGAGAGAGAAAACTTGTGATTCTGGTGTGATTTTCAATTCTAACCTAAGCACCCTATTTATAGGAAAAGCTTAGGATGCCAAAGGAGACTAAATGAATAAAATAATATATTTTTTCAAAATTTCCGCCGCCTGGCGGCTAAAATATTTTTTCCAACAAAAGTGGGGCCCGCCCATAAAAAATATATATACTTTTCGAAACTTCAATAATTCATAACAAATAGCCCCTTTGTCAGAAAAATACAAATTCTATGTCCTTCCATCAGAAATTTAATTCTCTACAACTTTGCAGAAGGAAGTTTTTCCAAATTCCAAACATAAATTATCCGAAATCCAAAAACAGATGATTTCTCACACCAAAATATTGATAAAAACTCATCAGCGCCAATTCCTTCTTTAATATCCACAAAATAAATATTTCCTTATCATATAAATCAATAATTAATTATTCACAAATAATATTATAGAACTACAATATTAACAACCAGGTCGTTCCCAGGACAGAGGGGGCCTTCCGATAAGGACTTCTACCCCTCCTAGACAGAACTTCCTTAGACATTGTCAATAATGCTATCTAATAATATTATTCAAATAATATGAATTATTGAGTTGATAACGTGAAATACTGTGCAACGACAATTATTGAATCAATACTACAAAATATCAACTGTGGTCATTATTGAATCAATCATATAAAATGGCAACGTAGCAATTATTGAGTCAATAAAATATCAATGCAACAATTATTGAGTCAATAATATAAAATATCAACGTAGCAATTATTGAGTCAATAATATAAAATATTGAACAGTAATTACTGTAACAATAATTGAGTAATGGCTTCTCACGTAAGACTCAATAATTCAAAATACTGTGCAATACCGTGTGCTACTATGCAATACCGTGTATCACTGTATTTTAACCACCGGGTATTTCAACAGTACCAACGGTAATAACCACGCCGTTATTTTGTAAAAAGTTATTTATGTCGCTTTCTATATCCGACAGTTATTCCGTTGTGGGGGCCCACAAATAGCTGCGCCGTCGTACGAATATTCCCCGACAACAAGAATATTCCACGACCAAACGAATATTCCCCGACAACAAGAATATTTTATAACCACTTGCTCATTTTAAAAATGTTTGCACATTTCGCCCATAACTTTCATATTTATCAAAACAACACCTTACTATTTCGAAATAATATATAAAGAAAACTAAATCTTTATTCATAAAAGTTGGGGTCTTACAACCTCCCCTCCTTATGAAATTTCGTCCTCGAAATTGACGTACGTACCTGGTATGTCGAAAAGGTGAGGATACCTCGCTTTCATTTCCGATTCCAACTCCCAGGTCATTTCCTCAATTGCATGGTTTCTCCACAAAACTTTAACTTGAGGTATAATTTTCGAGCGTAGGACATGCTCCTTCCTATCCAAGATCTTGACAGGTACCTCCTCGTACGTTAAATCTTCGGCTATCTCGTCTGGTTCTAACTCAATAATGCGGTTTGGATCTTTCACATATTTACGTAACACGGATATGTGAAACACGTTATGAACACGAGACATGCTTGGAGGTAAAGCGAGTCTATAAGCCACATTTCCTATTCGGTCAAGAATCTCAAATGGACCAATGAATCGTGGGTTAAGCTTTCCTCTCTTCCCAAACCTTGTAACTCCTTTCCATGGAGCAACACATAATAACACATGGTCTCCAACATTAAATTCCACGTCCTTTCGATGAAGATCCGCATAACTCTTTTGTCAATCCTGTGCCGTTTGTATACGTTGTCGGATCATTTGGATCTTTTCCGTAGTCATACGTACTAACTCCGGTCCCAACAATGTTGTTTCACCCACCTCGTTCCAACATACTGGAGAACGACACTTTCTCCCATACAACGCTTCGAATGGAGCTACGCCTATACTTGCCTGATAACTGTTGTTGTAGGAGAATTCCACCAATGGTAAGTACTTATCCCAACTCCCTTTGAAGTCTAGAACACAAAGTCTCAATAGATCTTCAAGAGTTTGAATAGTCCTCTCTGATTGTCCGTCTGTTTGAGGATGATAAGCCGAACTGAATCGTAAATCCGTACCCATAGCTTTCTGCAAACTGATCCAAAATCGTGAAGGAAATCTGGGATCACGATCCGAAACTATGGATACTGGCATGCCATGCAATCTCACAATCTCATTCACGTACATATGAGCAAGACGTTCAAGGGAATAAGTCTCTCGTATCGGCAAGAAATGAGCAGACTTGGTTAATCTATCAACAATAACCCAAATCACATCTAAGCCTTGAGAAACCTTGGGAAGACCCGTAACGAAATCCATCGTAATGTGTTCCCACTTCCATTTCGGAATCTCCAGTGGTTGCAATGGACCCTTCGGCACTTGATGCTCCGTCTTTACACGTTGACAAGTTAAACATCTCGAGATGAACTCCGCGATCTCTCTCTTCATATTGCCCCACCAAAATGTATGTCGAAGATCACGATACATTTTAGTACTCCCAGGATGGATTGCAAACGGTGTGTTGTGTGCCTCCATCATGATTCTATACTTCAAGTCAAAATCGTTAGGAACACAAAGTCTGGAGTTGACTCGAAGTATTCCCTCTTCATCGATTCTTGCTTCTGGAATTGCACCTTCTTGCACCTTCTTCTTCATCTTCATCAGCTCCGCATCCGTAGCTTGAGCAGCTTTAACTTTATCAATCAAAGCTGGTTCTACGCGTATACTTGACATCATCGCACTCGTTCCCACATATGATCTTCTACTCAACGCGTCAGCTACCACGTTCGCTTTTCCAGGATGGTATTGGATAGTATGATCGTAATCTTTCAACAGCTCAAGCCAACGTCGTTGCCGCATGTTGAGTTCCTTCTGAGTGAAGAAATATTTAAGGCTCTTATGATCCGTATAAATCTCCACTTTCTCCCCGTACAGGTAGTGTCTCCAGATCTTCAACGCGAAAACGACAGCTGCCAACTCTAGATCATGAGTAGGATAATTCCTCTCATATTCTTTGAGTTGTCGCGAGGCATAGGCTATGACTTTCCCATGTTGCATGAGAACACATCCTAACCCTTTGCCCGAAGCATCGCTGTAGATAACAAATCCATCCGAACCAAATGGTATTGTCAGAACAGGTGCCGAGATAAGTCTCCTCTTGAGCTCTTGGAAGCTCTTCTCGCATTCCTCGCTCCAAACGAATTTTGTATCTTTCCGAGTCAACTGAGTTAATGGAGTAGCGATTCGAGAGAATCCCTCTACGAACCTCCGATAATAACCAGCTAAGCCCAGAAAGCTTCGTACTTCGGTCACCGACTTAGGTTGCTCCCAGCTTTGTATTGCTTCAATCTTCGCCGGGTCTACAGATACTCCACGTTTCGATACCACGTGCCCAAGGAATGCTACTTCCTCAAGCCAAAACTCGCATTTCTTCAGCTTAGCATATAGCTTGTTCTCACGAAGCTTTTGAAGTACCAACTTCAAATGGTGTTCATGATCTTCACGATTTTTAGAATAAATGAGGATGTCATCAATAAAGACAACAACGAATTGATCCAAATACTCCTTAAATACACGGTTCATCATATCCATGAAAGCAGCAGGAGCATTAGTCAATCCAAAAGACATGACTAAGAACTCATAATGCCCGTATCGTGTTCTGAAAGCAGTCTTTGGAATATCCTCAGTTTTAATCTTCAACTGATGATATCCAGAACGAAGATCGATCTTTGAAAAGAATTGCGCTCCTTGCAACTGGTCGAACAGGTCATCAATACGAGGTAGCGGATACCTATTCTTGATGGTGACATGGTTCAACTCCCGATAGTCAATGCAAAGTCGCATACTCCCGTCTTTCTTCTTTACGAATAAAACAGGAGCACCCCAAGGAGACGTACTAGGACGAATAAAATCGATGTCCAACAATTCTTGTAATTGAATCTTTAACTCCTGAAGTTCAATAGGAGCCATTCGATATGGGGTTTTAGAAATGGGCTTTGTACCGGGCTCAAGGTCAATAAAGAATTCAACTTCACGTTCTGGGGTAGACCGGGAAGTTCTTCGGGAAATACATCAGGAAACTCATTAACAACGGAAATATCATTCAAACCTGACGTATTCTGATTTAGATCAGTGACATGAGCTAAGAAAGCTTGACATCCGTTTTTCAATAAACGAATAGCTTTATGACTTGAAATGATATTGACTGATTTTAGTGGTTTGGTGATTTGGATTCGCACAACAGGTTGATTAGGAATATGAAAACTAACAACCTTACGAAAACAATCAATTTTGGCATGGTAAGTGGTTAACCTAGTCAATTCCTAAAATCACGTCAAATGCAAGTATTTTCAAAGATATAAGATCAACAGGTAAGGTAAGGGTACCAATCTGAATCAAGCAAGATTTATAAACTGTAGATGTAACAAAGGTTTCTCCTAACGGAGTTTCAACAGATAAGTCAAAGTCTAATTTATCAGAAGTCAAGTTCAAACGTTGAGCACAAGCAGGTGAAATAAAGGAATGGGTAGCACCGGTATCTAACAAGGTGTAAACTTCGCAAGAGTTTATGATCAGCTTACCCGTAATCACCTCGTGTGGATTCCTCGCGTTTTGGGCTGTCACGACAAACGCTCTTCCAGGAATCACCGACTTTGACTTGTCTGTAACCGCCTTTGGAATCACCACCCCCGTTGAATTTGGTTTCGCCACAGGACAATCTCGAGCTATATGTCCTTCTTTTCCACAGTTATAGCATCCTTTGAATTGTTGTGGGCAGTTTGGGCAGATATGTCCCTCTTTCCCGCATTTATAGCATACGACCGGTGGTCGTTCTCCTCCCCTCGAAACAGTTGTTGCTGGTGCTGATGTTGACATCTTCGCGTTCTCATTGTTATACCTTCTCTTTTTGAAATCTCCTCCCGATTCGCTTCTTCTACTATCATGGCCACGATAACCACCGGAGTGGTTACCGCTTCTGTCATACTTTCCTCCTCGCTGGTTGTCATTGCTCCGATGACTGCTGCCACCGGTACGACCTTGGTTGTGGTCCCTCGGTTGAACATAATCATTATCTCGTTCTAACAACTGGGCCCTGTTCACTACATCTGAATATAGAGAAAATTTATGAGAAATGAGGTATTGACGTATTTCGGGTTTCAAACCTCTTAGAAACATCCGCGTCATACGTTCCTCATTCTCCACCAAATGAGGTGCAAACCTGGACAGCTCCGCGAACTTAGCCTCGTATTGGGATACCGTCATGTTATTTTGTTCCAGTCGGATAAACTCTACCTCCTTCATATGACGAATACTTTCAGGAAAGTACTTGTCATTGAACAGTTTCTGGAACGCTTCCCAAGACATCTGGAGTGCGGTAGGCTGGGTACGCTTCACGGATTCCCACCAGTAATCTGCCTCTCCACGGAACATAAACGTGGCGAATGGAACCTTCTGTTCCTCTGTACATCCCAAGACATCAAATATCTTGGTAATTTGTTTAATTCACGTCTCCGCCTTGATCGGATCTGGCTTTCCCAAAAACTCTGGTGGTCCCAATTCTTTGAACTGCTTGGCAGTGACAGCTCGCGTGTTGTTATTATCTCCACCTGTATGTTGCACACGAGTCTCCCTCGTCTGATTTTGCATGAACTGCAAAAAACTTCTAAACATCTCATCGTTTATCGTCTGACCAGCGTTATTTTCAGGATGAACATTGCCTTCTTGTTGCACGTTCTCCTGGTTAACGATTAAAGGTGTCTCCACGGTCTCATTCACTTCGTTGTTAACATTCTCAGCTGCCATTCTCAAATACTGCCATAAAACAAGGGTTAATTAAATAAGTCAACATATCACATGTTAACCCTATGCTCCGACTGACCAATTAAATACCACATAATCTTAGGTAGGACACACTAGCGAAGGATTTACTCGTCTCTCCCCTCCTAGTTCTATTCCCCGATCTCCGCCAGAGATCATATCCCTAAGCTCTGATACCAACTGTGACGCCCCCAGAATAGGTTCATTCAACCCAACCCATTCTGAGTCGCCAAATACATGGTACAGAATTCAAATACAAACTTTATATCATACGGTCGTGCAAAATACGACCACACAACTGTGAGTCTCAATACAAATATGTAGAAAATATTAAGATTCAAACTAAGTCCTCATTACAATTATTATCACACTATTTATCAGAAATAGTGAGGACTACTACTGCTCTAACTCGGACCATCACTCTGTCCCCCGACTAGTCCCTGCGACATTCTCATTTCCTGAAGAGGACAACAGATGAAAAGGGGTGAGCTCAACTAGCTCAGTAAAGAATATTATGACTAAGATAATGGAAAATAAATTATCGTTAGCCTTCAATAAATCAGATAAAATATAATGGACAACCAATCTTAGATCAATATTCGCAGCGGAAATAACAATTCATTAGAAGAGTTAAGCAGAGAATGAAGTCTACTATCTTCTATGATTTAAAAGTCCATCATCAATATTTTATCCCTGTAACATCAATCAATATACATCTCGAATCAATATTCATCTTTGCACTACAGGCCAAAGATATTCATTTGTATCATCAGTGGTCATATTCATCTCAACACCTGTCATCTTTGTACTACAGGCCAAGGATATTCATCAGGTAATCATTCATCTTTGCTCTACAGGCCAAAGATACTTAGTTACATCACCTTTTAGGACTGAGGATGATGAAAAATATTTTAAAGAACGAATCCAGTGAGATAAAAGACAAAGATTAGGGATTCGTCATTTAGTTTATCCAAATTCAAGAATAATCCATAATAATACTTTGTGGAGCAAAATTCAAGAATAAAGCCCAAAACTTGGATACAATCAAAGATAGTAACCTTAACAGACAATTTGGACAAATAGAAGAAAAATAAATTTTCCCGTGAATAGTGCCGTATACGTGAATAGTAACCCCGACGGAAAAAGTAAGAATTTCAACATAAAATCCATGACAATATTTTTGTATAATGATATTGAGAAGAATAACATCATTTACGAAAGAAATAACATCCCTTACCTCAAAAGAATAGTCCCTCTAACTGGAATATCGGATATAATACCGAAGGAAACTTGCACTGAATACTAATACTCAAAGTATTGAAATACTCACAAAAATACGCTCGATATTATAGAGAGAGAAAACTTGTGATTCTGGTGTGATTTTCAATTCTAACCTAAGCACCCTATTTATAGGAAAAGCTTAGGATGCCAAAGGAGACTAAATGAATAAAATAATATATTTTTTCAAAATTTCCGCCGCCTGGCGGCTAAAATATTTTTTCCAACAAAAGTGGGGCCCGCCCATAAAAAAAAAATATATTTTTCGAAACTTCAATAATTCATAACAAATAGCCCCTCTGTCAGAAAAATACAAATTCTATGTCCTTCCATAGGAAATTTAATTCTCTACAACTTTGCAGAAGAAAGTTTTTCCAAATTCCAAACATAAATTATCCGAAATCCAAAAACAGATGATTTCTCACACCAAAATATTGATAAAAACTCACCAGCGCCAATTCCTTCTTTAATATCCACAAAATAAATATTTCCTTATCATATAAATCAACAATTAATTATTCATAAATAATATTATAGAACTACAATATTAACAACCAGGTCGTTCCCAGGACAGAGGGGGCCTTCCGATAAGGACTTCTCCTTACTGGCGCGCAATTAAATAACCCCTCCTAGACAGAACTTCCTTAGACATTGTCAATAATGCTATCTAATAATATTATTCAAATAATATGAATTATTGAGTTGATAACGTGAAATACTGTGCAACGACAATTATTGAATCAATACTACAAAATATCAACTGTAGTCATTATTAAATCAATCATATAAAATGGCAACGTAGCAATTATTGAGTTAATAAAATATCAATGCAGCAATTATTGAGTCAATAATATAAAATATCAACGTAGCAATTATTGAGTCAATAATATAAAATATTGAACAGTAATTACTGTAACAATAATTGAGTAATGGCTTCTCACGTAAGACTCAATAATTCAAAATACTGTGCAATACCGTGTGTTACTATGCAATACCGTGTATCACTGTATTTTAACCACCGGGTATTTCAACAGTACCAACGGTAATAACCACGCCGTTATTTTGTAAAAAGTTATTTATGTCGCTTTCTATATCCGACAGTTATTCCGTTGTGGGGGCCCACAAATAGCTGCGCCGTCGTACGAATATTCCCCGACAACAAGAATATTCCACGACCAAACGAATATTCCCCGACAACAAGAATATTTTATAACCACTTGCTCATTTTAAAAATGTTTGCACATTTCGCCCATAACTTTCATATTTATCAAAACAACACCTTACTATTTCGAAATAATATATAAAGAAAACTAAATCTTTATTCATAAAAGTTGGGGTCTTACATTTGTCCTTGATCTCACTTGATTCATTCTTTATATCATTGTCATAATCTTTAGACTTAAATTTAGGTGAAAGATATCTTTGGTGTAAGACCCCAACTTTTATGAATAAAGATTTAATTTTCTTTATATATAATTTTTTTAAATAGTAAGGTGTTGATTTGATAAATGTGGTAAGTTATGGGTAATATGTGCAAATTTTACAAAGTAAGTAAGTGGTCATAAAATATTCGTTTGGTCGGGGAATATTCTTTTTGTCGAAAAATATTCGTACGACGACGCAATCATTGGTGGGCCCCATAACGAAAAACTGTCGGGTGAAGAAAACGACAAGAATAAGTTTTCTAATGATAATAGCGGAACTTTTATCGTTAACTGTTGAAATACTCGGTGATAAAAATACAGTAATACGCGTTGTTGCACAGTAGCACACGGTATTGCACAGTATTTCTGATTATTGATGCTTACGTAAGAAGTCACTTAGTAGTTCATTCAATAATTGCTACAGTGATAATTGCACAATATTTTACAATTATTGATTCAATAATTGTCACACATATTGTTTAAATGATATTAATGATTAGCGCTATCGACAATGTCTAGAAAGTTCTGTCGAGAAAAGGGGTTAGGTTATTTAATTGCGCGCCAATAAGGAGAAATCCTTATCGGAAAGCCCCCTCTTTCCTGGGAACGATCTTGTTGTCAATATTGTGAATCTATAATATTAAGTGTAAATAAATATGGAAGGATTAAAAAGCGTTGATTAATTGAGTGATGAGTAACATAACCATTAGAGGAAGTCATCGACACTCGAAGGAAATAATGGTGATATGTGGCGTTTTGTAAGGTTGGCTTGTTCGTGGAACCCACAATTCTATTTCTTCCGTAAATTTAATTTCTCCTCTGGGACCCACAGATCATCCAAGAGCCACTTGTCTCTTCACATTGCTAAGAGTCACTTTCGCAAATAGTAACTCAAATAGTAACTTGCCTCTTTGTTTTTTCAAGAGTTACTTGCCTCTTCGTTTTTTCAAGAGTTATTTGCCCCTTTGCAAATAGTAGTTGTCTCTTCAATATTACCAGTAGTCATTTTGACCATTCGTTAAAGCCAAGGGCCACTTTCAGTTCTTCTATAAATAGAAGTTTAATTCTTCAATATTTCTCACCAATTCACAAAGTTATACAGAGAGAAGCTTTAAGAGAGAATAAGAGAGAAAGAAGAAGAGTATTCTGCTACTACACTATTGCAGTATCCAATCTCCTACTAAGGTAATGGGTATTATTTCTTTCGTATTTATAAGTGATGTTATTTTTCTTATAAGGGATATTATTTTTTTTGTAAATGATGTTATTTCTTTCAATATCATTTCACCGAAATATTGGTATGAATTTTATTATGAAATTTTTACCTTTTCATGTCGGGGTTATTATTCATGTATACGGCACTATTCACGAATACGGTACTATTCACAGAAAAATTAAATTTTCTTTTCTTTGTCCAAGTTATCTGTTATGGTTCTTATCTTTGATTGTATCAATGTTTTGATCTTCATTCTTGAATTTTGCTCCACAATTGATTATTATGGAGTATTCTTGAACTTGGATAAACTAAATTACGAATCCCTAATCTTTGTCCTTTATCTCACTGAATTCGTTTTTTAAAATATTTTTCATCATCCTCAGTCTTAAATGGTGATACTTGATGAATATCTTTGGCCTGTAGTGCAAAGATGAATGATTACTTGATGAATATCTTTGGCCTATAGTGCAAAGATGAGTGATTACTTGATGAATATCTTTGGCCTGTAGTGCAAAGATGGACAGGTGTTGAGATAAACATGACCACTGGTGATACAAATATCTTTGACCGTAGTGCCAGATGAATATTTGATTTGAGATATATATTGATTGATGTTACAGGGATAAAATATTGATGATGGACTTTTAAATCATAGAAGATAGTAGACATCATTTTCTACTTAACTCTTCTAATGAATTGTTATTTTCGCTGCAGTTGTTGATGTAAAACTTGTTGTCCATAATATTTTATCTGACTTTTTGAAGACTAAAGATAAATTATTCTCCATTATCTTAGTCATAATATTCTTTACTAGGCTAGTTGAGCTCACCCTTTTCTTCTCATGTCCTCTTCAGAAAATGAGAATGTCGCAGGGACTAGTCAGGGGACCGAGTGATGGTCCGAGTCAGAAGCAGTAGTAGTCCTCACTATTTTTGTAAAATGGTGTGATAATAATTGTAATGAGGACTTAGTTTGACTGTTTATATTTTTTACATGTTTGTTTTGACACTCACAGTTGTGTGGTCGTATTTTGCACGACCGTATGATATAAAAGATTGTATTTGGATTCTGTGTCATGTATTTGGCGACTCAGAATGGGTTGAGTATTGAACCTATTTGGGGGGCGTCACATTTGGCCCGTAGTGCAAAGATGAACTGTTGATTGATATCTTTGGCCCGTAGTGCAAAGATGAACTGTTGATTGATATCTTTGGCCCATAGTGCAAAGATGAACCGTTGATTGATATCTTTGGTCGTAGTGCAAAGATGAACTGTTGATTGATATCTTTGGCCTGTAGTGCAAAGATGAACTGTTGATTGATACCTTTGGCCCGTAGTGTAAAAATGGACAGGTGTATGGCGAGATCATGACCACTGATGATACAGTTGAATATATTTGGCCCATAGTGCAAAGATAGACAATTGATTGGTATGATCGTGACCATTTTTGTTACATTTGAATGTCTTTGGGGTAGGGTGTAAAGACGATATGATTATTGAGTGTCTTTAGCCTTTGTGGGAAAGACATTGAGTGAAAGTTCTATTAAGCCTTTGTGGCAAGGAGAAACTGTTGATTTATATGATTATGAACATGAATTGTGAATTTAAATATAATCTTTGGTGTTACAGGTAAAGACAGGTGGTGAAAGTTCTCTTTGTCTTGAGTACAACGAAAAACTATTGATTGGTGTTACATGAATAAATAACGATGATGGACTTTTAATTTGGGGAAGATAGTAGACATTATGTTCTACTTGACTCTTCTAATGGATTACTTGTTCCGCTACAACTATGATTGAAAACTTTTATCATCTACCATATGTTCTAAATATTTGATTTATTACTGATGAATGTTATCGATAATTTAATTATCTTAAGTTATAATATTCTTTATTGGGTTATTCGTGCCCACCCTTTTGCTTCACAATTCTTTTCAGGTAATAGGAGTGTAGCTGGGACGAGCGGGAATAACAGAGGAATAGAGCGATGGTTTATAACTGTTAAAGTTTCTCATAAAACAGTATGAAAATAATTGTATTGATGACTTAAAATGGGTGTGTCGTATTTTATACGTCACTTAATAATTAATTTTGGTGAACAATAATAGGGTGATAAGAACCCGACTTTGGAAAGGTGTGTTGCCACTATCATACAAGATGTCTAACCACATACAAATTCGTGTTATAATAAGACATGGTTGTTTACCTCTTCTGTGAGAACTACCCATACGAGGAATGCAGAGTGGTGAGAAATTGTTTATTTCATGGATTGGACCCATATCAATGATTCACTCTTAAAAGAGAAGTGGTCGCTCGTTCATCTAAAGGGTTTGCTGAATCTGGAACTTTATTCAACAGCTTAATGGTCTTCATTTGGGATGTTGTCATCTATTATGATGGAATAGTGATGAATGTCTGTAGTAATTCAATTATTCAATTCGAGTAGGGGACACAAACAGGAACTACGACCCATACTTTTTTATTTATGTCGAGGAACCAGTTGGAGTATTAGCTGCAACTGCTATGTCGAATCCTGCATACTAGGAAGTCCTTGACTCTTCTCCTAGTAGTCATTACTCATGAGGATGATTAAGGTATTTGTTTTATATTATAACATGAAGTTTCCATCTAATTGTGACAAGTTATCTTTCAGTAAGTGCACACTTTCATCTTTCTCCAATTTATTGTATATATTTCGAGGATACTGCTTTGTGGATTCAAATTCAAGACGAGGATGGTTGATTGCAGATCCATAGTATACTTTCATGTTAGAGATTGTGATATAAACTATTTGCCAAGAAAATGCTGATATTTGGTTACTAAACATTTATTCGAAAAAAATCGGTCTTAAGGATGATGCAGTTGAGTTATTGATAGAATATGTTCTCTCTTTTATTTATTTTAATTAAATCATTGTCATTTTTTTTTAAATTTATTTATTTATTTTATTAATTTATTTTGTATTATATTATATTATTTAAATTAATAAATTTAAGGAATGTTGTTAATGAATTTATTTCATTTTATGTTATGTTATGTTATGTTATGATATATTATTTTATATTATACAAAGTAATATAAATTTATGTTATTATATTATTTTATTTTTATTTAGTAGTGTAAAACTAAGTAAATTAATGCTACTTAATTTATTTTAATTAGTATTGGAAAACTAAGTAATATTAATTAAGTAAATACTACTTAGTTGATATAAATTTAGTAGTGAAAACTAAGTAAATGCTACTTAATTGATTTTAGTAGGGGAAAATTAAGTAAACTAAGAAAATTATTTTATTTATTTTTTTTACTTTACTTTGTATTATTTTTTGTTATATTATTTATTTTATTTATATGTTATTATATTTAATTTAATTTAGTTTAATATTTAATTTTAATATTTTAGTAATATTATATAATAATGGACATTATATTATTTTAATTATAATCTATGTCTAACCACTATAAACAACTTACAAATTATACCAAAAAATTATACACTAGGAAAAAAAAACTCAAATTAAAGCAATTATCTTATTCAATACACTAACATAAGCCTCAACATCAAATTATGAACATGCATGCCCTGAAATTGCACAAATTAAAGCCAAATTGAAACTAATTATCACACTGCTATTATATAATCAACATGCTAACTGTCACTTCATAAATCTAACACAAATTCAAACTAAATAGCCCAATCAAACTCATATAAACACATAAGTATGCAATATATAAAATTCCAAATCAAACCCAAATTGAACACTAACACTATATATAGATGAAAGAGATAGATTGAATACCTACATACCTACATGGGGCAGTAGGCGGCAGTCGATGACGGCGTACGGCAGGCGGCGCGCGGCGGTCGACGGGGCTGGCGGCTTCTCTTTCTTCTCTCTTTCTCTCTTCTTCTTTTTCTTTCTTTCTCCTTCTGGCAGACAATCCAGGAGTTGATCGATTTTAAAACAATCATCGACCGCGTTATGTAACCGCCTACGGTCGCTGATGTTAATTGACTTGACGGTCAGAGAGCTGAGAAAGTCAAAACGATCTGTGACTGTAGGCCATGTAGCGACTGCATGACGGTCGCTAATATCAAATAACGACTAGTTTGGATACCCATCGCTAATAGTGGTTGCTAATGCTATCATTAGCGACTGAATATTGCGGTCGCAGAAACTTTTGATCGCTATGGACCATTTTCTTGTAGTGGTTGGGAGCCAATAGGTGTTTGAAAATCTATAAATAGGATCCAAGTCTACCCAAACCAGACACTTCAAAAAATCATTCGCAGTAACCTTGTGTAGTTTGCTATATATTATTATTATTTTGCTATATATTTCTTCTCTCATTTATATTTTTGCACTAGTTTTGTTTCTACACAACAAATTTTAGTACAGAGTAAAATCAGGGTCTGTCTTATCATCGAAGGCTAATTATTCGCAATAACCTTGTGTAGTAAAAGTAAGAGGAGAATATAGTTTTAATGAAAGAGTGATCAACCATTCGATTCAGACGGTAATATTGTTATTCTATATCATTTTACAAAGAGGGTTACAACAACCACTCAACAAAAAACCCGATTTGAATCCCGTTTGATGATTCATTTTTACGAAATTATGATGAAAATTTAGTGGCTAATAATGGGGGTGGCAAGTGTGCAAGGTCTTCTCAAGATTTAGGTGGTGATAATCAAGAAGAGAAGTCTGATCCACTTATTTGTGAAGAGAATGCCAAGACAGATTCTATTGTTCAACCTAGTTTTTTATTACCAGAAAAAAATGAAGATTTTCAAGTGAAAGAAGCACAAGGGAAAGAAAAGAAGAATAAAAAAGGTATAAAGAAAAAAAAGGATAATTTATGGGTTAGAGATAAATTTAAAAAAATTGTTGAAGATTTGCAATCGAATTAAAGGATTGGAAGAAAGAACTCATAGATATATTAGGAGGTGTGGGTCCAAGTGTCAATTAGGGTTCATTTGATCTAATTGAGTTAAATGCACAAATTAGGGTTCGTATTATGATTAAATGAAAAGACGGAAGAGTCGAAAATAAAGAAGTAAGACCTGAGAGAATCCTCCACGTGTTTCGAGGTAGAAAACACGTGGAGGTGACTCATTTTGACAATTGATTGAGGGATTTGATTGGTGACTAAAAGGTCATGATGATCTGGACATTATTCTAGTGAATAAGGGTATTTCTAGAATTTTCCTGAGGTCATGTGCTTAACATATGACCACTTTCTAGAAAACCCTATAAATACCGTTTCCATTCCATTGGGAAGGGACCTCTTTTCGGACTTAGGACTTCTGGACTTTGGACTTCTGGACTTTCTTTGGACTTTGGACTCTTGGAAGATTGGAAGACTTGGACATTCTGTCTCAACTGGAAACACTCAAGAAAACTCTCTGAATCTTTGCTACCCTAATAAGATTCTCAGATTCTAAAAGTTCTGTCACGTGTCATTGGAGTAATCGTTCACCTGTTTTTCTCTCCTATTCAATTCATCAATCAATTCCGTATTCTTCGTGGATTTCTCTCCTCCTCAACCAACACGAAACCCTAACTCTAGAAATGTACGATTTCCTTGCCCACATGAGGTATTTAATGTAGTGTTTTTTTTTTTGCTAAATAATGTGGTGTTTTTCTTATATTCTTGCGGTCTTGTTTGCATTAGATTTTTAGTGGTTGAGTTCAGTTTCTTTTCTACGTAGTTGTTGAATGTGCTGCAGTAGGTTGATTGCCAGATTTGTTTCTAATTTTGGTCCTTAATTCTTCACTTGTCAACATAAAATACCAACTTGGTGTTGTTACTGTATTGGCAGCTTTTATGTTTGTACGAGTTTCGTTAGATTTTATAGCATGTTGCAGGTTCTGTGGGTTTATAGATGTTCTAGATATACATTGGGTGTGTCAGGTGAGCAAGTAATGATTTGTGGTACGTTAGAGATTACTTATCAACAGTTGAAGGTAATTCATTGTGAAGAGAAATTAAATAAAGGACTTATAAGGGTTTTTGAAAGTCAGTTTAGAATAACTGCACCAGAATTGGTTTTGTTGGCACTATTTTTGTGGGAAGGATATTGTATTTTCTTTTGAATTTATGGGTAAATCTTTTAGATGTTGAATATATATATATTTGTTCAATGATTTAGCTCCATATAAGTTTTCTTTGTTTTAAATCTAACGGATTCGCCAATCGTGTAATTTGTTGGGTTTTAATAAAAATTTCTTTTGCCGATAAAAAAAATTAAAAAATAATAATAATGTTCAATATTTCTATCCAAATAAAAAATTACGTTTTCTCATAATACTCTTTCTGTTTAGATGATTAAATTTTATTAAAAAATCGTATAAAACTTAGGGGTATATATAGCTTAGGTATCCTATTGTATATCTCCACACGATAAAAAAGTAATAATGAAGATTAAAATTTTCATATATTTTATTATTTAAGAAAGTTTAGCTTAGTTTATTTATATTTATTTATTATTTAGAAAAAATCAATAATTTAATTTATATCTGGTCCGTTTATATTTTGGGTTTTAGTTTTTATAATTTTATTTAGTTTTAGGGTTTTATTATTATTTTTTTCAATTAGATATAAGAAAGTAGTTTAGTACTATATCTAGGGTTTAATTACAAGATCGTTTTATTGATTAATCGAGGTTATTATCTTTGTACTCTTTGTGAGTTTATTGTTTTTTTTTGTGGATTTAAGGGTTTAATTATTCCGTTCGTGTTGGTATTATAACTTTTATATCATGTTTGTGTTATAACGTTAAAATCTAACGATATTTCGATGCGTCAATTAGTATCCAAGCGTGGATAATTACATCTGAATTAGGTGATGGCTAAAAGAGTAGATGGAGTAAAAGTGTGCTATTTTAAGAATTTCCTAATTTTTAGTGAAAATTGAATTCTAAAACTAAAAATTGCGTAATTCGTGGTGGTGCTTACCAACTGAGTGTAATTTTTGTTTATCTTTCAACAAAAAAATGTGCTACCGTGTATCATTCATCCCTTGGCGAAGCAATATATCACAAGACTAACTTCCGTGCCGAAATCCATTCGTGTCACCATTGATTCCATCATCACAATTACAATTTTCCATCACACTCACACTAGCTAGTCTAATTCAGTCCATTCTCAGTAGATTTCTTTGGAAAGGCTTTTCCTTAGAAACTCATGGTACAAAAGTGGTTTGGAGTATGTGGGCGCAAGTGCAAATTAGGGTTCATATGACCTAATTAAATAAAGACGGAAAAATCAAAAATAAATATGCTAGACCCGAGAGAAGCCTCCACGTGTACCGAGGCAGAAGGCTCGTGGAGGCGGCTCATTTTGGGAATTGATTGAGGGATTTGATTGGTGGCTAGAAGGACAGGACGATCTGGGCATTACTCTGGTGATTAAAGGGTATTTCTGAATTTTTTCTGAGGGCATGTGCCTGGCACATGACCACTTTCCAAAAAACCCTATAAATACCCCTTCCATTCCATTGGGAAGGGAACCTCTCTTCAGACTCAAGATTTGGACATACTCTCAACCAGAAGGACTGAAGAAGACTCTTAGAATCCCAATAACCCTAACAAGATTTCCGGATTCTAGGAGTGGAAGGACTCAAGAAGGCTCTTTGAATCCTTGCTACCCTAACAAGGTTCTCGGATTCTAAGAGTTCTGCCACGTGTCATTGGAGTAATCGCTCACCTGTCGTTCTCCCCTCTTCAATCAATCAATCAATTCCGTGCTCTTCGTGGATTTCTCTCCTCCTCAGCTAACACGAAACCCTAACCCTAGTAAGATACGATTTTCTTGCCCACATTAAAATGGCGACTCTGCTGGGGAGGTGTAGAATTCGTGAAGGGTATGCCCACAACTCGAAGCGGAAGAACTACACAGGCAAGCAAAAGCTATGGCACGCAGAAAAACTTCAGAGGCAGCCGAAGCACTAAGCAATAGCAGTATAGAATCAAACTTGCTGATGATTAGAGCTGCTAGTAGCAATCAAATTCGCCCCTCAAATGGATATATGTGATTCACCCCTCAATGAATATGGTGAAACAGAGAAGTAAATGAATATATATATATATATATATATATATATATATTGTAAGACCCCAAATTTTATGAATAAGATTTAATTTTCTTTATATATTATTTTGAAACTCTGCTGGGGAGGTGTAGAATTCGTGAAGGGTATGCCCACAACTCGAAATGGAAGAACTACACAGGCAAGCAAAAGCTATGGCACGCAGAAAAACTTCAAAGGCAGCCGAAGCACTAAGCAATTGCAGTATAGAATCAAACTTGCTGAAGATGATTAGAGCTGCTAGTAGCAATCAAATTCGCCCCTCAAATGGATATATGTGATTCATCCCTCAATGAATATGGTGAAACAGAGAAGTAAATGAATATAAATGAATATATATATATATATATATATATATATATATATATATATATATATTGTAAGACCCCAAATTTTATGAATAAGATTTAATTTTCTTTATATATTATTTTGAAATAGTAAGGTGTTGATTTGATAAATGTGATAAGTTATGGGTGAAATGTGCAAAGTTTACAAAGTAAGCAAATGGTTATAAAATATTCGTTGTGTCGGGAAATATTCGTTTGGTCGAGGAATATTCTTTTTGTCGGAGAATATTCGTACGACGGCGCAGTCATTGGTGGACCCCACAATGGAATGAATGTCGGATATAGAAAGCGACAGAAATAACCTTTTTATAAAAATAATGGCAAAACTGTTACCGTTAGTACTGTTGAAATATTCGGTGGTTAAAATACAGGAATACGCGGTGTTGCACGGTAGCACACGATATTGCACAGTATTTCGAATTATTGATTCTTACGTAGGAAGACACTTACTCAATTATTGTTACAGTAATTACTGTTCAATATTTTATATTATTGATTCAATAATTGCATAATATTTTATGGATTCAATAATTGTCATTGCACATTATTTTAAATTATCAAATCAATAATTCATATTATTTGAATAATATTATTAGATAGCATTATTGGCAATGTCTAAGGAAGTTCTGTCTAGGAAAGGGGTTGATTAATTGCGCGCCAGTAAGGAAAAATCCTTATCGGAAGGCCCCCTCTTTCCTGGGAACGACCTGGTTGTCAATATTGTAGTTCTGTAATATTATTTGTGAATAATTAATTTTTGATATATATGATAAGGAAATATTTATTCAATGTGGATTTAGACGGAGAAATTTTTAACATGTGACATTTGTTGAAAGTGGTATTTTATCTTGTCCGATAAAATAATTTATTCAAATATATTATTATAATATTACATTATAGTAGTATGATGTGATTATATAATAGTATGATTTGAATGGTAACATTATTATACCAAATTCTTGGTATAAAAGTTAAACGAGGTGGAAGAGTGCAAATTGAATTTGAACTCTTATGATGCAAACAATGATGTCATCGGAGCGATGAGGTAAACAATGATGTCATCGGAGCGATGAGGTAAGCAAGGATGTCATCGGAGCGATGATGTAAACGATGATTTCATAAATTATGGCGAAAAGACTATTTTACTCTTACTCTGCCGAGCCTATAAATAGAAGCTCATTTCTTCATTATTTCTTACCAATTCACTAAAGCTATAGAGAGAGAAAGTATAGAGAGAATAAGAGAGAAAGAAGAAGAGTATTCTGCTATTACGCTAGTGCAGTCTCCAAATCTTAAGGTAAGGGGTATTATTTTTTTCGTATTCATGAAGAGAGTTATTTTCTTTCAATACTTGTAAGGGTTGTTGTTTTATTTTTTA
Source organism: Panax stipuleanatus (assembly GCA_020205555.1). Lineage (NCBI taxonomy): Eukaryota > Viridiplantae > Streptophyta > Magnoliopsida > Apiales > Araliaceae > Panax > Panax stipuleanatus. Next base: position 14,980,485 of record CM035126.1, on the reverse strand, counting down.
TTATTCTGTTGAAATAATCTGTCTGAGTGGACTACCGCCAGACGGGTGAATCTTCGTATTCAGTTGTTATTAAATTGTGGAAATAATCTGTTTGAGCGGACTACCGCCAGACGGGTGAATAACTCTTCGTATTAATTGTTATTAAATTGTGAAAATAATTTGTTTGAGCGGACTACAGCCAGACGGGTGAAAATTTAATTGCAGTTTCGTATATTGTTTCAATTCAGATTCTTAACTTTAAACTTACTACGGTAAGTATTGCTTCTATAATTCCTGAAATGATCAGATATTACTTGAGTTTTGCGCTTTATCTAATATTATTTCACTGGAATATTGGTCTGAACTTGCTTGTGAAATTTTTACTTTTTCATGTCGAGTTACTATTCACGAGTTACTATTCATGGGATACTATTCACGGTAAAAAAAATTATTTTTTTTCTCTTTCCAAATCATCTTTGATGGGATCCAAGTTTTGATCTTCATTCTTGAATTTTGATTCACAATTGATTATTATGGAGTATTATTGAACTTGGATAAACTAAATTACGAATCCCTAATATTTGTCCTTTATCTCACTGGATTCGTTATTCGTATTATTTTTCATCATCCTCAGTTCTAAATGGCGATATAACGGAATATCTTTAGCCTGTAGTGCAAAGATGAATAATTACATGATGAATATCTTTGGCCTGTACTGCAAAGATGAATGATTACCTGATGAATATCTTTGGCCCGTAGTGCAAAGATGGACAGGTGTTGAGATGAACATGACCAACTGATGATACAAATGAATATCTTTGGCTCGTAGTGCAAAGATGGATATTTGATTTGAGATATATATTGATTGATGTTACAGGGATAAAATATTGATGATGGACTTTTAAATCAAAAAAGATAGTAGACATCATTCTCTACTTAACTCTTCTAATGAATTGTTATTCGAATATTGATCTAAAACTTGTTGTCCATAATATTTTATCTGATTTATTGAAGGCTAACGATAATTTATTTTTCATTATCTTAGTCATAATATTCTTTATTGGGTTAGTTGAGCTCACCCTTTTCTTCCATTGTTCTCTTCAGGAAATGAGAATATCGCGGGTACTAGTCGGGAAATGGAGTGATGGTCCGAGTTAGAGCTGTAGAAGTCCTCACTATTTTATTTATTTCAAATAGTGTGATAATAAATGTAATGAGGACTTAGTTTGAATATAAATATTTTCTATATGTCTGTATTGACACTCACAGTTGTGTGGTCGTATTTTGTACCACCGTGTGATATGAAAGATTGTATTTGAATTTTATTGAGTGTATTTGGCGACTCAAAATGGGTTGAGTATTGAACCTATTTTGGGGGCGTCACACACACACACACACACACACACACACACACACACACACATATATATATATATATATATATATATATATATATATAAACGAAAGATTTGATTCTTGTTCCCAAATAAAAAAAGGGAGTTGACCATGTTTCCAAAAATAAAACGAAAAAAGATTTTATTTTTAAAATAAAATAAGATTTTTATTTTGAAATATTTGATTTGACTCCTAAATAAAAAGGAAAGTTTTGATTTACGAAAAAAAATAAAGATTTTGTTAGATTGAATCTTATTTGGTAATGTTTGATGATCTTGCTTATTTTAATTTTTATTTTGGAAACATTTGATTTGATTCCTAAATAAAAAGGAAAGATTTGATTACCAAAAAAATAAAGATTTTGTTAGATTGAATCTTATTTGTTAATGTTTGATGATCTTCCTTGTTTTAATTTTTATTTTGGAAACATTTGATTTGATTCCTAAATAAAAAGGAAAGATTTGATTTACTAAAAAAAATAAGGATTTTGTTAAATTGAATCTTATTTGGTAATGTTTGATGATCTTTCTTGTTTTAATTTTTATTTTGGAAACATTTGATTTGATTCCTAAATAAAAAAGAAATCAAGGCTCTGGTGATTTGATTTGATTAATGACTAGAACGAATGATATTTATATTTAGGTTCCGAAAGAAAATTATGATTAACAAACTTTATGTATGGATGTACCCGTATAATTATATATATATATATTTAATGATGTTTAACAATACACTGACAATTGTGTATGTATTTTATCCTTTTCCGATAATACACATGAGTTTGTGGAGATTAAAGTTTCAGTTAGAATTAAGTTGGGTGACACAAATGTATTGGGAACTCACCAAACATAGTTGAGGGTCACTAAGTGGCGCATCAAATCACCACATGGATGACCTCTTCGAGTTATAGCAACTCAATAAATATGATGATGCTAAGATCTAAAGAAGATTGAATCTCACCAAGAGAAAAGATATAATGGATCGTGATTACTACCAAAGGAGGGCGGAGGTCAAATCTAGGGCTCAAAGACGTTACAAAGACCGAACTACCATTGAAAGGAGGACGACCCATATTCCTCACTTGTTCGGACCATAAGCTCGATCATTCAAAAGCTGTGTTCGTGAAGAATGCGAGACAACTCTCACCTTCTAAAAAATTTTGAAGATGTATTTCAAGAAGTTTTCTTTACTTTCAATTTCTCAAGTAAAGAAAATTGGGGGCATGAGGGCTCCATAATTCCAACTTTTCAAATCAAGAGATCGAAGTACATTATACGATTCCTTACATATTTTCATTTGAATGACTTTTTTTGTTTGTGTTTTTTTTCTTGTCCATTTTTGAGGTAACTCTAATCTTTTTTTTTGTTTTCCGAGCCCCATTACCTTGATCATATCTTGGTTTTTTCCCTCGGATCATAAAGAAAAATTAACGTTTTTCGATGAAAACACGAAGAAACAAATGCTCTTCAGCGGGACCACCTTAGGTGGCCGAATTCCAACTTTTCAAATCAAGGGAAGACAATATTCATGGAAAATATATATTTTTGACAAAACATCCTCCAGAGTTGGCAGACGAGTTTAATAAACCCTTTTTCAAATGGTCTCCCCTTGGGAGGATGATTCATACGAAAGGGTTAATAAACTCAATTTTGAAGATGACCAAGAAGCAACTCCATAAGAAAGCCTGAAGGATGCTCAAGCTAAAAAAAAACTGAGGGTTCAACTCTTCAATCTTATGCCGATGGAGTTCCTTGAGTGACACAAGACTAACTATCGAACAAAGGGAGGACCAAAACAGAAAAAAATGAGCAAGAGAAGAAGAACTCAAGGGTTCCCCTCTTAGGGTTCAGCCCCTAGGAGGCACACTCTTTTATAAGCTCCAAAGTATTTTCCCAATAAAACTTTGGTTATCATGACGAGCAAGATGACTAAAAAAATACATGAAGACATAGGGATGATCCCCCTCAAGTCCTTCATACGCGAGGGGCCAAAGATCATGATGGCATGACAAAGGCATGGATGACATCGACCCAAAAAAAAGACATTAGAAGCTTGCCCAAGACATAATTCGACTTGGAAATTTAAATGCCAAAGAGTGCACCCTGGAGTTTAATCACTAGAAGGTGGAGATACAGAAACGAATTCACTCATTAATAGAATGGAGTTAAACTGAATAAACATGTCTCCGCCTGCCCTTGCTTACTAGCTTTTTCCTCGACTATCTTACTGTGATAATGTAGACAAGAATACATTTGTTGCAACTAGGGCTATGCTCTGCTAAAGCCTCATGAAGGCAAAAAGGATGGAGGCTCATACTAAATTTCAAGCAACACGATCAAGGGCCACAATAGTCTACTCAAGGCAACATGCTTTAGTAGCATACAACAAGCAAGCATCAAAAAAATTCAAAGTTGATGCTCGTGTTGAAACTATGAGAATTTTACAAATTTCATCAACACAAGATGATGGACAACCCAAATACAGGCTCTACCGTCAAAAGATTTTGAACTATAGATATAAGAATATTAAAAATCCACCCAAGATGGTGGTCCACCAAAAATGGTGATTTAAGTCCTCGGGAGTATCTCTTGCCAAGAAATTGGATGACCAAGGGAGGAGGCACAAGAATTAACGAATTAAAATTTCACCCAAAATGGTGAGTCCACCGAAAATGGTGGTCGAAGTCCTCAAGAGTATCCCTTGTCTAGAAATTGGATGACCAAGGGAGGAAGCACTAGAATTGATGAAAAAAAAATCCACCCAAGATGTTGGTCCACTCTAAATGGTGGCCAAGTCCTCGTAAAGTACACTTGCCAAGAAATTGGACGACCCAAGTGACGAGGCCCTCGATTTCAAGTCCTCATAGATCACATTTGCCAAGAAATTGGACGACCCAACTGACGAGGCACCCGAGTGTTATACTTTATCATCAAAAGTAATCGAGGCACCTGACTATAAGTCCTCGGATAAGAAAAGTTATACTTTCAACTTCAAAAGTAATCGAGGCACCTGACTATAAGTCCTCAGACCCGAAAAGTTATACTTTCAACTTTAAAAGTAATCGAGGCACCTGACTATAAGCCCTCAACCCCAGAAAAAGTTACACTTTATCTCTAAAGGTGGAGAACGTTATGCTTTCTCCAACAAAAGCAATATTTATTATTTGAAATGTTATGCTTTTCGTTAAAAGCAATCTGATTTTCAATAAATTGTCAAACTTTCACTTATACTTGAATATTTTTTCTGATCTTTAAAAGAAAAAAAAGTATAGATTCAAGTGTTGGTTTGCATAAAATCGAAAAAAAAACTTATTTTTTCTTGTGAAAAATAAATAAATTCATGTTTGCTATTTTATGAGGCCTATTGTTGTCTTGGAGTATTAATTTGAATAACTTAAGATTCAAATGTTAAATATTGAGTTTTAAGGAATCATTCAAATTAAAGGCAATCAATAAGGATAAAAAACTCTATTTTTGATAAATGAAATACCTGTAAATGAGTTTTCTGATACCGAAAATGGAAAAGACTACAAAAGGTCATGATCTAAAGGTCATGACATATCAAATTGAAGTGGGGGCATAGTTAAAACTTCCAAGTCAGCAATAGCGGTATCCCGAATCTTGAGATTTGCAGCTTTCAGCTACCTAATATCTCAGATAGTGGATTCTAAGTCCTGAAGCTGGCACTCTACATCCCGAAGTTGGGACTTTAGATCTCGAGATTGGAGCTTAAATTTGTTTGCGGCTTCATCAAGCTCTGAAATTTGTACTGAAAAGGAGTCATCTTCACACTTATGTATAGCGACCTCCGAACGTAGTGCAACAAGATTAAAATTTGACTTAAGAAGATCCAGCCTAGCACGAAAAGGAGACATATCAACACCCACGACTGCAAGGTGGTCTGCTTCGTCGTTAAATTTCTTTAAGTCCTCGACTCGCAAAGAGTATAAGGAAAGATCATGAAGCCCGAGAACAATTAGGTTGGCGAGACGATCTAAAAAGAATGTTTGGGCAGAGGCTGCCTTAATAATCAGCCGGTCAAGTATCTGCGGGAATCAAGCCAGGAGACGCTCGATACTTTCCTGACTAGAAGAAGACATCTGAAAGCCCCCCAAGAAATAAGATCTCCACTTTGATTGAAGGAAGCTCTAACGGGAGTTACTTCAGAAGTAGTCATATAGTTCATCGACATAAAAGATGAAAGAGCAGGGGCCTGTTGTGTTGCTGATAACTTCTCGAAGCCTGAGTCATCCGGAGGATAACCAAGGTCACTATATGGCAAGGTGACAACACCTGGATGGAGAGCGTCAAATAAAGAAAATGTCTCAACAGGCAAAGAAAAATTAAGGAAACAAAGATTGAGCAAGATCTGAAAAGTTTTTCAGAAGATTTTCCAAGATGTCCAAGGAAGAGCCCTTCTAGTTTTTGCCTCCATAGGGTTTAACCCTAAGGGTTTGGCCTCTCTAGAGGTTCCCTCTTCTAGGACTCTTGTTTTCAAGACTTGAAAAGCGGAGTCCCACAAAAACGTTCAAAAGCTTGAAGTATTCTTGCACGATCGTCTCTTTGGAATCGCAACTCTCGCACAGGGGACAAATGTGGGCTCAAGTGCAAATTAGGGTTCACATGACCTAATTAAATGAAGACGAAAAAGGCAGAAATAAATATGCTAGACCCGAGAGAAGCCTCCACGTGTCCCGAGGCAGAAGGCTCGTGGAGGCGGCTCATTTTGGGAATTGATTGACGGATTGGATTGGTGGCTAGAAGGACAGGACAATCTGGGCATTACCCTAGGTGATTAAAGGGTATTTTTGGAATTTTCCTGAGAGCATGTGCCTGGCACATGACCACTTTCTTAGAAAACCCTATAAATACCCCTTCCATTCCATTGGGAAGGGGACCTCTCTTCAGACTCAAGATTTGGACATCCTCTCAACCAGAAGGACTCAAGAAGACTCTTAGAATCCCAATAACCCTAACAAGGTTTTCGGATTCTAGGAGTGGAAGAACTCAAGAAGGCTTTCTGAATCCTTGCTACCCTAACAAGGTTCTCGGATTCTAAGAGTTCTGCCACGTGTCATTGGAGTAATCGTTCACCTGTCGTTCTCCCCTCTTCAATCAATCAATCAATTCCGTGCTCTTCGTGGATTTTTCTCCTCCTCAGCCAACACAAAACCCTAACCCTAGCAAGGTATGATTTTCTTGCCCATAGAGTACTATTTCCCTTCCCACCTCTGAGGGAGGGTTGGGAGTTAAAAACATAATTGACTGGAATAAGGCTCTTATGATGCTGCATCTCATTCATATACTCCAGTTCAATCCTACATCTCTTTGGGCTAAATGGGTTAAAAAACTTCTATCCTCAAAGACAGATCCATCTAGCAAATTCCCATTCCAAATGAATGTTCTTGGATATGGAAGTAGGTCCTAAAGCTCAAACATCATATCTTGCCTGATTTTACTTACATGCTTGGGAAAGGGTACATACTAAGTTTTTAGTTCGACCCTTGGCTTAATGGTGCAGCTCTAAACCCTTCACCCAATTTAATTTACAACACTGGTACTATGTGAATGCTACTGTTAGTCATATCCTTGTTGATTCAACATGGTGCCTCCCCCACTCAAATCACCAGGATGTCATTTTTTTCAAAAGACAATTTGAATCTTTGTCGGCCCCTACCCTCCCAGAGGACAAAATTCTATGGAGTGCAAATGACATTCACATGCTAAAGGTAAAACAGATTTGGGAGGACACTAGAACAAGAAGCCAGCTAGTCTCCTGGCACTATATGATATGAAATAAGTTATATGTTGCTCAATACTAATTCATACTGTACGTGGTTGGGACTTCACAAGAGATTACCAACGAATGACAAAACAAGGCTTTACACTGGACATGCTACTTTCTGCCCTGTCTGCTGGCAACACTCGGAATCCTTTGATCGCCTTTTTTTCAAATGTGACTACTCCAAACTTTTACTTGATGCTACCTTACGTTTGGGAAATTGGGACCACATCTCTAACAACTGGATGATATTGTAGACTTTGCTACTTCATTCCAAGGTACAAAGCTCTCAAAGAACATCCTCTGCCTGTCAATTGCAGTCACATTCTACAAAGTATGGGAAGCTAGAAACTCAAGGATACATAGAAATATCCTCATTCCCCATTCTAGACTTGCATTAGATGTCATAAATATTATCAAGTCTAGACTCTCAACCTGTAAATCTTTTGTTAGAGCCACTAATTTTTGTTCATACTATTGTAGTTGGCTATTATAGGTTTAGTTTACATTCTATATATAGCTTGCTCGTCTTTTGGCTTGTCTCTAGATGAATCTGGGGGATATCCTTAGTCAATGTATATTTGGTTCCTTTTTATACTAAAACACATTTAGCAACAAAAACAAACAAGAGTTGGAAACCAAAATTAGCCGTCGGTTAGCCACCGTTGTTGTGGTTTAAGCTTCTAGTCGTTATTGCCGCTGCTGCTGCCGCCCCCACAAAATCCTTGCCCGTTGTCTCCTTCTATTGGGTGTGCAGTCAAAGAACGTTACAGAGGTAATATTAATTATGGATTCTGACATTTGCAAAACTAACTCGTTGCTCTCTCTCCCCCCCTCTCTCTCTCTCTCTCCCACACACATACACACGTATTATAAACTGCCATATAGTATTTGAACTTTTATAATTCAAACCCTCAAAATATTTTGTTCGGTTGAATTTTAACATTAGGGATACAAAGAAACCTAGTATGGATTTTATGCGAGCTCCCTTCTTTGATGATATTACTTTTTTTAACGAAGGGTGTGACGACACAATTTATTTTCTTCATTAATTGTTTGATATTAAAATATATTTTTATTTTTATAATATTCGTGAAGAAGTCAAGTCGATAACAGATAAACTTATTAGGCATGCAATTGAAAGCTCAAAACACATTATTTAACATGTCTACTTCCATAAAAAAAAATGGGAGTTCAAGAGATCCGTTGAGATGCCCAAAGTTGTTCAAGAGTCAAAGGTTAATGATATATATTGTGAGTTCGAGATACATACTCTAAAAATTAATATATATATATATATATATATATATATATATAGTCAGCTTTAGTTGAGGGATCCCTCAAATAGTGTTATTTGAGGGATGGGGGCTCAACCGTTGGATCTGCATCCATGTGGATAAGATTATCTAAGTGGAGTTTGTGGTGGGCCAGGAGTGTGAAGATGTAAAATAATCTTATCCACATGAATGCAGATCCAACGTACGGTTGAGCCCCCATCCCTCAAATAACACTATTTGAGGGATCCCTCAACTGAAGGGGACTATATATATATATATAGTCCCCTTCAGTTGAGGGATCCCTCAAATAGTGTTATTTGAGGGATGGGTCAACAACCGTTGAATTTGTTTGTGGAACGTTTATGTGGCTGAGATTGTTTTATATTTTTTAACCGTTTTTCACACTTCTGGCCTACCACAAACAGATCCAACGGTTTCACAAACAGATCCAACGGTTGTTGACCCATCCCTCAAATAACACTATTTGAGGGATCCCTCAACTGAAGGGGACTGTATATATATATATATATATATATATATACTCAAAGGAAGAATCCAAAGCAAAGGTTCTAGTACTTGACAGTGCCGGCCCTGAGAAGGTGCAGAAGGGGCGACCGCACAAGGCCCCCAAATTCGGAGGGCCCCCGAATTATTTTTTGTGTATATGTAAAAAATTAATTATGGAAGTTTGATTGATGATTTTGAAGCAAAAAATATAAGAATGATGCTAGCGATCGTGTGAAGTTTATTGTCCATTTAAGTTTTAGCTACCTTTTCTTTTTAATTGATAATTTATTAAAGTTTTAGCTATATTTTCTTTCTAATTGATATTTTTGTTACTTGACGTTGACATTTATTATTTTAATTAATGATGAATTTTGATATAAATTGTGCTTTATATATTGGTGCTGATAAAAAAATTAGTATTTTTATATGCGAGAGGGCTCCTATTTTTTTCTCACATAGGACCTCCAAATTTTTAGGACCGGCCCTAGTACTTGATCAAACGCTAATTTTAAAAGGTCATGAGATTTTTGTTTTAGAGCAACATCAGCATGGGAATAAAGCTGGTGTGTGTTGCAGAATCCCTAATACTTGTTGAGTCATCTACTATTGAGGAGAGTATGGAAGAAGTCACAAAATCTAAGAATGGGGATACTGTATCAGATATCATTGGTTCAGAATTTGTTCCTATGAAGTTGTTCTAATGAAATTATTGATTTTGTTATTCTTGAAGATTTTTTTGTCATGGCGCGGGTAAATTGGAATATATTAGTATTTTCTTACTTATTTTCATGATTATTCTTTGAGAAGAAAATATATGAAATTTTGATCCCGCGAAGATTGAAGATTTGTTCTAATTGGTATTTGATACTCTTTTTGTTTTAAACTTTGAGGACAAATATTTTCTAGTAAGGGGTTTGATATGGGAAAAAATAAAAATAAAGATTAGGAATGTCATATATTTTATTATTTATAAAAATTTAGTTTGTTTGTTTGATTTATTTTTATTTATTAGTTGAGAAAATTGTAGTTTAATTTATGTGTTAACTGCATATCCGATCCCAAAATATTTATTGTTATATACTTCGTATCCCAAAGTATAATTCCTCCCATCTTGGTCTTTAACGGTGTGTTAAGTAAGCACGATGGATCCCATTTTAGATTATATCCAAAAAATTTGGCGAGAAGTTGACGCATCTCTCAATTTAAAATTTAATACGTCTAGATTCTATAGACTGTAATTGACTTGTTTAATTAATATAAATATGCAGAGATTACAAAATCAATCCAATGTGGATTTTAATATAAAATACATTCACCTAATAATAATTTCAAATAATTAATTCCACTAATAATTAATCCTAAAGCAAAACTAAAGTTAAATAATTAATCCAAAATAAATAATTAACTCAACTCAACTAATTAATAAAAATTCAACAATATAAACAAAAGAGAAAAGCATAAGAAGAGTAATTAAACGTTGTATTATGGGTGTATAAATACATACACAAGTAACTCCTAACTAATCAAATAAAATACCAAATCAAAGTAATTAACTCAAATGCAATAATTGACCTAAATGATTAAACATAAGAAGAGTGATAAACCAATATACATGAATATGACCAGAACACGGTGGAACAGACTATATAAATACATACATGAATATTTCCATTTCCATAACAATTTAATTGAAATATTGAATATTTCATATACCACAAGTAATTAATCAAAACCAATCCATGATTAAGATGACCATCCCTGTCGTATTCCCTGATTAAGCAAACTCCAATTCTAGCAGTTAACACGAATAGAAGAGCAAAAAGGACAAATAAATTGAAACTAACAACAATCAAATCCAAAATCGATTATAATAAATGGAAATCTCTCGCCGAACACCAAATCTGCTCACCAAATGCACGGGGATGGGTCTTGGGTGATGTATTATGAAGACATGGTCTTGAATTGATTTTGAGAAGGATGTGGTTGATTTGGGGGATTTGATTAGATCTTCTTCGTCTCTTTTTTCTTTTGGATTTGGAGTTCTAGAGCAAGAAACAATGATAATGTTCTTGTTTGTTGATAGTTTGATGTTTTTAATTTTGGATTAGTTTAAGTTTGAGCTTTTTAAATTGGTCTAGAACTTTTAATTAAAAGGGATCAGAAAGATGATAAGATTTTTTATGTTACTATTATACTAATTTAATATTATTCAATTTTTAGTAGGTAATTATTTATACAAATTTAAATAAATTTATACGATCAAATGTATAAAAAAATTGTTAAATTGTATTTGTACTTTCTCTACCAAAACACGTGGCAACTTCCGACCACTTTTCTGGCCAACAATAACATGAGGGTGAGTTTTGGAAGAATTGAGTTAATTTAAAGACCGTGATGAAAAGTTTTATACTTGAATACCAAGTGTAAAAGGTGCATGATTTAATTAATTGGGGTCAGATATGGAGTTAATCCTTAATTTATATTTGGCCCATTCATATTTTGGCTTTAATTTTGATAATTTAATTTAGTTTTAAAGCTTAACAATTTTTCTTTTCTAACTAGTCATAGAAAAGTAGTGTTGTACTATAAATATATTTTCTACAGTTTATCAACAAGAACGTTTTATTATGTTTTATAAATTTCGTATCACGTTTGAGTTAAAAGATTACTATCTAAATAATATTCCTCCTTGTACAAATAAATTGGAGTATTCTGGATTCTTTGCATTCTTGCGGTCGCGAACTAGAAAAATTCTAGGCTGATCGGGAGTGCGATCGGTCCAATTTTTTATTTTTTTTTGTGTTGTCTCCCAAAAAATATATAATATTTATTCTAATTGAAATTTTTGTAAAATTCAGTTATTTAAGTGTAATTTGTGTAAATATACGAAACAGAGTCGTACGGTCTGTACATTACTATGTACAACCCTATTTCGTATATGTATCCAAATTATACCTAAATCACTGAATTTTGCAAAAAATCCAGTTGAAATAAATACTACACATTTTTTGAAGGCAATACAAAAAATAATTTTTGGACCGGTCGCCACTCCCAATCGCCACTCCTCGTCCCCGCAGAAGAACTGTGCGAACTAATGACACATAATATCTAAGCTTTCTTTGGTATGGGCCTCAGGGGGATAATGTATACAAATCACGTGGGGGTCTACAGTAAGAATTAAGATCCTCTCTATTTCAAATGAAATAGAGACTCCTCATTATTTGTATATTCCCTATTTTTTTGGCCCTGTCATTTTTGATTCACTATTGAAAACGTGGCAAAAATGTATAGAAAGATCAGAATATGGTCAAGGCATGGACTAGTGAACAAAAGTAAATAATAAATTTAACCCTAGGATTAAATAGGGCAAATTTTGTTAGGAAAATGTGGAAATAAAGAGATAAAAGAACCAAGAAAAAAATAATAACAAAAATATATATAAAATGAAACAAGAACACAAATAAATTTGAAGTAGAAAAATGGCTTGAAATGCGTAAAATCACTTTCCTAAAAGCAATATTTGCCCCCTCTCCTTCTTGAGATTGTTATAGGATAAATGCAAATAGCCTTAGTGGATATGACAAGTCTTGAGAAATTTTGCACTTAGCAAATAGTGAAAAACTTCAAAGTAGGAATATGAGAGATGAGAATTATCTTTTGATTTGAAGTAAAGATAATTTTTGAGAGAATAAGAAGTTTGAACAAAAAAATCCAGCACTCATAATAATCTAAAACTTCATATATTTATAATAGAAATCTCAAAAGATATAACTATAGGAATGAACACAATGTTTGGTATATAATTACAAATAACTACCAATAACTTCCTTTTAATAACTACTTTTTAATAACTATTTTTTAAAATAGGAAATATCTTTTTCTTATTTGAATAATTTATAACAATCCCCCACTTATTCAAATATAAAAATTTCTCCAAAAAATCAAACTATGTTTATGAATACAGTAATATATCTTTAGATTTGAATATATATTACCTTAGTACAAATGCCACAAAACAAAGTCGAAATCCCAAGTAACATGAAAACTTTGAACTTGTTATTCCTTGTAACAATATCGATAACATCACACACATAAACACAAAGAATTCTCATATTCCACACAATCACACGCTCAGCTCTTGTAAGGCCTTGAGTTGATCCAACATTCATTATAAACTTTTATGAGATAAACTCTAAATCTCAATTGAAGCGCCACCACTTCTAAGTTCTTATAAGTGAGGTTCTTTCAGTGTCTTTACCGTATTTTAGACACGTGTTCCACTAACTGAATTTCATTAAGAGATTAAATCTCAACCCTCCAACTATGGCAACCAGTACTTTTATCTCAAGTGGCCATAATAGTTTAAGTACTGAGCATTCACTTTTCAATAACTTGTTGTTACCCTTTGAACCCAAAACTACTCATTTTATAGTGTTAGGTAGGGTTACCGCTATTGGTGAATTAATTTAGGATTTTTAGCCCCATCCAATTTGAGGTTTTTATTACCATATCTCTCGACAAAGATTTGGTTAATGGATCGCCCAAATTCCCACTAGATCTTACATATGTGAGCGAAATAATCACATTCTTGATTAACTTCCTCACATAATCATGTCGAAGACTAATATGTCTTGACTTTCCATTGTATATCTCACTATATGCTTGAGCCAAAGTGACTTGACTATCACAATGAATTGAGACTAAATTTATATTCTTAGAAGTCAATGGAATTTCTATAAGAAAATTCCTCAGCCACTCAGCTTCTTTTTCAGTTTCTACTAAAGCAACAAATTTTGACTCCATAGTTGAGTGTGTTATACAAGTTTGTTTCTTGAATTTCCATGAAATTGCACCTCCTCCTAAGGTAAACACCCAACCTGTAGTGGATTTACTATCTCTCAAACTCGATATCCAACTAGCGTCGGTATATCCTTCTAATATAGCAAGAAACATTGAGTATTGTAGGCCTAAATCTTTAGTCCTCTTAAGTTATCCAAGAACTCTCTCAATGGCCTTCCAATGCTCAACACTTGGGTTACTGGTAACACTACAAGAAAAAAGCCTATCTGCGACCGCATATCAGCGACCGCATACGGTCGCTGATAAGCGTCGCATAAAATCTGGTAGCTAGAATGCACATCAGCGACCACTATTAGCGACCGCATTATCTGCAACCGAAATTAGCGACCGTTATTGTCCTTTCGGTCGCTAAAATGAGTCAGCATGGTTCAGGGCCACAGGCTGACGTGTGCCACGTGTCAGCGACTGCAATCAGCGACCGCATGCGGTCGCTGATGTAAAAAAACATTGGACCCAGAATTTTGCTGTTTTGTCGAATTCCCAAAAAACTGTACCTGTTTTGTATAGGTACAGTTTATATACCTGTTTTGTACCTGCTTTATCCCAACACATAAACATGCACAACAATATAACATCCATCGTCCATTTACCGACACATACACCAAACTAGTATATAAACTATATATAAACTATATAAACCTTTAAAAACCGATATAAATTGAATAAATATAAACAAATATAATCTTTAAGCAACATACAGACATCCAAAGAATGAATATAAAAGTATAAGATTCTCAAATAACTACAAAACAACACTAAATCAGTCGTCAAGCATCATTGTCCAAATTAGTTTCTCCTTGATCTTGATCACCCTGTATTTAACAAAAAAATAAAACAAATTACATATAATATAGTATATATGTTGATACTGGTGTTACGATCGACAATATACAGTTATTTTTAAACACAACAATATATATATATATATATATATATATATATATATATATATAAGTCACTACTTTGATTGTAATAAATAAGATTGATTACCTCGTCGTCATGCCCATGCTGTGATGCTGCTGCTGCCGCCACTGCATCAGCTAACTCATCAGCACTCAGAGCCGCCAAATGCCCGCCCAGTATCTTTAGAAGATCGCGATCTTGACATATAGCTCTCACACAGTCAGCAGGAGTATAAATGGCTGGATGACTCGATGACTGTGAAGACTGGGTAGCACAGCTCCAACCATACATGTTCAAACCATACTTCTCCCATCTTCAAGCTTCAAAGGAAACTAGTTGATTGGTGACGCATTTAATTCTCTTGTCTGAATACTTTCGTCCTGCCTGGATTTATGATATAGCTGTAGAATCCTAACTTGATTAGTCATAGTTCTTCTATAGGATCATAGATTATTCTTGTTAACATAACCTAAGCCCCTTGAACCTATAACATCTTCCCATTATAACAGTTCAACTAGATCAATTTCATTCTTGTTCTTTTTGTTTAGTGTTTAATTAATTTTGCTTCCTAGATAACCCTTTATATTTGATACTAATAGTCTATGCTTTATATGTGAAGAAGAGGAGCTTACATAGAGAAGACTCGGCAAGGCAGTTCATCCGATGCTCTATTCTTTTGGATGTCAGTCATTTTCTTATTCTTTTTTGAAGCAAGTTTGTAGTAGGTTATATTAAGATTGTGTTTTGTACCTAAAAATATTAGGCACTATTTTCTAGCTGTTCTGTTATGCAAACTAAGTAAACTGTATGTGATTATATAAGTGGGTTGTATGCCTCCTATTCGTTGGTCGTAAATAAATTCTCATCCATCCAACAGTAGAGATATATTTTGACTTGTCAAGTCAATCAAAGAACTTTTTTTCAAAGTTTAAATGAATTAATATATATTTTAAAAACTGACTTTAAAGTTCATAATATTTTTTTATATTTTTAAATTGAGGAGAAATTTAGTGAATTTGCTTACTTATAGTATTAGCTTTTTAACTTATTAGTACACTATTTTATTGAAACCATACCTTTTCCATTTTAATGTGTCAAGAAGTAATATTTCTTGTTGCCGTTGGTGGTAGAGTTTGTTGACTTATAATTTATTTTTTTAACTAAGAAAAATAAGATACTAAGAAAAAGAGAAGATTCATTGATATTGGGTGGGTAAGCCAAGTAAAGGCTGTGCTTTTTTATTTATGGTAGACTTGTTTAAAATTATTTGGGATTCCTAATACCTAATTGATAATATAGCATCTAAGTTTGCATATTGGAAAATCAGTACTCTATATTGGGTTGGGTTGGCTATTACAATTATAAAATTATAATAGCTTTTTTGCAAACGGGAGGGAGTAGTCGGATAGTAGTATATATATTTCTATCGGCTAAATTTATTATAAATTCATTTATGCTGAGGATGGATTGAAAAATAGAACGGAATGATTTTTAAGAATATCTCATGTTTACATATATTAGTCGTTGTTGTTGATGGTGTGTGATCATATACATCCATTATACTAGCTATTAGTATGAATTTCATTCCACAATTTTTCAAACGGAATAAAAATTAAGAGAATTGAATGAATTTTTATTTTCATTCCATGGAAATTGTTTATCATCCAAAATGATCACTAAATACATATGTGATCACAAATTTTTATTTATTTATTAGTTGACAACTAAGTAAATGGTAACTTAATAATGTTACAAAGAATATATATATAGTATACAATACCCAAATTAAACCTAATTACCCAAATTAAACCTAATTACCCAAATTAAATCTAATTATCCAAATTAAACCTAATTAAGGGTTCTTAACAATGGGGTATACATACACCAAATTAATCAAATTTATGTATATATATATACATATTCATAGCAACAAATCAATATAATAACATGTATATATGTATATATATATATATATATATATATATTCATAGCAACATATCAATGCATATATGTATACATTACCCAAATTAATCATTCATTGTATACCAAAATCATTCATAGTATAACTAATATATACCTAAATGTCGGCGACGATAGCAGCGGGCGGTGGCGGTGAGGCGGTAGCAATGGGCGGCACCTCTTCTCCCTATTCTTATCCCCCTTCTCTCCTTCTCTGTCTCCCTCTTTTTCTTTCCGTTTCGCGTCTGTTGTCCAGGCCTGTTGCTGAGAACATTTAAAAGCATCAGCGATCGCTTTCAGCGACCGCATGCGGTCGCTAATGTTTAATGACGTGGATATATCAGCGACCGCATGCGGTCGCTGTAACTCCTTGGTCGCTGAAGAAAAGCCCGCGAGCAATTCACGCTAATTTTTAGGCGGCAAAAACACACCTGCGACCGGATAGCGACCGCGTGCGGTCGCAGATATAATTTAGCGACCAGATTTTATGATGGTCGCCAAAGGCGGTCGCTGATTCCACCACTAGCGACCGTATTTTGCGATCGCTGATATTTTTGGTCGCTGATAGCCTCTTTTCTTGTAGTGTAAATCTACTGAGTTTCCTAAACGCAAATGCTATATCTGGTCTTGTGCATTGCGTTGCATACATAAGACTTCCAATAGCACTAGCGTACTCTAATTAAGCTATTGCTCTTCCATAATTCTTGATTAACTTGATACTTGGATCAAAAGGAGTACTTACTTCTTTAAATTTTAAGTGACTGAAATTTTTCAACACTTTCTCAATATAATGAGATTGACTCAATACATATCCCCCACTATTTCTTTTTTACCTTGATACCATGGATTGTATCCACTTGTCCAAGATCCTTCATCTTAAATGTAGAAGACAGAAACCTCTTCGTTTCTGTAATTCCTTCAATATGATTGCTTACAATCAACATGTCATCAACATACAAGCAAATTAACACAACATAATTATCACAAGTTCTGATATAAACACATTTATCAGCTACATTATGTTTAAAACCATATGATAAAACATTTTATCAAATTTCTCATGTCATTGTTTAGGTGCTTGTTTTAAACCATATAAAGACTTGACTAATTAATTTACAAACTTTATTTTCATTTCCTGGTAGGACAAATCCTTCAGGTTGTTCGATATAGACCTCCTCATCGAGATCTTCATTGAGAAATGTCGTTTTGACATCCATTTGATGAATATATAAGTTATAAATTGAAGCTAAGGCAAACATTATTCGGACTGAAGTTATTCTTGCTACTGGTGCATATATATGTGTCAAAATAGTCAAAACCTTGTTTTTGTCGAAAGCCTTTGGCCACTAACCTAGCCTTGTAGTGGTGCAAAGTACCATCGGTATGATACTTTCTATGAAACATCCACTTACAGCCAATAGATTTAGAACCAGAAGACAAATCAACAAGCTCCCAAGTGTGGTTTGACATTATAGAATCCATTTCATCTCTAATAGCATCCTTCCAAAAAGTTGCGTTATAAGACCCCAACTTTTATAAATAAAGATTTAATTTCCTCTAAATATTATTTTGAAAAGTAAGGTGTTGATTTGATAAATGTGGTAAGTTATGGGTGAGATGTGCAAATTTTATAAAGTAAGCAAGTGGTTATAAAATATTTGTTGTGTCGGGGAATATTCGTTTGGTCAAGGATATTCTTTTCGTCGGAGAATATTCGTAATTGGTGGACCCCACAACGGAATGAATGTCGGATATAGAAAGCGACAAAAATAAATTTTTATAAAAATAACGGTAAAACTGTTACTGTTAAACTGTTGAAATACCCGGTGATAAAAATACAGTAATACGTGTTGTTGCACAGTAGTACACGGTATTGCACAGTATTTTGAATTATTGGTTCTTACGTAAGAAGTCACTTATTCAATAATTATTACAGTAATTACTGTTCAATATTTTATATTATTGATTTAATAATTTTCACAATAACCGCCGCACAGTATTTCACATTATTAAATCAATAATTTATATTATTTGAATGATATTATTAGATAACATTATTGATAATGTCTAGAAAGTTCTGTCAAGGAAAGGGGTTAGGTTATATAATTGCGCACCAATGAGAAAAAATTCTTAGTGAAAACCCCCTCTTTCTTGAGAACGACCTGATTGTCAATATGGTGATTCTGTAATATTAATTGTGAATAATAATTGATTTTTGATAAATAAGACAAGTAAATATCTGTTCAATTTTGATATAAATGAAGGAATTTTTGGTATAAAACATTTGTTGAAAGTTGATATTTTATCTTCTCCGATAAAATATTTATTCAGATATATTATTATAATATTACATTATAATAGTATAATGTGATAATATAATAATACAGTTTTATAATTTAAATGGTAACATTTTTATAATAAATTCATGGTATAAAAATAAAATGAGGTAGAAGAGAGAAAAATGAAATTGGAATTCTTTTTAAATAAATTATAAATATTTTAATATATATATATATATATATATATATATATATATAAACATGTGGGTGTCTTGAATGTTCATTATTGATGTGCTAGAATTTGTCTAGTGTGGTGCGCTGATGAAATTTTTCAAAAAGTGTGGGCTTGAAAATCATCCGAGGGTTTATTTTGTCAACTTTGGTGTTCTGACATTTTTCTATAAATAGGGTGCTTAGTTAGAAATGAAAATCAGAATCAGAAAATTTTCTCTCTATAATATCGAGCGTATTTCTTGTGAGTATAAGGATAATTGTGTGGATTACGGTGCAAGATTTTTCGCAACATAATATCCGATATTTCAGTCAGATCTAGTATTTTACTAAGGTAAAGGATATTATTTTTCTTGTAAATGATGTTATTTTCTTTCAATATTCATAAAGAATATTATTTTCTTTCATATTTCATATTATGAAAATATTATGAAAGTGATAATATTTCATTTAATATTCCTAAAATTGAATTTACCACGGTAAGTATTGCTTCTATAATTCTTGAAATGATCAGAATTTCTTTGTGTTTTGCGTTTCATCTAATATCATTTCACTGGATTATTAGTCTTAACTTTTTATGAAATTCTTATCTTTTCATGACTAGTAGATTCACGAGAACAAAAATTTATATTTATTTTTATATCCAAATTACTTTTGATTGTATCTATGTTTTGATCTTCATTCTTGAATTTTGTTCCACAATTGATTATTATGTTGTATTCTTGAACTTGGATAAACTAAATTATAAATCTCTAATCTTTATCCTTTATCTCACTGAATTCGTTCTTTAAAATATTTTTCATCATCCTCAGTCTTAAATGATGATACAAATGAATATTTTTGACCTGTAGTGCAAAGATGAATAATTACTTGATGAATATATTTGGCATGTAGTGCAAAGATGAATGATTACCTGATGAATATTTTTGGCTCATAGTGTAAAGACGGACAGGTGTTGAGATGAGCATGACCACTGGTGATACAAATGAATATCTTTGGCCCGTAGTGCAAAGATGAATATTTGATTTGAGATATATATTGATTGATGTTACAGGGATAAAATATTGATGATGGACTTTTATATCATAGAAGATAGTAGACATCATTCTCTACGTAACTCTTCTAATGAATTGTTAATCCCACTGTAGTTGTTGATCTAAAACTTGTTGTCCATAATATTTTATCTGATGTGTTGAAGACTAACGATAAATTATTTTTCATTATCTTAGTCATAATATTCTTTACTGAGCTAGTTAAGCTCACCTTTTTCTTCCATTGTTCTCTTCAGGAAATGAGAATATCGCGGGTACTAGTCAGGGAATGAAGTGATGGTCCAAGTTAGAACTGTAGAAGTCCTCACTATTTTTTTTGTAAAATAGTGTGATAATAAATGTAATGAGGACTTAGTTTGAGTGTTTATATTTTCTACATGTCTGTATTGACACTCATATTTGTGTGGTCTTATTTTGCACAACCGTTTGATATAAAAGATTGTATTTGAATTCTGTACCATGTATTTGGTGACTTAGAATGGGTTGAGTATTGAACCTATTTTGAGGGTGTCACATGCGTCTCTAAAAGTCATAGCCTCTTTAAATGTCTTGGGGCATCTTCCACTTGAAAAAGTATAAGGATCGTTCTCATAACTTCATCTCTATTACCTTCTACAAGGTAAAAAGAAATACGTTGAGAGTCGATCTCATTCGATCCCAAAGGTTTTGCTTTTCGTACCCTTTTGCTTTTACGTTGTTCATTTGATTGTTGACCAATCATTTATGAACTAGGTTGCTCAACAATCTCTTGAGATGGTTTTCCTAGTGCTTCACCACTAGGTGGGTTTTGAAACATATTACCTTTAGTTAATAAATGTTCAAAGAATTCAACATCTCTGGATTCAATAATGACATTTAACTCTAAATTTAAGAGCCGATATGCTTTACTATGCGATGCATAGCCTACAAAAGCACATTTGATCCCTCTAAGCCCTAACTTGGTCCTCTTTGGATCATTATTTTTGCAATATGCATGCAAGACACCCCCACACATTAAAATATCCTTTGTTGAGTTTCCGTCCCTTCCATAACTCATATGGAGACATATGATTCCTTTTCATAGGAATCCTATTCAGTATATGACAAGCAGCAAGTAAGCTTCACCCCTCAAATTAAAAGTTAATTCAGCATGTAATAACATAACATTAACCATTTCCAAATAAGTTCCATTACGTCTTTCGACTAATTCCTTTTGTTCTGGTGTTCGTGGAGCCGTACATTCATGAATTATGTCATTTTCTTCACAAAATGCATTAAATTCATTAGGAAAGTATTCATCTCTTCTATCACTTTTAAGTATTTTAATTTTCTTTCCTAATTGATTCTCAACTTCTGCTTTATACTTCTTAAACACACTAAATGCCTCATTTTTATGCTTTAACAAATATACATAAATATATCTAGAACTATCATCAATAAATGTTATAAAATACCTATTGCAACTTCTAGTTAGCATGCCATTTAATTCACAAATATCAGAATTTACTAATTCTAATAAACTAGTGTTTCTTTCAACACTTTTAAATGGCTTCTTAATCATCTTGGATATAACACATAACTCACATTTCTTAAAGTCATTTACATTGCAAGATATCAAACCATTTTTAATCATTATTTTTATAGTACTGAAGCCTAAGATATTTCGGCAGAAGGTTTCACCGTGTAGAGATCATATAGGCGATCCGAAAGTGAATTAAGAATATGTCCACGACACATGACTTCATCTTCCTGTCTCTTTTGCCTTTGTGCTTTCAATTCTGTTGAGTCATCATTTTTTGGTGGAGGAATGGGAGGAAGGTTTGGGTCAAGAACATAGAAGATTTTCAGGGCGGTAAGCATGAAAATCAACTTGTCCTTCCATCTTGTGAAGTTGGTTCCATCAAAACGATCAAGGCGAACAAAATCTTGGTTCATGAGTTTGATGGTGTTTGAGGATTGCATGGTGTTTTAAATTGCAAGAAAAAATATTGCTTTTAGATTGCTAGGAAAGTGTGGAAATAAGGAGATAAAAGAACCAATTAAGAACAAAATAATAATAATAAAAATATATAAAATGAAACAAGAACACAAATAAACTTGAATTAGAAAAATCGCTTGAAACGCGTAAAATTGCTTTCTTGAAAGCAATATTTGTCCCCTCTCCTTCTTGAGATTGCTATAGGATGAATGCAAATAGCCTTAGTGGATATGACAAGCCTTGAAAAGTTTTGCACTTAGCAAATAGTGAAAAACTTCAAAGTAGGAATATGAGAGATGAGAATTTGATAGTTTGATTTGAAGTAAAGATAATTTTTGAGAGAATAAGAAGTTTGAACAAAAAATTCCAGCAATCATAATAATCTGAGAATTCATATATTTATAATAAAAATCTCAAAAGACATAACTATATATAGGAATGAACACAATGTTTGGTATATAACTACCAACAACTACCAATAACATCCTTTTAATAACTTCTTTTAATAACTATTTTTTAAAATAGGAAATATCATTTTCTTATTTGAATAATTTATAACAAATTTACCATGAGGCTCAGCTCGAATGATAGCACCACGCCTCTATACATAGCAGGGGTCGTGGAATCAAATCTCCCCATTCTCCAGTGGAATGAAATGTAATCTTAGTGGTTTCAGGGAAGAAAAAAAAATTGGACAAATTTAAGAAAGTGTGAGAACAAGCAACAAGTGTATCTTTGGATTTAGTTGATGAATTTTGCATTTGTATTTTTAGGTACAGTTTGTGTCTCACCATTCCTTCTCTTAAATTGACAATTTAAGTTGAGAACTATCTAATTAATCAAAATTTGTTGGAATTTGTTGGGTCTTACTTATTTGGTTGGTTAACTAGTTTTTATGTTACGTGCTGATTTGATTCTAGATACATATTATGAATTAAAAATATGAACTGAAACTAATTTAACTAGTTTTGATCCTGCCAGGAAGGCTATCTCCTGAGTAATGAACTTCAACGTGAAACCATGTGCCTCTCATTATTGAGTTTTTATTCAATTACTTCTGTCTTTTGAGTTTTGTCTAATTATATTTAGACGCCACATAGTATGTATAAAGTTAATTTGAGTTATTTTTAAATTTAAAATTAACATAATTTATTTAAGTTTTGAATACAATAAATCTTACAATTAATAGTATTACCTCCGTCCCATAATAAATATTTTTTTAGTTTAAATCACATATACCAATACACAAGTTAAAATGGCAAAAATACTCTTAATATACTTTCTTTGTTTTGTTTGAGACTTTTTTATTGCCTTTTGGTCTCTCTCTCTTTCTTCAACCTTTCAACTTTCCAATAAATACGCAATAAACACCATTGGTTACATAAAGGCACATATGGAAAAATATTGTAAAAATTGTATTGGAATTCTAACACATCACTTATTTTGGAAAAAGTGTTAAGCCTAAAAAATCACTTATTGTGGGACGGAGGTAGTACTTTTTAAGTACTTTATGATATTCATAATTATATTGACATTAACTATATGTATTCATGTCAATTTTAAATTTAAAAATATTTGAAATTAATTTTTAAAAACTCAATATTGATGTTATAATTTAGAAGGGAGGGATTACTATTTTCATCCGGAAAAGAAATGGTTGCTTTTTGTTTCTTGTATAAATATTCAAGTTTATATATACACCCACATATTCACATGCACCGCAACACAGACATGTTTTTTTAAAAAAAAATTTTTATATAAACATAACATAGACACATGACTACACAGTAAATATTAATTAGCCCTTTTTCTTAAATTTTTTTATTTAATCATAATAAATAAAGAAATTAAAAACCAACTGAACGGCCAACTACTAGTACTATTTTCTTTTCTTTTTTAAATTTGAAAGAAAAATGAAATGACTGAAGATAATGATTTATTATATTATTAAATAGATAAATGTTAGTTAGGATTTTGAGAAGATAATTGTAATTATTAGATTATTAAATATTTATTTAAATAATAAATATTGAATTATATGTTATAGGTTACTTCGATCAATTATTAAGCTAAACATTTGAATAGAGTGTATTTTAATTTAGTTATGTTTTTGTGAAAAATAATTATTTTAATTTTATTTAAGTTTAATAGAATTTAATATTAATTTTATATTGACAAAATTTACTTGAAATTCTAATCTGAATAGAAATATGAAACTCAAGCTCTAATAAATTTTAATTTGGTTATGACAATTAGTTAGTAATGAATTTACTATAATTTTCAACTAATTTTACAGTTATTATGTTTTAAAAAATTCATATATATTATTAATACAAATGATCGTGTGATTTGGTAGAATTTCAAATTTTAATAAATTTACAAATTTAGATACTTTTGAGTACTTTACAAATTTGGATAATATAAGTTTAATTATTATAAATTTGTATAGTAGTTATATTTTGATGGGAAAATGAGCTTAAGGGATTGGGTGAAAGCAGCCGCACATGGTTTTGTAAGTCAAGTTTTGGACAGTACACAGAAATTACGCAAGTGCACAAAAATTTTACAGAAATAAAATCTAAAATTTTTAGAGAGAGTATATAAGAATTTTTAGGGAGAAGAACGTATAAAACATTAGAGAGGGTAATGTTTTTAGATTCGGATCGTTTATCAAACCGGAAAAGCTATTAGGTGGATGGATCACTGGTCCAACTGTGGTCGGATCGTTATTGACCTAATGACGTCATTAATATGTAATAAATAATAAATAATTAAATATATTAATTATTATTGTGGGCAAGGAAATCGTGTCTTACTAGGGTTAGGGTTTCGTGTTGGCTAAGAAGGAGAGAAATCTATTAAGAACACGAAATTTATTGATTGATTGAAGAGAGGAGAAGAACAGGTGAGCGATTATTCCAATGACACGTGGCAGAACTCTTAGAATTCGAAAACTTTGTTAGGGTAGCAGGGATTCTAAGAGTCTTCTTTAGTGCTTCGGGTTCAAAGAATGTCCAAGTCCTGCGTCTGAAGAGAGGTCCCCTCCTTCATATAATGGAAGGGGTAGTTATAGAGCTTCCTAGAACTTAAGTGATCACATGTCAGGCACATGTCTTCAGAAAAATTCCAAAAATACCCTTTAGTCATTAGAATAATGTCCATATCATCATGTCCTTTTAGCCACCAATCCAATCTCTCAATCAATTCTCAAAACAAGCCGCCTCCACGAGCCTGCTATCTCAGGACACGTGGAGGCTTCTGTCGGGTCTAGCATATTTATTTATAATTTTTTCGTCTTTATTTAATTAGGTCATGCGAACCCTAATTTGTACATTTAATGAGTCCGTGGAACTCTAATGGTGCATTTAATTCAATTAGGTCATGTGAACCCTAATTTTCACTTGGGCCCACAATTATTATATATTATATATAATATTTAGTGAATATGTAAAATTAATCAATTTATCTATCAAAAATAAGATTAAACCTATTTGTACAATGTTTACTTTATACAATTCAAATAAATACTAAATCTATTTAAAAAGAAAGATATTAAATCATGATCATAACTCAAAACTTAAGACTCACGAGTGATAAAATCAAACACAAATAATAAACATCTCTAGGATATATTCAATCAAATTCGCTAAAAAAAAACTAAATCTATTTGTACAATGATTACTTTATACAATTCAAATAAATACTAAATCTATATGAAAAGAAAGATATTAAATCATGATCATAACTCAAAACTCAATCAATGAACATTCATTCAATCAAATTCAAAAGCTTAAAAGAAAAAAAAATGAGGTCGGGAACCAGTAAAAACTGGGTCGATCGACCGGTCCAACCGCCGGTCACCGAGTTTGACCAGATTTTGACCAAAAACGGTTATTTTGTTTGAACCGGACTGGAGAGCGGACCGATTTCAGTTTTTACCGGTCTAACCGACAGTCCGGTCAGCATTTGATTACCATGAGAGAGGAAAGGTAAAAGAATATACAAATTAAATATCATAAATAATTTATTTAATTGGATCATAATAATGGTAAACTTAAAATTTAAAATATGAGTTGACCTATATTTGACCATAAATATATGGTTTCAATCTACACAATCAATAATAAAATAGGTAATGTGGTTTTAATTCTTAAATAGAACTATAACCAAAGTTTGTAAATTAAAATTAACTCATAACCATGTTTTGTCAGGCCTATTAGGTAACACATTAATTTTTGTAAATGGAAAGTTAGGATGAGGGTAAAGATATAACAATACAATTAGAAAAAAAAAAATCATAATTTTTGTAGATAGAAAGTTAGGATGAGGTTAAAGATATGACAACCCAATTAAAAAAAAACTCCATAAAATCTCATATAATATTTATGTTATCAAAGTAACAAGTGTGGTATAAATGTCGCTAAAGACATGCATATTTGTTATGAAAACATAAATATTACACTAAAATTATCAACTTTCTTAACAAAGCAGAGTTTGTGGCTGCTTTCTATATATGGATGGTGATGTCAACTGCCGTGGATGTTGAACAAAAATAATTTAGAATCAGATCTAGCTCATCAATACCTGAAGATTGAATGCATGAATGAACGAATATGTAAATAATGTGCTTCAGAATTCTGTGTGCTGCCATTGCAATGCTTTCGTCATGCATATATATATTCCTTGACAATAGAGTGACAACTTGCAGTTGTAAAGAAAAGACCATGACTTTTTCGGGCAGGCAGTAATAAGCTACTTCATTTATAAGTCCTTTTGTTATTATATATTGATAGTAAAAAATTGGAAGATAACTTAGTGACCGTATCTAACATATATACTTCGTAGGGTTAAAATTATTCGTTCTTAGATTTTTAAAATAAATTCAAGTGTACCGATGTGATGCAAAGAATATAAAAAGTATATGAATATATGTAAAAAAAATTGTTCTTTGATAGCATGCAACAAGACCTAAGGTGCATGTATGGATATCGTCCGGAAAAATATATTTATTTTATAGGATATAATAATGGTGTTTTACAATCTAGATCTAAATAAAATTTTGCATTCTCTAAGATTTTATTTTTTTAAAAAAAAATCATGAGATTAACTAAGGTGCATGGACATCTCCCGCGCAGCCTATAATAATTTAGTTACTAGAGCATTCTGGATTCTTTCCATTCATGCAGATTCTTTGAATTCTTGCCGACCAATGTCATATTATATATATATATATATCTTTCTTTGGTTAGGTCAACTGGTCAAGGGGAAAAAGTATACAAAACATGCTGGTCTACAACCAGACTACTCATAACTTGGCATATGAATTTTTGATTCACTATTCGAAACACGTGCCAAAAAATTGATAGGAAGATCAGATATGGTCATGGCATATTGGCATGGACTAGTGAATTGAACTATTGTTAATTTCACTCTACGATTAAATACGGCCGTACGGAAAATTTATGGAGGTAAGCAATATTTGAAAATGTACATAAGGTTATAAAATTAATTGAACAATTTAAATTTAATTCTTACTTCTCAATTAAAAGTCCGATTCGAGTTTAATTTAAAATATAAATGATTTAAATATGAGCAAATTTTAAAATTTGATAAATAACTCTCGAACATCTTCAAATTGCAAGTTTCTATATATGGATACTCGAATCATATTCGTTCGAAAAGTTTAAATTGTTCGGACACGATTTGAGATCATTCTCAACTCGGTAGTTAAACGAACTTCAATCAAACCTTATTTCATATATACTCGATAAATTTTATAAATCAAATATAAACAATTCAATACTCGACTCGACTCGACTCGACTCAACTCATTTACTCCTACAAATATACATATTATCCCATTTTGTTGGTGAGTTTTTAATTTATATTTCTACCATAATATCAATAAATGTTGTTGAGATACGTGTCAAAGTCACTGAATGCATATTCGCACCGCAGACATTAAAATATGTTTTTGCAAATATCAGCATGACAATACCTTTAACAATTTAATGGCTTACTGACTAAGTACATTAATGTTTTAAAATGAGAGTATGATTTCATTATCATATTTCATTATATTTGAACAAATTGTTATCTTGGGCACTGATTAAAGTTACTTTTGTTTAAAATTTTTGACTTAAAATGAGAAACTCAAATTTTTAAAGTTGGATCTATAGAAGATGGGGACCATTGCTGTAAGCCCTCCTTCATGATCCAAACTTCTATGTATTACATAGACTGTAATTCATAAAAAGCCTTCCAATGAATTTTGATTACTGTAATATTTTTTCAATAATATTCTCAGTCTGTCCTTAATTATGAGAATAAAATGTAAATTCAATCAATCAAAAATCCCAAGAATCAAATCGCAGCGTACGTTGTGATTTTAATTTCTTTTTATATAGTATATATGCGAGCAAAGTCCAAAACTAAGAAAATATACCAAAGCAACATTAGCCATGAGTTCTCAGGTGTATCTTAGGAAGATTTCATGAATTTGATCACACATCAAGACTTCACTCCAAGAATATTTTTTGGGAATTATTATTTCCACAACAGAATTTTGATATTTTCACAAGGTGTTACTCATATAGATGTGGGTCTTATTTACTATTCATATGAGAGGATACTTGTGAAACTATCAAATTTCTTTGTAGGAATATCAATTTCCTTTTTTTTTTCATCGTAACTATTTTGACCTACATACAAATTATATAATCAATTTTAGAAAAGAAAAAAAATATCTGATACAAATCTAATCCAAAATTAGTGGGGTCATTATATATCCTAATCTCTATGATATGGGTATCCGATGGATGCTCCACCACATAGAATCCAATACTTAAAAATAAGTGGTACAATCTAGATTTAACTAATTCCTCTGTTTCAAATTATAATATTAGGATTGACTTTTTTTAAAAGTCAATTTAATATATTTTTAAACTCAAAATTGAGATGATTTATTAAACATTATGAAAAAATAAATTAAACAAAGAATAATACTTTTGAGATAATTTACTAAAAGTATATAAATCCATGTTAATTTTGTATTTAAAAATGTCTTTAATAAATTTTAAAAATGTTGACAATAATCTTATAATTTGGAACGGGGTAAGAGTAATACTATGAGTTAAAGTTACAATCTTTACCCTTAACAGTAAAAAGGGGTTCAAATTTCAAAAGTTCTTTTGAATAAAATAATGCTACTATTACATAATTTTTCACATAACTCTCACATACACATATATATACTGCGAATCCCGCATGTCAGACAGAGACCTACAATATATGTGTGTATGTGAAAGTTATGTGATAGTAGCATTGCTCTTTTGAATATCACAAATTCGGTCCAAATTTTATTTTGATACAAACATATAGAAACTTCGGGGAAATGGCATGCTTGTTACAAGATACATAAAATTATTCAAGTCTCTTAGCCACCTTTGCTTACTCCTATATATATGTGTGTGTAGTCAACAAATAAGAGTCTCGTAAATTTATGGCACCAAATTTGAAATCAAAAGCAACGTTAAAACAAAGCATGGAGAATACTTCTAAAGGGAAAGACATGCAAGATAAGGAAGGGAAAGGAAAGGAAGAGGTTCGGCACCGGGGCGTTCGACGGAGGCCGTGGGGGAAGTATGCGGCCGAGATACGGGATCCATCTCGCAACGGGCAGCGGCTGTGGCTCGGAACGTTTGAAACGGCGGAGGAGGCGGCTAGGGCTTATGATAAAGCGGCATTTAGCTTAAGGGGTCATCTTGCTATTTTAAATTTCCCTAATGAGTATTATTCTCAATTGGCGGATTGTCCTTATCCACCATCATCATATTCATCATCTTCATCTAATGTTGCTAAAGGTAGTTCATCAAATGAGAAAGAGAGACAAGTTATTGAGTTTGAATATTTGGATGATAGTGTTTTGGAGGAGCTTCTTGAATCCGAAGAAAAGAAGAAAGCAAACAAATATTGATCATATTCAAACGGTAGCTGCATGCTGCTGCTGCTTCTTCTTCTTCATCTTCTTGGCCTTTTTCCTTTTACCTTAATTTTGCACCCTAACTAATTATATCCTTTTGAGTTTCTGCTTATGAAAAATGAAGTGAATGATGGAAAACGATTTGGATTTCAGATAGTTCAAATTGGACGGTCCATTAGCATAGTGCTACAGAAATAAGTTGCATTTGAATATATAGCTGAGAGTTGCAATTAAATAATATTTATATAACAAAGGTCATTCGAAATACAAGTTTTTGCTATATCAATGCAATTCTTTTCTATAAACTGCATGCCCAGACTCCCCATTTCAAACTGCTTGGAATCAAAAATGTTTCTTTCTTTCCATAAAGCGAAACGGAACATTTATGTAAGGGACTCCATTTTGTAATATTTTTGAGTGTTTTCAAAGCTGTATTAGATTCCATTCAATTCCCAGGTTGAAATGGTCTAGTACTTGGTTATATATAGAAACAGTCATTATTATTTAATGTGTTTCATGGTGTGTGTTGTGTGAGTAGGAAACAATGTAAACATGTTAATGTATGGGGGTCAACTTTTATGTAATATGCATATAAACTTTGAACCAATTTTCAAAAATACAAAGATGCGGAGATGAGATATTGATTAATACTTAATAATGTACACACAAATGAAAATTGAAAATATAAGCATGGAAGTAGATAAAGACCTAATCACCCAAATGGCTGAAGATTGGAATGGTGTGTTTATGGGTACGTATCAAATACCTCAAGGAAATAAAATTAAGTCATTGTAATTACACATAAGTTAGTCTAAATACCAAATTAAATAAAAGCAGAAAAAATAGTAGAAAATTTAATCGTTACAAATTTTATTTTATACGAAGGAAAGATCAAGAATTTTAATACTTATAGCTTCAATTGCACTGCAGCTGCTTTTGTATGTGCTTGGATGTAGAGGCTATGTATGTTATAAAGTTTTGGTGGTGGGCACTTGTTGATGAAGGTAGGCTGGTATCTATACAAAACTGACGAAATCACAGCAAGTAAAAGATGATCATCATTATCATCATCACTTTATAGGGGTTCTTGTTTCATCAAAGATAAATACAGATCAAGATTCTTAAGATAATTAAGAATAAAGGTTAATTGTCAAGGTCATGATCAATGGACCGACGCAATAGGAAATAGTAAGTAAAAGGGTTCAAGTTTGATTTAAAGTTGTTCAGAATTGTTCTTCATATCTTCAAATTGTATCGCCAAGTTGCACCGGATTAAGTAGCTAATCCTTAAGAATCTTCTGTCTGTAGTCCACATGCGTTATATTGGGAAATTAGTGAAAATCTTAGCACAAATCACGATTAGTGATCAACTTGTCATTAAAGTCGTTCCCACATATTCAGTAGTATGTTTTATCTGCCAAATATAGCAGTTTATGTATTTGAATTCATAGCACATTTTGGTTACTGACACGTACTTGCTACGAATTCTTATAAGGTATACATCATATCTATCATTCATTTTAAGCACCTGTTGATTAAAAAAGTTAAATCAGTCGCCCGCTACTAATAGTAGCCAAGGGTTAAAAAAAACAATTTATTCGCTATTAATAGTAGTGGACGCTATTCTGCTTCCACACAAGAAAGTGTTTAGTTTTATTAACTAGAGTTTAGGTTTTATTAACTAGAATTTAAAGTTTATAAGCTAGGTTTAACGGCTTGTTAACAAGAATTAAGATTTTATTAACTATGGTTTAGAGTTTATTCACTGAATTTTAGAATTTGTTAATCAGGGTTTAGGATTTATTAATCATGATTTAAGATTTATTAACTAGGGGTTAATAAGGTTGATAAACAGTAAATTCTGGTTATTAAACCCTAAACCATGATTTATAAACCCTTAACTCGGGTTAATAAATCCTAAATCTTAGTTAATAAAGTCAAATCCTTACTCGCGTGAAGGGATGAAAAATTCTGATTAGCGTATGCTACTATTAGTAGCGGATAGATTGTGTTTTTTTAACCATCTGTTAATACTATTAGTACGGACGACAGTTTTGTCTTTTTTAATCTCGTTCGTTGATATTTAAAATGGCTGGTAGAGATGGTGTATGTCCATATCCTAATTCTTCTCGGCCCTTAGATCTTCAATTGGATGGTGAGAGATATATCTATTTGCGGGAATAGTGTCCATAGCAAACGTTTGTTATGGATCACTTTCATATATATATATATATATATATATATATATATATATATATATATATATATATATATATATATATATATATATATATATATATATATATATAGGGGCCTAATCCATAGCAACCGGTTGCTAGGGGGTACTATTCAGCAACCATAATCTCTACCATTGATCAATAAAATTAAGTGCTGAGATTAAAAATAAAAAGGCCCAGCCGCTACTCCTTCTACCAGCTATTACATCAACTTTTTTAGCATAGTAATTTACCAAAATGTCCCTCATTATTAATATTATATTCATTATATTCTACCGACCGCTACTCTTAGTAGCGGCTGACTCCTAACTCTCTCTCCTCTTTATATAAGTTGTCATGCATTCTCTCTCCTCTTTATATATTATATATTATATTCTATAATTATTATAATATTCTTTTGACATTATTTTATTATTATAAGAAAAATGATTTTATCAAAATATTAAGTGTCATTTAAAATATTAAGATGTAATAATTTAAAATTATTAATAAATATTTTGGTATGAGAATATTTTTATTATAACAATATTAATAGTCTTTTTTTAATGTATGTAATACGAAATTATAAATTTTAAGACATTAAAAATTATAAAAATATTAAGATGTCTTAAAATTAATTTAATTTTTACAAAATTAAAAAAATATAATATTTAACATTATTATAAGTCTTTTTTTAATATAATATTTAAATATAAAACATATTAAAAATAATATTTAACAATATTATTGTTGAAAATAATATTGTTAAATATTATAATATTTAACAATATTATAATTTTGTACTACATTAAGACATCTTAATATTTTTATAATTTTTAATATGTCTTAAAATTTATAATTTCGTACTACATACATTAAAAAAGACTATTAATATTGTTATAATAAAAATATTCTCATTCCAAAATATTTATTAATATTTTTAAATTATTACATCTTAATATTTTAAATGACACTTAATATTTTGATAAAATCATTTTTCTTATGATAATATAATAATGTCAAAAGACTATTATAATAATTATAGAATATAATATATAATATATAAAGAGGAGAGAGAGTGCATGACAGCTTATATAAAGAGGAGAGAGAGTTAGGAATCAGCCGCTACTAAGAGTAGTGGCCGGTTGAATATAATGAATATAATATTATTAATGAGTGACGTTTTGGTAAATTACTATACTGAAAAAGTTAATGTAACAGCCGGTAGAAGGAGTAGCGGCTGGGCTTTTTTATTTTCAATCTCAGTACCTAATTTTATTGATCAATGGTGGAGGATTATGGTTGCTGAATAGTACCCCCTAACAACCGGTTGCTATGGATTAGGTCCCATATATATATATATATATATATATATATATATATATATATATATATATATATATATATATATATATATATATATATATATATATATATATATATATATATAGGGTCCTTATCCGTAGTAACCGGTTGCTGCAATTATTATTCTAGCAACCACATCTATGGTCGTTCATCATGATATCCGAATTGAATTGGATTTCAACCCTGCTGCTAGATGGAGGAGCAACCGACCTATTCATTTTGACGGCCTGAGAAATTACTGTAGTGCCCTCCATTTAATTATTCATTGTCTCTAGAATCTCTAGCGGCAGGTTGGTTATATCAGATTTGATCGGGGTAGCAACCAGTTGCTAGTAGACTTTGTCTTCTTTGATTGCCGAGAAGAAGAGTGGAAAGAGAGCCATACTCTTGCCGCTACTTCAACAAAGTGCAAGGATTTTTCTAATCTTAGCCGTACAACCACATAAAATTATTGTAAGATTATTTCTAGCGATTTGTTTTTAAAAAATTAAATATTGTGATCAATTTTATCAATTCCCGATATTCAACTTTATTTCAGACTATTCTCCTTAATTTAATTTATGTACTTTGACAATCGAATTGACTACTCAATTCAAGTTTTGTGTGACAGAAGTTATTGCCTTCTCATGTTTGCAGCAATTTATTAATTTGGATACTCTTCATTCGTATAGGGAAAAAGAAAACAAGTAATTGATAATAAAGGGATTGGTATTTTCACAATTTTTTTCTTATATTTTCATAAGATCTGTTTCATAAATAGTAAATAATTTTCAGAGCATAATTGTAAAAAAACTAATTAAGAAGATTACACATGAATTCTCAAAAATTAAAAGCCCTATAATCTGTCAAATCCAAGACCAAATATGAAAAAACCAAGTATGGACCAGAATGTTTTATTCGTTTGCATTTTGTCAATTATTTAAGAGACAGAACTCTAGCTAAAAAGAAAGTGTACGTTTAGGTATAACTTTTTTCATGCATGTGTAAACTCAAAAGTAATACTATAAAATACTAAAAGTTCCACCCCGAGTTTCGTCCGATCAAAAGGAAAGTTATAATTCATATCCTCCTCTCGATGCTTCCTCTTCTCATTACTCCGCCTCATAATCTTCATCACTTTAATCTCGTCCCTCCCGCACGGAAGACTAATTTTTCCTCGCGCACCAATTCTAACAATTTTTACAAACTTTTCGGATTAGACAACATTGGCGATGAATACAACGGCTTTGAACTTGATTTGTCCAACCTAGATTTTTCCTCGATGTAATATTGTTGTTATACATCCAAATATCCAAAGCTTTGATTTTGTTTACTTTTACCTTTTGAAAGTTAAAAATTAAATTGATAGTGTGGGAAATAATTGGATAGCAATGAATTTGAAATGGGGCATTTGAATTTGGACAGACTTTTAAATCATGTGCCATACTACTACAAGATAAAAAGGCTTAGTTTTGACGAAATATTTCGTCAAAACTAGCCTTATTCCGTCGAAATACGATTATTTTTTATGGAATATTTCGTCGAAAATTCAGTCGAATATACATTGGTCGGAATAAGTCCGTCGAAAATTCTTTCGGA
Source organism: Panax stipuleanatus (assembly GCA_020205555.1). Taxonomy (NCBI): domain Eukaryota; kingdom Viridiplantae; phylum Streptophyta; class Magnoliopsida; order Apiales; family Araliaceae; genus Panax; species Panax stipuleanatus. The sequence continues at coordinate 14,945,165 of CM035126.1, read as the reverse complement.
AATACTTATTTTCGACAGAATTATACCTGACGAAATTTCCGTCGACGATACGATTGTTTCGACAAAAACAATTTTTGACGAAATTTTTCGCCGGAAATATCTTGCCACATGTTGGTTTTTAACTGAATCTCGAAAGGTTATTTCTGATGAAAATTTCGTCGGAATTAGCTTATTCCGTCGAAAATATTATTTTTTTTATATATTTCTTTCATTTTTATAATTACCAGGTTTTTAAACCACAATTTGTAATTGTACATGTTTTCAACTAGTTTTTTCTAACAATAGCACATACATATAAATCGTAACGACCAATATACACGTCAAAATGATTAATCCTTCAAACAATTCTCAACAATAACACACACATAAATGTAACTACCTTTTTACACCTCAAAATGACCAATCCTCCAAACAACACAATAAATACATATTTCAACTTCAGTAGATAAGTTAAGAAAGAAAACAAATATAAACTAAATTATGATGCATAATAAATATAAGTTAAACTAAAACTATAAGACCCCAATTTTTAATAAATAAAATTGAATTTTTTTATAAATATTATTCTAAATAGTAAGTGTTAAGTTGATAAAAAGGTTAAAGTTAAGGATGACGATATGTACAAATTATAAGAAACAAAAAAAGAATGTCGGAGAATATATGATATAAGAAACAAAAATAATGTCGGAAAATATTAGGTAAAGTACATGGCGCCGAAACAACCAATCATTAGTGGGCCCCACAACAAAATAATTATCGGATATAGAAAACGATAGAAATAACTTTTTAAAAAAAATTGTCGACGAAACAGTTACCTTTAACTGTCGAAATGCACGCTGATAAAAGAACAGTGGCACGCCGTATTACACAGTAGCACATGGTGTTCCACAATAACACACGGTATTTCACTATATTTCATATTATTGAACCAATAATTGTCATAGTAACATTATTTCACATTATTGAACAAATAATTATCACAATAGCAAATGCACAATATTTCATATTATTGAACCAATAATTGTCATTATTGTAGCAAGGGTAGTAATGAAAAGTGACGTAATTAAATGCCAAGTGCATTAAATAGTTAGACAGACTTAATATTTGAAGAATATTGTATACATTCAGTCAATAATGCAGAAGATGGATAATATAATAATAATTATGAATAGTAAAAAAATATAATCTTGAAATGTGAAAAATATGGATAATTAATATATGATAGATTAAAGATAATCTTGAAATGTGAATAATTAATGTGTGGTAGATTAAAGATAATATTGAAATGTGAAAAAAATGTAAATAATTAATATGTGGTAGATTAAAGATAATCTTGAAATGTGAATACTGTGGATGATTGATGAATTGTGAGGATTAAAAATAATCTTGAAATGTAAAAAGTGTGGCTAATTGATTTGTGGTAGATGTTGGTTAAGTTTTGACTATAAATAGGGGGTTTAGCATAAGGAGTTTTTCATAACTTTTTTGCTTATTCTTCCTTTCACTTTCTAAAAATTGCTTAGTTTAAGAGTCTCACTGAGTGTGCTAAGGCTACCTTAAGTGCTGGTGAATATCAGTAAAGGTGCAAGAATTGTTTTGGTGAGTTTTTCTACAAAATTTAAGTTTCACAAGCACTCACACACATCACATAATGTTTAATTACAACTCTTCCTTTAGAATATTCATTTTGAAAAGCTTCTTCTTCAAGATTGTTTTGAAATATTATTCATTCAAAAACTATTTTGAAGTTTATTCTGCATTATTTTGTACACTACACAAATTTATATTATCAGGTCGTTTATAACAATTAATTTCATAATATACAAGTTAGTGTACACCGTGAAACTTATATGTGGTATTTAATAATTAATTATAAATATACATATATATATATATATAGGTTGATCAACTAAATAGAAAGCAGTATCTAGTCGCATACTAAGGTAAGGGATATCATTTTCTTTCATACTCGTACATGATATCATTTTCTTTCATACTTCTAAGGAATATCATTTTCTTTCATACTCATAAGGGATATTATTTTCTTTTATACTCCTAAATTTAAACTTATTATGGTAAGAAACTATTGTTCGTTTCTACATTCCTTAACATGAAACGGTGAAAATTCTTGAAATGATTAGAATTTCCTTAATAGTTGGAGCTTCGTTTAATACCTTTTGACCTTAACCTTCCTATTGAATATTAACAATTATATTTGAACTGTGAACCTTAAATAATATTCTTAAACTTGAATCGATATTCTGGATATCGTGTTGACAAATTGGATATTATTGGACTCTAGACAAATTAAATTGTAAATCTCTAATGTTTATATTTTATCTTATTATTCTTATTGTTTTTGTTTATCCTTTATATCATTGTTATTTAAATTAATCATCAGGACTTAAATTATTGTGAATGCCTTTGGTCGACAATATAATTGTTGAGTGTCTTTAGCTTTTGTGTCAAGGACACGTGGTGAAAGTTTTCTTTGGCCTGGGTGCAAATTTGAACTGTTGAATTGCATGATCATAACCATTGGTGTTACAATTGATGAAATCTTGATTGTGATTTTTTTAATTAGAGATGATAGTAGACATTATAACATATTTGACTCTTCGAATAGATTGTTCATTCCGCTGCAATTATTTGTTGAAAACTTATGTTGTTTATCAATTTTTAAATTTCTAATTTATCACTGTTGAAGGCTAAGGATAACTTATTCTTCGTTATCTTAGTAATGATATTCTTTACTATATTATTTGAGCTCGCCATTTTGTTTCATAATTCCTTTTAAAAAATGAGACTGTGGCTGGGGCTAGTGGGGAGAATAAAAGAATGGAATAATGGTCCAAGTTAGTAGTTGTAATAGTCCTCACCAAGTTGTAAAATAATGTGACAATAATTGTAGTGAGGATTTAGTATGTGTGTGTTGTCATACTATACACGACATTGTAATAATTTTAAATATGAGAATTTATACATGTTATTTGTATTTTTGAGACTCAAAT